>VZRH01006270.1:16335-31457 GCA_013397555.1 Urocynchramus pylzowi
GTGCAGCCAAGCAGGGAGGGAGAAGGCAAGGGGTCTGATCATGAAGCAAAAGTTCCCCCTGGAAGGCAAAAGGAGGGGAAAAAAGAAAATCCAAAAACTGGTGGGAAGGAGAAGTTCCCATAGCAACAGCACCACTTTTTCCAGGGAAAAGAAGGAAAGAATCAAGGATATGAAAGAGGGAATCAAAGCAGCTTAGGGGATATAAAATAATAGGGATTGTTGATAAATTATAGATAAAGCTGCTGAGAATTCCTATAAATCAACTCAGAGGGAAATGGAAATGTTGAATGAATCCAAGAAAAATAAAAAGGATATTATTTGCATTCTAACACTTCCCTATAAATTATGGATGGGTTTTGTTTGGAAAACAGCTCTGGGAGGGAAGCTGGACAAATGAAAGGCCAAATATTTAAATATAACTGCAAGTCTGGAATGGGGGAGGTTTCCTGCTTCCAATGGCATGGGATGAGCCACCAGGAGTGGGAGAGAACCAGAGGAACCCTTGGGTTTCACTGTGGCCCTTAAAGGACCCTGCAAACATCCCAGAATTGTTTGGGATGGAAGGAAACTTCCAAACTCATCCCATCCCACCCATTCCATGGGCAGGGACACCTCCCACTGTCCCAGGCTGCTCCAGCCCCAGTGCCCAGCCTGGCCTTGGGCACTGCCAGGGATCCAGGGGCAGCCACAGCTGCTCTGGCAATCCCAGCCAGCCAGGAATTCCCAATTCCCAATCTCCCATCCATCCCTGCCCTCTGGCAGTGGGAGCCATTCCCTGTGTCCTGTCCCTCCATCCCTTGTCCCCAGTCCCTCTCCAGCTCTCCTGGAGCCCCTTTATGTACCCTCAGCTCTCCCTGGAGCCTTCTCCTCTTCTCCAGGGGAACATTCCCAGCTCTCCCAGTCTCTCCTCCCAGCAGAGCTGCTCCATCCCTTGGATCATCCTGGTGCCTCCTCTGGACTCTCTCCAGCAGCTCCAGGTCCTCCCTGTGCTGTGGAGAGGCTGGAATAGCCTGGAAATAATTTGTCCTAAAGAGAAAATATTTTCCAGCACAATTCAGAGTCATCCTAAGGCATCATTGCAAAAGACACATTGGAGAAAAGCAGGGAATGTCCTGAGCTGTGTGCTCTGGGGTGGCCCTGCTGGAGCAGGGACCAGATCCTCCACTGGGATCCCTTCCAAACTGAACCATTCCATGAATTCTCCTGCCTTGAATTCACCTCCTGGCACCAGGACCCCTCACTTCCCCTCCTCTCCCAAGAAGATCCATCTCACCCCCAAGAGCAGGTTGGACAGGAGGTTTTCCACCTTATCCTTCTCAATCTGATCAGAAGTGGTGGGGAAAACCTGGATGAAGCTCCCAACAGACAGATTTCCCAGGAAACTCGGGCATGGAAGGATGGAGACAGAGCTGGGCACACAGACATGAGCTGGAGACTTCCTTCATGGGGGATTTGGGTCTCTCTGGGCACAGGGTGACCCCATTGGGTCCCCAAGTCTGGGCCATCCGTGGGGAAAAATCCCATCCATGGGGAAAAAATCCCATCTGTGGGGAAAAAATCCCATCCATGGGGAAAAATCCCATCTGTGGGAAAAAATCCCATCCATGGGGAAAAATCCCATCCATGGGGAAAAATCCCATCCATGGGGAAAAAATCCCATCTGTGGGGAAAAAATCCCATCCGTGGGGAAAAAATCCAGTCTTGGGGAAAAAATCCCATTCTTGGGGAAAAAAATCCCATCCATGGGGAAAAAATCCCATCTGTGGGGAAAAAATCCCATCCGTGGGGAAAAATCCCAGTCTTGGGGAAAAAATCCCATTCTTGGGGAAAAAAATCCCATCCATGGGGAAAAAATCCCATCTGTGGGGAAAAATCCCATCCGTGGGGAAAAAATCCCATCCATGGGGAAAAATTCCCATCCGTGGGGAAAAATCCCATCCATGGGGAAAATTCAGCTCAGAAAAAAAGCCTCTTCCAAAGTTTAATGACCTTCCCATGAAGAAATTCCACCTGGTGTCCAACCTGGAGCTCCCCTGGCACAGATTGAGGCCATTCCCTCAAAAAATCCACCCAGAAAATCCTCCCTAGGCAAGGCCTCATGTCAGAGGTTTGTAAAAGCCAGATTCCCATTAGGAATGCCTCACACGTTCCCTGACAGCATCCCTGCCTTTATCCACCACAAATAAAAATTCCCGCCTGGTTACTCCCGTGAAAAATAAACTTCTGCTGGGAGGCGCCTGCTCCGGGGAGAAATTCCCACTTTGAAGTGCAGATGAAACTCCCCGGTCACCTGGATCAGGAGGGGAATGTCACAGCCCATTAAACCCCATCGGAAATCCCGATATCCTGGCAGGAAGGACACGGAAATCTTTCATTCTTTGCCGAAGGAGAAGCTGTTCCGTGCCACGGCCTGGGCAGGCGTTGAGGAGCTGCCCTGTGCCAGGCTGGCCCAGGCAATCCCGATTAGTTCCACCTGGCCAGGAATTCCTGCCTGACCTGCAAATCTGCCAAAGCACCCGGAAAATGGGAACAAGAGCGCCTGGCAGGGATCCCAGAGGAGCAGCAGCAAGGACAGCCCGCACAGCCGCCCCATCCAGAGGGAAATTCCTGCTGCTTCAGCTTTTCCCAGGCAAATCCAGGCAGGAGGGGTTGAGGCAGCTGTGTCTGCAGGGGAATTCCTTCCTGGCACCTGCAAGCAATTCCCTGGAGCCAAAAAATAGGATCCTACTCACAGATTCCACGTGTTCAGAGATGTTTAGGGCAAGCAAGGCTGTGAGCTCCTGTCCTGTCCACGAGGGGTGGGTGGGAGGTCGTGGAGAGGACAAATCCCAAGTGTAGGAGGATCATGGAATGGGATGGATTTCAACAGAATCACGGCAGGATTTGGGTTGGATTTGGGATGCGACAGCTACACCATCCACCTTAAACTTCATAGGATCATGGAAAGGTTTGGATGGAAGGGACCCCAAAGTTCCAGCCCCTGCCATGGCAGGGACACCTCCCACTGTCCCAGGCTGCTCCAAGCCCATTCAGCCTGGCCTTGGACACTTCCAGGGATCCAGGGGCAGCCACAGCTGCTCTGGGAATTCTGTGCCAGGGCCTCCCCACCCTCCCAGCCAGGAATTCCTTCCCAATGTCCTATCCATCCCTGCTCCCACACACTCCCTGTGTCCTGTCCCTCCATCCCTTGGAAATCGTCTCTCCCTCTTTCCTGGGGCTCCTCCAGGCCCTGCAAGGCCACACCTGGGTGACCCCAAAGCTTCCCCTCTCCAGGGGAGCATTCCCAGCTCTCCCAGCAGAGCTGCTCCATCCCTCTGCTCATCCTGTGCCTCCTCTGGGCTCTCCCCAGCAGCTCCAGGCCCTCCCTGTGCCGGGCCCAGGGCTGGAGCCAGGATTGCAGCTGGGCTGGAGCCAGGGTTGCAGGTGGGCTCTCACCTGAGCGGGGCAGGGGAGCAGACCCCAATCCCTTCCCTGCTGCCCAGGTGGGCTCAGCCCAGGCTCGGGGGGCTCCGGGCTGGGGCAGGTCCAGCTCTCCCCCTCAACACCCCCAAATCCTTTCCCAGGGCTGCTCCAGCTGCTCATCCCAGCCTGGGTTGATCCCAGGAGTTGTCCCAGCTCAGGTTCAGCACCAGGACATGGATTGGGACATTCACTCTTAGGAACCCCCCCAGGACCCCCCCCCAGGCTGAGGGGACATTGGGGGGCTGTACCCTGCATGTCCTTGTTCCTCTGGATATTGACAATATTCCTTCCAGGCTGGTCTTCCCATTCCCTTGGGAATTGTCACAGGTGGTCTTTTGCACCTTCCCCTCATTTTGTCAGCCTTGGGAGAGACCCTTTCCAAAGGGTTGATAATGTCCCTTCCAAGGATCAATAATGTCTCTTTTCAGGTTTTAAAATGCCCTTTCCAAGGATTAATAATGTTCCTTTCCAGGTTTTAAAATGTCCCTTCCAAGGGGTCAATAATGTCACCTCCAAGGGTTAATAATGAATTAATTATTAACCTAATTAATTAATTTTTGTCATTCCAGGGATTTAAGTGTCCCTTCCAAGGGTTAAAAATGTCCCCTCCAAGGAGGTAAAAATGTCCCTTCCAGGGATCAGTAATGTCCCTTCCAAGGGGTCAATAATGCCCTGAGCCTTCTTTCTCCTCACAGAAAACGGGGAATGAGACAAATCCAAATCCTTGTTTTTGCCACTATGGAGAAAATATTCCAAAACTTGCTCCTAAATCATCTTCCTTGCTAATGGGTGATGATTGCAAGCGCAGAGAGAGCCCAGCTGGGGCTTAAACAGCTTCTAAAGCTCTTCCTAATTGGAATTATGGGGCCTGCTGCTCACCCAGCAAGAGTTTTCTCCCTGCTGATCCCATTCCCTGCTGGCTTGGAACACACAGGAATACTGATATGGAGCTAAAGCTGGGGGATTGACCACTTGAGAGATAAGAAAGTCTCTGATTGGATTGAAAAAGAAATCAAGAGCCGGCTTTAATTAAACAGATTTATTTATCAGGACACCGGATGGAAAGCACAGCCTGGCATTTCCCATTGGATTCAGTCCGTGGAACATCTGGGACAGCATCGTGTGGGAAATGGATCCCCCACGGATCCTGGGGAGTTTGCTCAATCTTGGGGATAACGAGGCTGCCTGAGAGGAGCTCGGGATGCAAATTTGGGAACAGCAGCGCTGTGAGAGCGATGGCAAAGCTCGGTGGGACACGGGGCTGCCGGGGCAGGCAGCAGCTCCCGGCAGGAACTTCCACTCTGGATGATTAAATCTTCCAGAAAATACAGGGAAATAGGAGGATTCTGGGATTTTTACCGTTCTTCTCCCAGGTGGGGTTGTCTCTGTGGGTTGGGGGTGGCTGCAGGATTCCAGGTGTCCCAAAGCCATGTGGGAAAGCTGCCAGGGACTGCTTGTGGAAGCAGCATTCCCAGCAAAAAGGGCTTTGGATGTTCAAGGAGCTCTTGTTCCTGCAGGTGTTGACCTTGAAAGGGTTTGAGTGATGCCATGGCTGCACCACAGAGCTTAAAATTCCTATTTGGAACAAATTCAGAGGCACTGGGATGATCCAAGGGATGGAGCAGCTCTGCTGGGAGGAAAGGCTGGAAGAGCTGGGAATGCTCAGCCTGGAGAGGAGAAGCTTTGGGCTGACCTCCCTGTGGCCTGGAGGGACTGGAGAGCTGGAGAGGGACTGGGAACAAGGGATGGAGGGACAGGACACAGGGAATGGCTCCCAGTGCCAGAGGGCAGGGACGGATGGGAGATTGGGAATTGGGAATTCCTGGCTGGGCTGGAATTGCCAGAGCAGCTGTGGCTGCCCCTGGATCCCTGGCAGTGCCCAAGGCCAGGCTGGGCACTGGGGCTGGAGCAGCCTGGGACAGTGGGAGGTGTCCCTGCCCATGGAACTGGATGGGATTTAAGGTCCTTCCACCCCAAATCATTCCATGATTCTATTCTCTTCCAGTCCATTCCATATTTTATAAAATAAGGTGTCTGCCTGTGGGATTTTCTAGGAAATAAGTCAGGAAAAGCATCCAGGCAGTGCAGAGGGCCGTGGTTTGTGCTGCCCATTGAGGCAAATGGGAACAAAAGGGATTCTACAGCTGAGGGATTCCTTCTGGACGGTGGGAAACATGGACAATCATTCCCACGCCTTCTCAGACCTTTCCAGATTTCCCAGACCCCTCAGTTCCTCTTCTGCAGCCCTGACTTTGGTCCCTCCCCGTGCAAAATCTCATTGAACCCTTCCCACGTCCCTTCCCCCCTGGCCGTGTAAATTCCAAAGGCAGAAAATCCCTGGAGCAGGAGCCCTGCCGGGATTCTGGAGCATGGGGTGGTGCTGGAGTCATTAGGGTGCCTGATTAACACCTCATTAGCAGTGTAATTAGCAGTATCCTGCTGATAATGATCAGAATCCTGCTGATTCCAGGAGGCTGGCAGCAAAAAAAAAGGGGGAAAAATTGATGATAATAAAACTCCAAGGGACTCTCACCTTTCCATGGCCACTGTTCCTTAACATCCCTTAATTCAGGTATGGCAGGATTTGAGCTTTTGGCATTTTCTGGGCATTCCATAGAATTCCAGACTGGTTTGGATTCAAAGGGACCTTAAATCCCATCCCCATCCCCATCCCATCCCTTAAATCCCACCTTCCACTGTCCCAAGCCCTGTCCAACCTGGCCTGGGACACTTCCAGAGATCCAGGGGCAAATCCTGAACCATGAACTCCCTCTCCAAGCATTTTTCCTGGCTGGATTTTCGGTGACTAAAAATCCTCCCCACTCAGGAAATATTACCTGAAAACTCACATTCCCTGTTGAGGGAGCAGGAAAAAAAAATAACAACCTTATCTAGTGCCTCATTCCCCAAAAAACGATCCGACCTCCCAACTCTTTTTGTGATCCCAACTGCCCTTCAAGCCCCTTGGAAATGGGACACTCATCCCAAGATTTATTGAAATGAAAGGCCTGAGATGGTGCAAAAATTGATTCCCAGGAGGCTTTGTAATCCTTGTTCCCTGAGGAATTAGGCTGGAAATGTCAAGGATTACTGAACACAGCAAAACTACAAATTTTTGCTGCATCCCAAAGAAACTGGGGTTTAGATCCCTCCTCAAAATGTCATTTTACAGCTATTTTTTATTAATTTTCACCGCATAATTAAGCAATGTGAGAGAAGCATTGTGTTGTGGTGGGATTAGAGGGAATAATGGGGATTAGGAAAGGCCTGGAGCCACTCCAGTAATACTTTAATCCTTGCAAATACACCCCTGGCCTCATGGCAGGAAAAAAAAAAATAATTAAAAAAAAAGCAACATGCCAAAAAAAAAAAAAAAAAAAAGAAAAAACAAAACAAACCTCCAACAGGAATAAAAAATATTCCCTAAGGAGACAAATCTGACAGTCCTGGCAGTGCTACATCCAGAGAGCAGGAGTATTTTAACTCCACAAAAATAACCAATGGATTAGGAGCAGGAATTGATTTATCCATGCATTTTTCAGGTCAGGCTCGATCCCGGCTCATTTTTTCCCAAACCGGTCCTGGTTCCACAGATAAAGTTTCCAAAAATCTGTTAAAATCTATCCCAAAGACAGATTGGATAATTCTGGTTTGGGTTGGAAATTTTTATGAAAGCAAGGCCAAAATCAAGAATTTTTTTCTGAGATGTTTGTGTGACCCAACTTCCACAAATCTTTATGGAACTGGGTGGGGTGGGAACAGAGAGGTTCAAGTCTTGTGGTGAAAATCCAATTTATTTGTTATAATTCCAAGGGACAGAAAGAAATTTATTTGTTATAAGTGGATGGGGCTTGGAGCAACTTGGGATAGTGGAAGGGGTCCCTGCCCATGGGCAAGATGAGCTTTAAGGTCTTTTCCAACCCAAACCCTCAGGGATTGTGTGATTCCAGCAGAAATATGGATAACACAGGCTGTGCTCATATCCATGGGATGTGCCCTGGGCTCCCTTCCAGGCCCAATGTGGAGCCAAAATCCAATTTCTGTGAGGGAAGGTGGAGCAGATCAATGGGGTGAAGAAAGTTCTCCACCCCTGAATATCCCAGGGATAATGGGATAATGGCCTGTGTGGAATGACTCCAGGTTGTGAGATCCAGTGGGATACTGGGATATTTTAGGCTGAAAAATAGCAGGTGGGAAAGTTCCTCTTTTTTAAGGTGTAAATTCCAGTGTGCTGCTGTTTGTCACCACCTGTGGAGAGCAAGGCTTGTCTGGGAACTCTGAGTTTTCCCTCAGGAATCCATGTGGATATGTGTTCACACTGACAGGTGTTTTCCCGTGTTTCCTTGTTTCCTGTTTTCCCTGCCCTTTTCCATCACGGAGAAGGCCTCCATGATTTTCCAATATGGAAAATGCCTCCATCATTTTGCTGATTGGATCAGTGACATCCTGTGGAAAACCATGGAGGCCTTCTCCGTGATGGAAAAGGGCAGGGAAAACAGGAAACAAGGAAAGGCAGGAGAACAGCACAAGGAACAAAGTGTGTTTTCATTCCCATGGTCTCATTTCACCCACAGGAAAAGTCCTGAAGGGCTCGGGGGGGTTTGTCCCCACACAGACCAGCAGGGACAGTGGCACCTGGGCTGGCAGCAGGACTGGTGACTGTCCCCTGAGCTGGCACTGCTGGGGCACCTCCAGTGCTGGGGCACATTTGGGATCCCCTGGTACAGGACACAGAGGGGCTGGAGCAGGGAAGGGAATGGAGCTGGGAAGGGGCTGGAGCCCCAGGAGAGGCTGAGGGAGCTGGGCAGGGGCTGGAGAAGTCCCGAGGGAGCTGGGCAGGGGCTGGAGAAGTCCCGAGGGAGCTGGGCAGGGGCTCAGCCTGGAGCAAAGGGGGCTCAGGGGCCCTTGTGGCTCTGCACAGCTCCTGCCAGGAGGGGACAGCCGGGGGGGTCGGGCTCTGCTCCAGGGAACAGGGACAGGAGCAGAGGGAACGGCCTCAGGCTGGGCCAGGGGAGGTTTAATTTGGCTGTTATGGAAAATTTCTCCATGGAAAGGGTGGGCAGGCAGTGGAACCCCAGGGCAGGGGTGGAGTCCCCATCCCTGTAGGGATTTAAAGCCATGTGCATGTGGCGCTTGGGGACATGGGGCAGGGGTGGCCGTGGCAGTGCTGGGAATGGTTGGACTCCATGACCCTAGAGGATTTTTCCAACATAAATAATTCCATGATTCTAAGGTTTAGTCCCAGTAGAAGAGCTGGACAAGACCAGGAATGCCCAGGCCATGCCTGCAGCAGAGAATGGATGTCAACCCTAAGAGTTCTGATGGGCACCCTCCACCCTGGGCCACGTATCCAACAACCAGGAGAAATTTGGGATCATCATATCCTCGTTATCCTCATCATCCAGGTTGGATCTGGGGGTGCTGCGAGAGCTCCGTGTGCCCATCCCTCTATTCCCACATGGCACAGGAGGAGTTCTGAGGGGCATCCTGCTCTGGCAGGGCACACACATCTTCATTTTTGGTTGCTTCCCGGGGATTAAATGGGAATTATGGAAAGACAAGGAAATGGATTTTGACTCTCAACTGTCCATGAAGCTGGAAAAATTCTGCTGGATCCAGTCAAGGGAAGGACTGACCCCAGTAGGGAAGAGGGTGGCTCAGCTTTTTCCTGCTCTAATTAAGACCTTTCCATACTTAACAGGAAGTGGAGGGATAGAGAAACACATTCCCACATTTTCACACCTCCCAGGAAGGCAGGGACACGTGGAACAAGGAGTATTCCCCACCAAACCCCATCCCTCCCCTTCATCCCGGTGGATCTGGGAGCAGAAAACACTGGAAAAGACAGAAAATACCGCTGGCAATGGAAAAGGTACCCAAAAATCCAGAGTGGTTTCTTTTTTCTTTATAAAATGTACATAAAGAACATGAAACCCTTGAGGTAAAAGTGAGAGCAGTTTGGAACTCAACCAGATACAGAACCAACAATGACCCAAAATCAATCTACAGTGGGGGTGTAGGAAAATAAGAGAGCAAGTTTGGGTTCTGTACAACAGTGGAGATCGTTAAAATGTCCTCGTTATCCTATTTACATTAAATACATCCAATTACAGGTATTTATAGGGTATTTACAGACACAGACACCACGTTTGTCCCCTTTGCAGTTGGAGTGTGCAGCAGGTCTGAGCGTTCCTGAGAAGGTGCTGAGGCTCTTCATCCTTACTCTCGAGAATTTGTGTTTCTCCAATCTCTTTCGTGGTCGTATCCATCCAAAAATTCCACAGGCGTGGTTGTTGCAGTGATCCCGTTTTCCCCTCCCATCTGTGGAAGGTGAAAGTTGCCTGCACAAATCCTGGATCCTGAGGGATCAGCAGGAATGTTTCTCCAGTTGTAGCCATGACCTTGGCGGTGAGCAAAGCTCAAGATTCACTTGTCCAAGCACTCAACATTCCAGCCTCTTTCTCAATGGGAAAAGAAATCTTACAGAGACTGGAAAAGGAGGGAAATGGGTTGTAAATCACCTGTCATAGGTCCTGTAAGGTGACATCCAACCTGGATGTTCACAGAGGAACCAGGCAGGAGAGGCCACATCAGGATGCACAGATCCATCCATCCCATCCATCCAGACCCATCCAGAGGGAGCACAAATGGTCCTACTTAGGTTTCAGTTTCCTATCAGGAATCTGAGATGGATTTTCTCACTGTCAGGTGTTGGAACAACTGCCCAGGGCAGTGGGGAATTCCCATTCCTGGAGGGATTTCAGAGCCCTGTGGATGTGGCACTTGGGGACATGGATCAGTGGTGGCCTTGGCTGTGCTGGGGCATGGCTGGACTCGATGTTCCTGGAGCTAATTCCCAACCTAAATGACTCCATGATTGCATTATGGTGCTCCCAGGGGGAAATGACTGGTGGATCATGGCTGAATTGGGATGTTTCAGGGAATTTGAGGAGGCATGCTCAGGGAGGAGGGAATTTCTCCTCATACTTACAGAGTCCTTCGAGTTCTCTGGGGACTCCCTCAGTCTGTTCTCACTTGAGTTTTAATGCCACACAAAATATCCAAGGCCAGGCTGGATGGGCTTGGGAAAACTGGAATAGTGGAAGGGTCCCTGCCCATGGAAGGGTGGGACTGGATGGGATTTAAGGTCCCTTCCAACCCAAACCATTCTGGGATTCTGGGATGTGTTGAATACAAGATCCCCAATCTGACAGATCCCAAAGAAAACTAAATAATATTTTAACAGGGAAGAGCAGGATGTACAATCCCAATTTCCCTGAGTTTGGGTTAATGATCACTCCTATCTTTTATCATACAGAGCACAATTCCCTGCCTACACCAACATTCCCATGGGATCTGGGGCTGACACAGTCAGGTGTTTAGGGACAGATGACAGAAAACTTCTGAACACTGTAAATCCCAAGAATGTGGGATTGCAGGAGCTGCAGGTCCCAAAATTCCTTTGCCCAAGGGATAATCCAGTGGTGTCATTCCTGCTGTGCTGACTGACACTGGAATCATGGTGGAGCACGTAGAAAGGGGAGAACATTCCTGCAGTGCTGTTTATTTTCCATAAAAACGTAAAAAAGAATTTGAAATGTAAAAATAACCTTTCTTCTAGCTTTTGATAGTTTTATGGGAAAATCCAAGAATTATTCCAGATGGCTCCCAATCTCTTTATTAGCATGGGAGAGGCAGGGAGTGCTTGTAACTCCAAACTGGAGCCTTTTTTTTTTTATGGAAATGCTCCAAAGAGCCATTTTCCTGACAGATCACGCACTCTGGGGGAGGAAAAGAGTTTCAATTACCCTTCAATATATGAAAAAAACATTACCAGCAGGTAAACTCTCCCAAAATAAAACCAGGAAAGCCTCTTCCACTCAGCATGGAAAAAAGTCAGATCCTTCTGCCAGAACTGTTCCCTACAAAGGGAATTCACTGCCCTGACTAGGCAGGAAAAGAGAAAATGAACAAGAAGCTGAAGATTGACTTTGTTGTAAAGTTTGGGGATCCAAATCTCCTCAAAACTGATTATTCCATCTCCATGGTGGATGCAGCAGGAATCCCAGTGCTGGATGTCAAGGAAAGCTCTGGGATCAGTGGAGGTTGGGGCTTGCAGAGGCTGGAAGGTGCAACTCCATCATTTCAGGAGGAACCAGCAGATCCTGTGCCAAATTAAAAGGAAATTTCACATTCCCAGGCATTTTTGCCCTTCAAATCCTAATCGTGCATGCATGGTGTCACTGGAATGGGTTTACTCCCTTCTAATCCATGTTTTTATCCCTCCTTGTGTCCCATCCAGGATCCAGGCCAGGCTGGAGAAGAAGTGAGTTGGTAG
This sequence comes from Urocynchramus pylzowi, assembly GCA_013397555.1. NCBI lineage: Eukaryota > Metazoa > Chordata > Aves > Passeriformes > Fringillidae > Urocynchramus > Urocynchramus pylzowi. Next base: position 28,136 of record VZRH01006270.1, read on the forward strand.
CACGGTGAGATCTGAGTGTTTCATGATTTTATGTGGGATTCAGGTTGTCCAGAGAAGCTGCCCCTGGATCCCTGGCAGTGCCCAAGGCCAGGCTGGGCACTGGGGCTGGAGCAGCCTGGGACAGTGGGAGGTGTCCCTGCCCATCCAGGAGTGGCACTGGCTGGGATTTAAGGTCCCTCCCAACCCAAACTGCTCCATAATTCTATGATTCCATGATTTCACACTCAATGTGCTTTGTGAAAGAAAAAGGGAAGCTCTCCAGTGCCATGCTTATGCTCCCAGATCAGCCTGAGAAAGAACTGAAAAAACCTGGAAAATTTATCCTGAGCTCCAGCCTCCTCTGCTAGGGGAGCACCCAGATAATTCCTGCAGCCATCCCATCAAACCCAGCCACTTTTCCCAACATCCCAGGACTTTAGTTGCTGCACAATTCAGTATTTGATGTCCAGTTTAAAAATCCATCAAGGACATTTCAAGGTTGGATACCCCAGAATTGAATCAGAGGGGTTTCAAATTCCAGGGAACTGCCAGTTCCGACTGCCTTTGATTGCTGATCCAACATTTTCACATCCATTTTCAGTCCAAAATGTAACATAAAATAAAAACCAAGAGTAGGAAATTCATATCTCAATTTGTTCTTCTTATTCATGGCCTGGAGTAAAATCCCATTTCCTTTTCAGTGCTTTATTTTGGGAATGTAAAAGAAGATAAAACTACTCCTACAATCAACATTTGGAAGAGAAATCCTGCTTTTCTTAGCACCTCCTGAACCCCAGAGTAAAATGGGAACAGGCATGGGAATACATTTCCTTTCCCACAAAAACCAGGGATTTTCAGGACACACAGATTATTCTGCCCTGAAAAAAGACATCTGTGGTCTTTGTCAATCAAAATTCTTTATCAAATATTCCATGGGAGCGAGGGAAAGGAGAATCCAAATGGAAAGAGGAAACATGGATTTCAGCCTGCAGTTTTTGCTTGGGATCTAAACAATGGAGCAGGATCTCCAGTTCCTTATCATCCAACTCCTTTATCACAGGGGGAACCACAGGGCACTTCCCAAATCCTAACTTCCCACAGAATTCCCATCACACCACCACCAGCAGCCCCGCGGCCAGAGCTGTGCCCGGAAAATTCATCTCCAATGGGCATGTAAGGTTCAGTTTGGATTTTTGAGGGAAATTCGAGGGAAAAGCAGAGTATTTTAAAGGCAATGGAATGCTTCCTGTTTCTCTTCAGCATGGACTGTGGAAGGTGTCCCTGCCTGTGGGGTTGGAATGGGGTGGGATTTAAGGTCCCTTCCAACCAAAACCTTCCGGGACTCTGTGGAAATCGCTGACAGACAGTCACCCTGGCTCCCAGCAGATCCAGCCCTTCCAAAGAGAGTCCTGCCAAAATCACCCATGGAGAAGCCTCTTGGACCACCCTCAGTTCCGTGGCTCTCAGGAGACATCCATGGGAAGATGCACGGCAAGGTTTGGATGCTGAGTTCCAAGACACACCAACCTCCAAAGAAAATCTGCCTCAGGGTCTCACCATGCCTGACCTGCTCCTCCATCCACAGCTTCCAATGGGAAATTTGGTGATTTGTGTTGAGGATGTCAAACACCTTGGTCCATCCAAACTCCAGAGTTCCAAATCCCCCAGGCCACCAGACTCAGAATTCCCACCATCTTCCAAACCCCACAGTCCATCCAGACTCAGAGCTCTCACTTTGTTCCAATGTTCCATCCAGATTTGGAGCTTCCACTTTCTTCCAAACCCTATGGTCCATCCAGACTCAGAGTTCCCACCACTTTCCAGACCCCACAGTTCACCAGTCTCTGAATTCCCATTGTCATCTAAACCCCACAGACCATCCAGACTTGGAGCTCCCAATTCCTTCTAAACCCAACAGACCATCTAGACTTGGAGTTCCCACAGCCTTCCAAACACCACAGTCCATCCAGACTCAGAGTTCCCACTTTCTTCCAAATCCCCCAGTCCATCAGACTCAGAATTCCCACTGTCTTCCAAACCACAGAGTCCATTCAAATCTGGAGCTTCCACCATCTTCCAAACCCAACAGGCCACCAGACTCAGAGTTCCAGCCATCTTCCAAACCCCATGGTCCATCAGACTTGGAGTTCCCACCATCTTCCAAACCCCACAGTCCATCCAGACTTGGAGTTCCCACTCTTTTTCCAAACCCCATGGTCCGTCCAGACTTGGAGCTCCCACCATCTTCCATACCCCACAGTCCATCCAGACTTGGGGTTCCCCCCATCTTCCAAACCCCCCGGTCCATACAGACTTGGAGTTGCCCCTCTTTTTCCAACCCCCACGGTCCATCCAGACTTGGAATTCCACCATCTTCCAACCCCCACAGTCCATCCAGACTTGGGGTTCCCACCATCTTCCAAACCCCACGGTCCATCCAGTCTTGGAATTCCACCATCTTCCAACCCCCACAGTCCATCCAGACTTGGGGTTCCCACCATCTTCCAAACCCCACGGTCCATACAGACTTGGAGTTGCCACTCTTTTTCCAAACCCCACGGTCCATCCAGACTTGGAATTCCACCATCTTCCAAACCCCACAGTCCATCCAGACTTGGAGTTCCACCATCTTCCAAACCCCACAGTCCATCCAGACTTGGGGTTCCCACCATCTTCCAAACAGTGCAAGGTGCTGATAACCCCAAGGTTGTGGGTTTGATCCCCGCAGGGACAGTTTGATTTCAGTTCAGATTTGGACTTGATGATCCTTGCAGGTCTCTTCCAGGGCCCAGAGTATTCCATGATTCCAGGGATGAGCTTTAAGGTCCCTTCTGACCTAAACCATCCTGGGATTCTCTGAAAATGTCCTGTCTTGGAGCTCCCACCATTTTCTGAGCACAGGAACTTAAAAGACACCAAAAATGCCTAAAACCCAGGGAGCCAAGAGCATCCTGGGAATGCTCCAGCCCCCGGGTACCACCAGTATGGACCAGTACAACTCCAGCTGACACCAGCTGACCAAGGAAAGCCCTGCCAGCATCTCAACAAACACACGCACCACGGGGCTGCCTTACCTGGAAAGAGGCTTTATTGAACAGAGCTGGAAAATTATCTCTTCAGTGGAATTACTGAATTTGCACAAACATTTCTCTACAGAATAAAAAAAATCAAGCCTTGTCATTGTTTTACTGCATCTCGTTGTGCTTTTTATACTCATATTTGCAATTATTATACTCATCTTTTGTTTGTTTTCACGTTTGTACTCCAATTATTTGCATATCAGGTTTTGCTTTTAATCCTAGGGTGTCGAGAGAACACAGAATAATAATAATAATTATTATAA
>VZRH01006272.1:11944-26300 GCA_013397555.1 Urocynchramus pylzowi
GAAGGGAAGGGAAGGGAAGGGAAGGGAAGGGAAGGGAAGGGAAGGGAAGGGAAGGGAAGGGAAGGGAGTTTACATGCTCTTCACCCCAGACCTGCTTTATGAAGTTATTATTTGGTGGCTCTGAATCTCACAGCAGCACAAACCAACAGCTGTGGGTCAGTCAGGTGGAGAAATCACTTCAAAGGAATCCCTGTGGGACAGCACAGGGGAATTCCTGGGATTTCTGGGATCAGCAGCGCTCCTGCCAGGCGTGGGGCCAGGCCTGGGCTCTGCCCCGTGGGCAGGAATATCCATCAGCAGTTAACCCAGCTTTGGCTCAGCTTCCAGGCTTCCAGAAAATCCAGGTGGACTTTCAGCTGTTGGGATGGGGATGGACTGCATGGAAGTGTCTCCAGACCGCCTCAGTGTCACTCCAGCCCACGGACTCATGGAATGGTTTGGGTGGGAAGGAGTCTTAAATCCCACCCAGATCCACCCCTTTTCCATGGGCAGGGACCCCTCCCCCTGTCCCAGGCTGCTCCAGCCCCAGTGCCCAGCCTGGCCTTGGGCACTGCCAGGGATCCATGGGCAGCCACAGCTGCTCTGGCAATTCCAGCCCAGCCAGGAATTCCCAATTCCCAATCTCCCACCCATCCCTGCCCTCTGGCAGTTTAAAACCATTCCCCCTTCTCCTGGTGCTGGTTGTCCATATAAAAATTCCCTCTTCCTCCTTTTTAGAAGTGGGGTTGGGCTCTGCTCCCAGGGAACAGGGACAGGAGGAGAGGGAACGGCCTCAGGGTGGGCACCAGCAGGAATTTCCCCATGGAAAGGGTGCTCAGGCCTTGGAACTGCCCAGGGAGGTCTGGAGCCCCCATCCCACCCAAGCAGGTGAATGAAGATCCCAAGGAATCCTTCCCTGTGCACTCAGGGATCATGACAGCACCTTTATTTTTAAATATCAATTCCATCAGCACTTGGAATGACCATTGGGCACAACTCTTCTGGAACTTCCCACCAAATTTAATTCTTCTTTCATTCCCCTGCTTCTTTTTTTCCCGTTTTTCCCACACTTCCTGCTTATTAATGATCAGAGGAATGATTTTATTTGCTTGTGACTCCAGAAATTTTCAATTATCCGGCAGGACTGGCTGCACGTGGAGAATAATGTAACATATGCTAAGTGTATGCATGACCTATTTAAAGGCATGGATAATTTTCCTGGTAAAACTGTTTTAATGGGACGTGGCTGCCACACTTCAGTGAGTGGAAAATTGGGATTTTAAGGAACGTTACAGTTGGTGCAGAGAGAGGAGCAAGGATAAAAACGGGAGCCAGGTGTTTATCTAATAATAAAGTTCATTATTTGGAACCCAGATATTGTGGAAATAACCTGGGATGTTGGAGGTTAAGTGATCAGAAATGTGGCCAAGACCTTCAGGAATTTTGCCAATATGGAGGCATTTAACCAGGAGCTGAAATATTCAGGAAAATTGTTGTTCTGACCTTGTCCACTGCTGAAATCCAATAAAATTCCTCAAGTTTTGCTTCCTTCAAAGCTCAGATTCCTTAAATGCATCACAGGCCTTTATTTTAAAATATTTGCTGTATTATTTAAAATTCCCCTGATTTAAAGGTGTTAAAAATGGGCCATTTTGGGGGGTCAGAGGTGACAAATTAAAAACCATCACGTGAGCTGAGCTGGTCCATGGGGTGGATTCTCTCCTTCTCCTCTCAGAGCCCCTTCCCAAAAATTCCCACCTGAAGTTCCTGCTAAATCCAGAGCTCCCACCAGCAGAGCCAAATGGGATTTCAGGCCTAAAAGTGGCATCAGAATAGTGGAAAATCCGAGTGGAGAATTCCACTTCTGGTTAAAAATTTCACCTCATTTCCAGGCTGAGTTTTTCCAGGTCTGGCTGGTAAATACCATCCTGAATTGTTCCTGGAGGGAAGAGGCCTCTCCTTGGGAATGGAGGTTCTTGGAAATGGTGAGCAGGACACGCTCACACCTTCTCCAGACAGACCCATCCAGCCTCATCACCAGCAGTTCTCCAGGTTTTGTGCTCCTGGTGTCCATGAATTTTCACTGTAGACACCAAAATCGGGTTGGATCAGTGGCAATGAAGTCATTAGCACAGAATCCCAGGATTTCTGAGCTTGGAAAAGCCCTCCCAGCCCAGGGAGTCCCAGCTGTGCCCCGTGCCCACCCTGTCCCCAGCCCAGAGCTCTGAGTGCCACCTCCAGGAATTCCTGGGACACCTCCAGGGATGGGCACTCCAACCCTCCCTGGGCAGTGCCAAGGCCTGAGCACCCTTTCCATGGGGAAATTCTCCCTGATAAATTTTTAATTAATTAATGAATGGCACTAATGCTGGCTGTGAGTGTGACACTGTGTCCCTGATCTCCTGTCCCCTCCTCTCCAGGTCACCTGGAGGGTGCTCAGTGGCATTTTTTGGGATATTGCTTTGCAGGGCTGCTCTGTGCCACCTGCAGAAGGGTTAAAACGCTGCTGGAGACTGGGCCAACTGGGACAAACTGGTATTCCACGTTCCCCCTGTCAGGGTTACCTCCAGCCTGAAAATTGGGAATATTCCCTTTTGGATGGGGGGGTGAAAGCACTGAGGTCATTCAAACACGGAGATGAATCCCAAAGGAGCTCCACAACAGTTTTGTGATTTGGGATTGGGAATCCTGCAGGGCCAAGGGCTGCAGACCTGGATGTTCCCAGCCCATCCTGCTGATGTTGGAATCCTTTGGACACAAAGTGACCAAATCTGGGTGGGCTGAGCCCCACAACGAGGGGGTGGCACTGTCCCAACAGGAGTGACCAGCACCTGCTGGTCCCAACACTTTGTGATAAATCCTGGAATTTTTATTTGGATACCAATTCCCTGCGGTGGCATTTCACTTCCAAAACACACAAGGACAAGGAAAAGGCACAAACTGAAGGAATTTGCCCTCCAGCACAGGCAGAGCCCAAGTTTTTCCCAATTATTTCCCAACCAACCTCTCCAAACCTTTATCTTCCTGATAAGGCAGCAGCTGCAACTTGTTCAGGCACCACTTAATGCAGTCCCAAAGGGCAGGAGGAATTTTTTGTAGGGATCACTACTCCCAGCTCATGGAAAAATAAAGGGCACCTGAGGATGAGGTTCAGGCAGACTGAATATTTTTTTTTTCCATAATGCTGATTTTCTTCATAAAATAAATTTGACATTAATATTTTCCCCTGTCTGGTGCACAGACCAACTTCCTCTGGCTCAGCTGGAAGCCTACGAAGGAGAGAGGGATTTTGTGGAAAAACCAACAGGGGAAAGGGATTTTTTTTTCCCAGGGTTTATGACTCCAGAAGAAGAGTGCACAGCTCTGGGGGGAGGCTGGAATAATTAATGGAGCAGAAATTCATCAGGAGTCCCTGGCTACACAGACACCTCTTGTTCTGCCAATCCTGGAGGATGGGGAACCCAAGAGTCACCGAAACTGTGGGAAAAATGAAAAAAAATCCCACATTTTTAGGATTAGAGAATCAAGGCATTGCTTTATTCAGGGCAGGATGTGCAACAGAAATCATTTCATCCACACACTGCCCAGGTTGTGCAGAGAAAATCATCCCATCACACAGTCATTGTACTCATTTTTTCACATATTTTATGCAGTCAAAACCCAGAGAAATTCATTTTTTCAGTGTTCATTGGTCCCAGGTTGGGCAGTCCTTAGTATTTGGTTTCCTATTGGTTATTGATCCCTCTGCCTTTGATGTTAATTAGGTTCTCATTCTCATAAATCTTTTCTGGACCAGGTGTCTCTGGCCATGCCAGGGGTGATCTTTGGGGTTGATGGTTGTTATCTTCCGTGGATCTTCTGTGCTGCTCACACTCTGCTGAGATGTTCAGCTCACCACTCCTTGAGGGATGGAACAGTCCTTGGAAAAGAAACTTAAAATTCCTTTTCCCCCGGGGCAAAGGAGAACAAGACTGCCTAAAGTTACAAAAAAAATTTTAAATTTTGTATGGTTTTCTAACAGCAGGGTGGCCAGAGGTGTTCCTGGTCACTTCAGCAATTATTGGATCATTAATAAATGATTTCTGAGCATGGGATTGTGCTGGCCACGGACTCGGACAGGGGAACTCATTTGGCCAGGGGATCCTTCAGGGGTCGTGGCTGCCCTGAGAATTCAGCGGGACCCCCACGGCCCCGGCACCCTCAGAATTCAGGTCAAACAGAAAGGATGAGTGGAGAAGTAAAGAAACACCTCCTGGAGGTGGTGACAGAAGCTGAGGTGCCGTGGGCACGGCTTTGGCGGGAGCGAGAGCCCAGCCCCGAGGGGATGCTCGATCATCCCCCTTGGAATCTGTCTGGGATCCTTGCCCCGTTAATTCCCAGCCCCGAGGGGTGGAGATCAGCGCTGTGTGCCCAGGGCAGTCCGTGCCCAGAGCCCCGTGGCACTGAGACCCCTGGGGCAGGAAGCCCAGGGGGCAGAGCCGCTGCCTTTGGGCTTTGCTGTGCAGAGAATCCAGCCGGGGCACGGCCGGGCACGGCCGGGTGGATCCACCACCCGCGGGCCAAGCCCAAAGCCCGGGATTTGGGCTTCTCAGCAGCAGGAAAGGGTGGGAGACCTCGGCCCTCAGGAGCCACGGCTCATCCACAGGGGCCTCTGGGGATTGTGGCTGGCAGGAGCTGGCGCTGGCTCCTGAGGCTGAGCTGGGTCTCTGCGTTTCCTTGGCACGCCCAAGGCAGGGCCCGACTGGAAAAGTCAGGAAGGGATGTTCCAAAGGTTCCAGGCTGTTAGAAAAGGTGAAGTCAACAATAGCAGGGGTTTGTGAAGGCAAACTGAGAAATAAGGAGAGGAGGGATCCACAGGGAAGATGTGCATTGATGTCTTCACAAACGATTCCTGGGTGAGGGGATGGGTGGGAACGGCTTTGAGATGGGGCTGGATGTCTGTCCCACCTCCATCCATGGGTTTGTGCCAGAGCCTGGACAGTTCAGCTCCTGAGACAGCCAAATGGGAATTTCTGAACTAGCCTGGACAGTTCAGCTCCTGGAACAGCCAAATGGGAATTTCTGAACTTTGGGATGAACTTCCAGCCCAGGTTTGTCCCAGAGCCTGGACAGTTCAGCTCCTGAGACAGCCAAATGGGAATTTCTGAACTTTGGGATGAACTTCCAGCCCAGGTTTGTTGCAGAGTTTGGACAGTTTGGCCAAATGGGGCTGCACAAGGTGGAGTTTCTGAACTTTGGGGACAAATGCCAGGTTCAAGGGGGGATATGGGGCAGGCAGCTGGGGAAGGCTGCACCTTCCTGGTACCTCAGCAGTGGGGGAAGGAAGAGGGAACGTGAAGGAGTTTGGGATAAAAGGAGGCTGCACCTCCAAAACCTCAAGAGGGAAAACTGCAGGGGCCTCTCTCGTTTATTGGAATAAAGATCCAGGACTCCTCTGTCTCCTTTGTGGACACTGGATCTTTCCAGCAGGATTTTCCATACACTGCAATACTGGAAGGTATCCCATGGCAGGAGGTGGAGTGAGATGGGATTTAAGGTCTGTTCCAACCCAAATCACTCCAGGATTCTCTGTGTCCTTCTTGCCAACAAGTCCATGGGATACCTGAGTGCTCCACCACAACTCAGGGCTCCTCACCCTGCAAGCATCCCAAAATCTGGTTCTTCCTGGCTACGGACACTGGGCAGTTTTCCCATGGAAGAAGCAGTTTGGGTTCAATTTATTTAAGTCCAATTTGTGAGGGAAGCTCTCCAGGACACTTTCCAGGCTGGCTACAGCAAAAGCAGCAAATGCTTACTCTGCTTAAGTAGGGAAGATTTATATTTCTCTGACACTGGATAAATCTGCTCAATTTATTCCCAATTCTTTCCCCAAAGGATCAAGTTATCCTTAAAACAAACAACAGAATAGCTGGAGTGGGATATTTCATTCCTGCCGATAAAACAACTGTAACAGTAGCAATTTCTTTGTGTGGGGTTTTATTTCCCTTTACTGGGTTGAGGTTTGTGCTCTGGGAGCAGATTGCTCCAATTTCCCTCTCCATGTGGGAAGCACCACTCCACAGGCAGAGCATGAAGGACTTGGCTTTCCTATGGATGTGCTCCAGCTCAAACTCCAACGAGGACAAGGGAATTTTCAGCTCCTGAGCCTCTTCCCAGAGGGGTTTTCACAGAGCCCTAAAGAGAAGCCTTTGCTGGCAGGCACAGAGGAGAATTCCATGGAATCCCACAATGGTTTGGGGTGGAAAAGCTCATCCCATTCTACCTCTTTTCCATGGCAGGGACCCCTCCCACTGTCCCAGGCTGCTCCAGCCCCAGTGCCCAGCCTGGCCTTGGGCACTGCCAGGGATCCAGGGGCAGCCACAGCTGCTCTGGCAATCCCATCCCAGCCAGGAATTCCCAGTTCCCAATCTCCCATCCATCCCTGCCCTCTGGCAGTGGGAGCCATTCCCTGTGTCCTGTCCCTCCATGCCTTGTCCCCAGTCCCCCTCCAGCTCTCCTGGAGCCCCTCCAGGCCCTGCCAGGGGCTCTGGGCTCTGCCTGGAGCCTTCTCCTCTCCAGGGGAACATTCCCAGCTCTCCCAGCCCGGCTCCAGAGCAGAGGGGCTCCAACCATGGTTCTCCTGGGAAAAAAAATATTTTTCCTGATGGAAAAAAATTCATGGAATAAGACTAAAGCTGGAAAAATTTCATGGAATAAGACTAAAGCTCTGCCTGTCTTCCCTGAATTTTGACCTTTTTCCATCCCATCTGTCCCAGATCCCCACTCCTCAGCATGGACTGATCACTTGACGCCAGTTAAAATTCCTGGATCAGCTCAGACATCTCTTCCCAGTCCTTCCAAATCCTCAACACCAATTTTTTTTGTGATAAGGGCTCCAATCAAATTTTGTTTTAAATCTCTTTTTTTTTTTTTTTACTTTCCAGGACACCTGGGAAGGATCTGGAGCCCCCCACTAAAGGATACACCAGTGCTAATAATGCCAACTGCGATGCCTTTTCCAGGAGAAATATCTTGGAATGCAATCTGTTTAATTCTCTGGGACCTTTGGGACACAACACCACGGTAGCTGAGCAACTCTTCATCTGGAAATCAGCTGAAATAGACTTTTTTTCCCCAACATTTTGTGTTTATCCTCTGTGAGAATCAGTTTAATCAGGGAAAAGGAGAATTTAAAAGGATTTTCAGGTTGCTCTGTCGGCATCGAGTCCCTTCCAGAGCCCAGCAGTGCCTGGAATCAGTGATGTGTCCTAGGAAATCACCCTCTCCCTACACATGGAATATCCTGAGTTGGAAAGGATTCACAAGGATCATCGAGTCCAACTGCTGGCCCTGCACAGGACAACTCCAAGAATCCCAAAATGAGTTTTTTCCTTCTTTTTTTCTCTTCCCTCTGTCCTGCTGATGAGGGCAGTGATAGAGTGGCTTCACCAACCCAACCCCACTCCACCCAAATTCCCGGGATTGTGCCAACAATGTCAAGGTCTGGTCTCCCACAACCACTTCTGCACTTGGGAGTGATGTTGGAATCACGGAATCTTAGGATCATCAAGGTTGGAAAAGACCTGGGGACATTCAAGGCCAGGTTGGACAGGGCTTGGAGCAGCCTGGGACAGTGGGAGGTGTCCCTGCCATGGCAGGGGTGGCACTGGGGGGGATTTGAGGTCCCTTCCCACCCAAACCATCCCAGGATTCTGTGATTCTCCTTCAGCTGGTGAGGAGGACTTGGGGGGCTGATTCCAAATTTTTGGAGGGGCCAGCCTTTTATTTTGATCCCTGCTGATCATCATCCCATGGACATAAGTTGGCTACAAGCCGGAATTTTGGCCAGAGGAGGGAAAAAACTCTCTGGAGAGGTGGGAACAATGGAATTTTTTGAGTTTTGAGGTGCTGGCCAAGAACAGAGTGAAGGGTGAAAAGCTGAGCTGGCTGCTCCTGGATAAGTCAGAGGTGTAGGAAAATAATTGTGGAGAGGAACCAAACCATGGACAAGAAAACCATGGAAACATTTGTAAAGAGGAACCAGATAATGGACACCAAAACCATGGAAAATAATTGTGGAGAGGAACCAGATCATGGACACCAAAACCATGGAAACATTTGTAAAGAGAAACCAAATCATGGACACCAAAACCATGGAAACATTTGTAAAGAGAAACCAAATCATGGACACCAAAACCATGGAAAATAATTGTGGAGAGGAGCCAAATCATGGAAAACAAAACCATGGGAGATAATTGTGGAGAGGAGAAAAATCATGGACAACAAAATCATGGAAAATAATTGTGGAGAGGAGCCAAATCATGGAAAACAAAACCATGGGAGATAATTGTGGAGAGGAGAAAAATCATGGACACCAAAGCCACAGGTGGGGCAGTAAACTCTGCAGGTGCTGTGAGAAAAATAATTGGGGATGTGTGAGAAAAAATTGGGGAACTCTGGATAAGGAGATGATGGGATTTGAAGTGGGAAGATGAATTTTGTTGTGGTCACAGCGTTCTGTGAGCAGCAAGATCCAGGTCGGAGCGTTGTGGACACTGAGGATCGTTCCTGGGAATGTGACCAGAGCCAGGAGCAGATAAACAGGAGCAACACTGAAACTTTATCAGACTTGGCTCAACTGGAAATCCAATCCCAAATTTTTGCTTGGGAAGCTCCTGAAGTCCAAGCACCCAATTAGCAGCAGCTCTGCAGCGGGGGCTGACGAGCTTTCAATAAATGAGTGATCCTCGCAGAGCACGGAGCCAAAACCAAACCTTGGGAGCTTCACTCCCAAGCCAAGGGCTCCAGCAAGGCAGGAATTCCCAAGTTTTGCATTAATTGGATTTTTAATGGGTTTCAAAACCAACGGGAAGTGCGAAGCGCTCAGTAATTACAGCAGATTAAGGTGACACTTTGAAAAATGGGCGGGAGGAGAACATGAATGAAGCAAACCTTGCTCCAGCCTAATTACAGATAAACAATGGATAATGTGGATTTGGGAATCCTCTGGAATAAATAAACAGCAGCACCGGGCTCAACAGGTCATTTTTCATGCTGGCAAATCACCTTTAAAACAGCAGCAGCAACCAGAGGTTTCCCAGCACTGCCCACAGCTGGAGGAGCAAATCCACCAAAATTCAGTGTTGCCACATTATTTCCAGGAAATGCAGAATGATTTGCCTTCCTTCCATGGGTTTTGTGTGGGGAAAATGTAGCATTTCAGTTCCTTGGGAAATAAAAATAATAAAAATTAAAGTAGAAATACAAATACAAATAAAAATAAAAAATAGAAAATGAAAATAAAAATACAAATAGAAAATAAAAATAAAAATAGTAAAAGTATAAATATAAATATAAATATAAATATAAATATAAATATAAATATAAATATTGTGTAAATATAAACAATGTAGATATAAATATAAATATATTAATAATATAAATAATATTAATATGAGTATAAAGACAGTGGGGTCGTGTAGGACACCACGGGCTCTTGTGAGGGTAAAACAAGTAAATCCTGTGAAAACTGTGGAAAATATTTACACAAATTCCAGGTTTAAACGTGGAAGTTCTCCGATTGTATCCCCACAACCCCTGATTGCTCTTTCTGCATGCAATTGCATGATTTTAATGTGCTCTCATCATAATTACAGCAGTCAATTAAGGGACATAATTGCCCATGCAAATGTGCCATGCCTGGCTTTTTTATCCCTTTTCTTCTCCAAGATTTTTGGAGCACCAGAAAATAACGGAAGGTCACGGAACCCCGGAATTCCGGGATGGTTTGGGTTGGAAGGGATCAGCTCATTCCTGGCCCTGCCATGGGTTCCGCTATCCCAGGCCGCTCCAAATTTATCCAAAGGGATAAAGGGGATCATTCCTTACCTGTTTTTTAGGAGAATTTCAAATATCAATAAGGAACTCTTACATACTGGGAGAAGTGGCTCCAGCTTTTTCTTGGAGGTGCCCAAGGAGTGCCTGGAGGTGGCACTCAGGGCTCTGGGCTGGTGGCAAGGTGGGGACTGGTCCCAGCCTGGACCTGGTGATCTTGGAGGGCTTTTCCAACTGAAATAATTCCATGATTCTGTCTGGGATATCCTGAGACATCTGAAGGTGGGGCAAATTCCTCGGCACGAGGACGATTTTCCCAAATCCCATTTTTTTCCTGCCCCTGCTTTCCCATTTTTATTTATTTTTAATAACCTTTCCTTTCTGTTTCGTTCCGCCTCTGCTCAGAATTGCTCCTCNCTGGAGGAGCAAATCCACCAAAATTCAGTGTTGCCACATTATTTCCAGGAAATGCAGAATGATTTGCCTTCCTTCCATGGGTTTTGTGTAGGGAAAATGCAGCATTTCAGTTCCTTGGGAAATAAAAATAATAAAAATTAAAGTAGAAACACAAATACAAATAAAAATAAAAAATAGAAAATGAAAATAAAAATACAAATAGAAAATAAAAATAAAAATAGTAAAAGTATAAATATAAATATAAATATAAATAATATAAATATTGTGTAAATATAAACAATGTAGATATAAATATAAATATATTAATAATATAAATAATATTAATATGAGTATAAAGACAGTGGGGTCGTGTAGGACACCACGGGCTCTTGTGAGGGTAAAACAAGTAAATCCTGTGAAAACTGTGGAAAATATTTACACAAATTCCAGGTTTAAACGTGGAAGTTCTCCGATTGTATCCCCACAACCCCTGATTGCTCTTTCTGCATGCAATTGCATGATTTTAATGTGCTCTCATCATAATTACAGCAGTCAATTAAGGGACATAATTGCCCATGCAAATGTGCCATGCCTGGCTTTTTTATCCCTTTTCTTCTCCAAGATTTTTGGAGCACCAGAAAATAACGGAAGGTCACGGAACCCCGGAATTCCGGGATGGTTTGGGTTGGAAGGGATCAGCTCATTCCTGGCCCTGCCATGGGTTCCGCTATCCCAGGCCGCTCCAAATTCATCCAAAGGGATAAAGGGGATCATTCCTTACCTGTTTTTTAGGAGAATTTCAAATATCAATAAGGAACTCTTACATACTGGGAGAAGTGGCTCCAGCTTTTTCTTGGAGGTGCCCAAGGAGTGCCTGGAGGTGGCACTCAGGGCTCTGGGCTGGTGGCAAGGTGGGGACTGGTCCCAGCCTGGACCTGGTGATCTTGGAGGGCTTTTCCAACTGAAATAATTCCATGATTCTGTCTGGGATATCCTGAGACATCTGAAGGTGGGGCAAATTCCTCGGCACGAGGACGATTTTCCCAAATCCCATTTTTTTCCTGCCCCTGCTTTCCCATTTTTATTTATTTTTAATAACCTTTCCTTTCTGTTTCGTTCCGCCTCTGCTCAGAATTGCTCCTCTCCGCCCTCCTGGCAGCTGGACCCCAGTCCTCATCCTGACCTTCCCAAGTCCTCTTCCCCAAAGGTTCCCTTAATTCCGTGGCACATCCCAGAATAGCAATTTTCTGGCTTAATCCCGGGTTACTGGGTGAGTCATTTTGTTTATTTGTATAAAATGCGCTCGCCCTCCCAAATCCCGGGATGAAAAGGGAGGATGAGCAGATTATAATGCTGGATATTTTTATTCCTAGAAGGAGATTATAATGCACATTTCCTGGGGCTGAGGGAGATTGGGATGCTGGAAAAGCTGTCATTGGAAGCAGTGGCCAGCTCTGCATCCATGGAATTAATTCCAGTGGGTTTTGTTGTTTTTTTTTTCCTGGATGCTGTGACAGAACCTCTCCCTCTCTTCCCATTGCATGAGGAGCTTCTTCCCAGCTCCAGGAATTTAGGAGTGCCTATTGGAATATTCTATGGATTTGTTCAGTTTTGGGAGGTGGAATCATAATAATATATAAAATTTTAGGGGGAAAAACCCACGGAAATGTGAAAGCAGGAACGGTGACTCCCTCCTTCTGAGCTCACTGGGTCAAACACAGGGAATATCCATAATCCATCCTGGAAAAGCTCAGTTAAATTGTTGTCTTGGGAATAGAAGGGGAAAAAGGGCAACAAAATCTTCCCATTTTTCTCAGTTTGGAGGGATTCGTGGGACAAGTCCAACACAGGGAATATCCATAATCCATCCTGGAAAAGCTCAGTTAAATTGTTGTCTTGGGAATAGAAGGGGAAAAAGGGCAACAAAATCTTCCCATTTTTCTCAGTTTGGAGGGATTCGTGGGACAAGTCCAACACAGGGAATATCCATAATCCCTGCTGGAAAAGCTCAGTTAAATTGTTATCCTGGGGGAAGGGGAAACAAAGAGCAACCAAAGCTTCCTGGTTTTCTCAGTTTGGAGGGATTTGTGGGACACAACTTCCATGCTCATCCACCCCTCCCAGCCAGGGCAACCTGGAACTTGGCTTTTCCTAACAAAAAGGACAGAAGTGACTTCCTGCATCCTGTGGGCTCCTGCTGCACTCGGATAAAATTCCTAAGGAAAGGAAATAAATGCATTCCATAAACCCTAACACGACCCCGTTGCTTTTCCTTATTCCAGCTGTTGTGGGAGCAATGGCACTTCCAGAATTCCATGTTTGCTTTGGGAATCTGTTGCCAGCCAGGGATTTTGCAGCCCAGCGACCAAAAATAAAGGGAATATTTGATCCGACTTCTCCAGTCCTGGTTCCACCTTGGGAGCAGACAAGAATGTTGTGGCCCTTCAGAAAGGACAAAGGTTTAAATTTCCAGCTTCCCCTGCACTTCTCCCTCACTTCTGACTCCATGAGGAGCTTCCCCCCAGCTCTGGATGTCCGGGAGTTTGGGAAGTGCATTTTGGAATCTCAGTTTGTGGATTTGTTCAAGTTTGGGAGGTGGGGCAGCAATAATAATGCTTTTCCATGACAAAATTTCCCCAAATATCCAATCTAAACCCCCCCTGGCCCAGCCTGAAGCCGTTCCCTCTCCTCCTGTCCCCGTTCCCTGGGAGCAGAGCCTGACCCCCCCGGCTGTCCCCTCCTGGCAGGGAATTCTGGAATTTTTCCATCATTTCCACCTGGTTGAACATTTTATTCCTCAGCTGGGCAGCAGGGAATTGTCCAAGCTGCTGGAATTCCTTACCCACAAAATTAAAACCCCTTAACAAGTTGTTGGTGACCTTTGTAGGGAAATGTTGGTGGAGAGGTGGATGCAGCCGGTTTTACCTGGATAACGGAATTCCCACTGGACAGGAATGAGGGTGAATTGGTGAATCATGGAATCATGGGAAGATTTGGGTTCAAGGGATGTTGAATTCCATCCAGTCCCATCCTCTTCCATGGGCAGGGACACCTTCCACTATCCCAGGTTTTGCCAAGTCCCATCCAACCTGGCCTTGGACATTTCCAGGGAATTCCACTTGAAATCCCGGCTGGAGCAGAGTTGATTTCAAAGCAGATGGATAAATAACTGGAGATTCCAGAGTCTGGCCCCCTTTTGGGACAGGAGGATTTCTTGGGACAAAGCTGCCTGTCAGATTCTTTAAAAATCTATAATTACTGGATTTACTTCTCCTGTAAAAAGGAAAAGTAAATCAAATAATTTGGATTTTCCCTGTGGATCCCATCCCATTTCCCTGGTTGGTTGCACAGAGCCTCAGCCCTCGTCCTGTGCTGGATTTTAGCTTCAGGAGCAGCAGAACTTTCCCATCCACAGCTGGAAACATCCCAGAATATTTGATGATAAGGTTTGGAAAGGGCTGAGCCATTTTTAATTCCCTATTCCCGGCAGGAAAAACCAACTCCACCTGTCCAGCAGGTCCAAATAAAGGAGTAAAAAAGCTACATCATGGATCTATTACACAGAAAATCTTATTTAAATCCATTTATTCTCTACATTGGGAATCTTATTTAAATCCTTTTATTCACTACATTTAAATAAAAGTCAGAGAAAATATTTTTTTAAAAAAAAATTGGCATCATAAATACCATAGTTTTGTCATGTTTTCTGTACATCAAATATTTGTTTTACTGCAGAACTTCCCAGGAATCTTGCTGGGAGCTGCCAGGGAATTGCCAGCAATTATTTCCTTGGTATTTGCTTAAATAACACTGAGGTTTCATATTGTTTGATGCCTTCTGAAATATCCTGGGAAGGCAGAACTTTGAGCTCTGCTGCTGCCCAGAGATGAATTTTTATTCCAGAAAATTGGGAAGTAATTCCACATCCCTCACTCCTGCCAGAGTGCAGGAACAGGAGACATTTTCCAGCAGCTTCCTTGTCCATGACAGGGAAAATTTTTAGGTGGGACGGCCTGAAAGGCATGAAGGGATCTGGGAAAAAGCAAAAAACTATGGATAAACCACCTGTGGAATGCACAATCCATCAATATCCTACAACAGGTTCCTTCGCTCCCTCCCTTTTCCTTTCCTTTCCTTTCCTTTCCTTTCCTTTCCTTTCCTTTCCTTT
>VZRH01006272.1:27389-57316 GCA_013397555.1 Urocynchramus pylzowi
TGGGATGGGATGGGATGGGATGGGATGGGATGGGATGGGATGGGATGGGATGGGATTCAAGGTCCTTCCAACCCAGATCCTTCTGGAATTCTGTGCCATTGTTCTCTCCCTTTTTCCATACTGCTCCTTTTCAGTATGAGTAAAAAAGCATTATCCTTTCCATAATACTTCTTATTAATATAAATAGATATAAAAAGCTAATTTTAGATTATTTTAATCTAATATTTTAGTTCAGACTTTGGGTATTTAAACAGATTTTTCAATCCATGGTGTCAATGCACCCACTTGAATAACCTGAACACACTCAGCTGGACTATTAATTACATTTAAACAATAATAACTTAATTGTATAATGTTGTACATATTTAAACATGTCATTGAACAGAAGGAATTTCACAGCCTGCCCATATTAATAATTTGGAGGATTAACATAAAAGAAACCCCACACCAACCCAGCTTTGTTTGCTGACCTGAGGTTTCCACTTTCTGCAATAAATTCGGGCCAATCCAGACTGCAAATATTTACTGCTGTCCTCAGAGCCATTGGCAGAGCTTCAGTCAATAAAAAGATGAAAACTCTGAGGCCAAGAAGTGGTTTAAGATCCCAAAAAAATCATTTATTGTATGAGCAAAGTGGAAAACAACGTCTGGGAGGGCGAAATTCCATGAGATGTTGTCACAGGGGGTGGTTCCACCTGGAATAACGCCTGTTCTTGGAGATGGAGCCTTTGGAATTCCAAACAGACCGCTGGCATTTGGTGCCATGGACCTCATCCCAAAGAAATGGGCTCTGAACATGAATTCAGTTCAGCACATTCCCAAAAAGCAGGGGCACGTGGGATTGGTGCTGCTCACGTGAGGCTGACCGGGAAACGTGAGGCCCACGAGGCACAGTCGGTGTCCACCTCCAACATTTCCGAGGATTTCATTTGGATGGAGGGCTGGAATCAAGTCTCCATCTCCTGCTGGCCTTGCTGTCACAGTGCCCAGGTCAGATTTGTTCCCACAGGCTCAGAGGGTGGTGAATCCACGGTCTCTGCTCCTTGGAAATGTCTGGGAATATCATTTTCCTGCTTCGGCTGCTGCTGCTGCTTTAGAAAAAGCTTCCCCTAAACCCACATCAGTGGGGTTGGAATCCAGAATGGCTTGGATTGGAGGGACCTTGAATCCCATCCCATTCCATGGCAGGGACACCTCCCTCTGTCCCAGGCTGCTCCAAGCCCCAGTGTCCCTTGGGCACTGCCAGGGATCCAGGGCAACCACAGCTGCTCTGGGAATTCTGTTCCAGTCCCTTCCCACCCTCCCAGCCCGGAATTCCCAATTCCCAATCTCCCATCTAAATCTCCCCTTTTCCAATTTGAAGCCATTCCCTGTGTCCTGTCCCTCCATCCCTTGTCCCCAGTCCCTCTCCAGCTCTCCTGGAGCCCCTCTGGGCTCTGAGCTCTCCCTGGATCCTTCTCCTCTCCAGGTGAACATTCCCAGTTCTCTCAGCCTTTTTTTCACAGCAGAGTTTATATTTTCTGTCCTCTTTAAAGAAAAAATTATTCAGAAAAAGAAGTAAAAAAACCCCAACAACTGTGAAAGGCTTTAAAAGTCCTATTTCTCTTTTCCTCCCTCGAAAATGAAGTTTTTATTGCTTTTCCTGGTCAGGCCTAAGGCAGGATTTGCTATTTGAAAAACAAACTGCCAGGAGCCTCCAGCAAAGACAAGCTGCAGCCTCTGCTTTCTTCCCTCCGCCTGTGATTTCCTTGCCTTTGCAAATATTTCTTCCAAGCAAGAAATCCAGCAGGATTTATTTGATCAACCCCACATTTCTGCACAATCCATTGGGGAACCTCAGGTAGGATTTGTAACCGGATCCAGATGGAAGTGGGGCTCAGGGAAGAGTGAGCTTGGAGGGGTTTATCCCATCTAACCTTGGGATGTTCCTTCTTAAATCCTTAAGGCAGTGAAGCCCCTGAACTTTGGGAATATAAAGGACATTCCCTATTTGTCAGGAGGCAGCTCTGTGCCTTTCCCAAAAGGAAGGAAGTGAGGTTTGGCTCCAGAGTCCATGGAAATGCTCTCCAGGTCCGGGTGCTGAGGAGCAGAGTCAGGAAAATCTCCTGGAGAGCATCAAGTGCCAGCCAGGATCCAGGGGAGGATGCAGGGAAAGGATGGGATTTTAAATGTGGGTTCTTAAATCCATCCCAGAACCCAGAGGGGGACTTTGGGGTGTCCCATGCAGGTTGGACTGATGATCCTGGTAAATCCAGCAGGTTGGACTGATGATCCTGGTAAATCCAGCTCAGATAATTCCATGATTCCATGATTCAGTGGAGAATCAGTTCATGCCAAAAAAAAAAAAAAAAAAAAACTTTCCCTCCCGTTCTTTGCAAATCCCCAAGAATTCCTGCTCAGAACAGCTGGTTCCATGAAAAGCCAGTGAAGTGGTGGCAGCTGCAGGCACAATCCTGCCAGGAATGCCGGTGATCCCGGCTCCACCCGGGACTGACAGCTCCTCTGGGCTCACTTCCACGCTCCGTGCTTCATTTCCCAGATTTTTCCATCCCCATGGGCCTGGAGAGGGATCTGGAGGGAGCTCCCATCTCCTCCTGCTGCCCTAGGTCAAAATATCTTTTCCATAGTGCACAGATCCGACATTGGAGCATGGATCTGGGTCCAGGAGCAGCTCTGGATCAAAAGCTAAAGGCAGAGCCCACTTCCCAAAAGTCTGGAAAATGTCTGGAAATTGGTTAAAAAGATGCAAATATAAACCACAGGTGAACTTCTGCCTTTTGTCCTCCTTTCCCTAATTCCTAGGAGCCTGTGGAGGGCTAAAGGGATCCAAAGCAATGGGGACCCAGGGCAGGAAGTGTGGATGGTGCCAGACATTTGGAATTCGTGGTTTGCTAATCCCAGAATCCCAGGATGGTCAGATTGGAAGGGACCTCAGAGAGTCACTGCTGCTCCAGCAGGGCCATCCCAGAGCCCAGGGCACAGGATTGTGTCCATGTGGCTCTGGAACATCCCAGGGAGGAGACTCCAGCCCCTCTCTGGGCTCTGCCCAGGGCTGGGCGCTGCCCAGGGCTGGCCACTGCAGGAGTTCTGCCTCCTGTGCCTGGGAATTCCTGGGATCAGTCCCTGCTCATTTCTCTTGTCCCACTTCTGGGCACCACCAAGAAGATCCTGGTTCAGTTCATGGCAATTTCTTTCCCATTTGGGAAAAGCAATGCCCCAAATTCTGCACTGAAGCAGGCCTGGATCAACAGTCATTAAGCCCAGAATCAAACCTTCCTCCCAGAAGGGAGGTTCTATGCAAACCCTCAAAAAACGTGCTCCTTTTAAGATCTCCAGACTCTTTGGGAAGCCCAACCAAAGCAGGAACTTTCAGGCAGCAGGAATGTGCAGAGTGGGCTCTAAATCACCCAGGTTGTGCAGGTTTGCACTTCTGCTCGGCAGCTCAGCTCTGCTCCCTCCCCAAAATGTGCCAAGTGCTGCTCCTGCAGCAGCTGAGCCAGCACAGCCCTCCTGATGGCCCCTCTGACGCCCTTCCTTCTGCTCCAGCTGCTCCCAAGGCTTCCTTTCTTCCACCACTCGCTCCATTAAGGATTTTATCCCAATTGCTGAGGCTCCCTGTCCCCCTGGCAACGGGATCCCAAAGATTTCCCCTCACGGGGCGTTGGGGTGGATCCTCTTCAGCCTGGGAGAGCTCAGAGCCCAGAGGGGCTCCAGGAGAGCTGGAGAGGGACTGGGGACAAGGCCTGGAGGGACAGGACACAGGGAAGGGCTCCAAATTGGAAAAGGGTGGATTTAGATGGGAGATTGGGAAGGAATTCTGGGCTGGGAGGGAGATAAGGGGCTGGGATGGAATTCCCAGAGCAGCTGTGGCTGCCCCTGGATCCCTGGCAGTGCCCAAGGCCAGGCTGGACACTGGGGCTGGAGCAGCCTGGGACAGTGGGAGGTGTCCCTGCCATGGCAGGGGTGGCACTGGGGGGGATTTAAGGCCCCTTCCAACCCAAACCTTCCTGGAATTCCAAGATCCTCCGAAACCTGGTGCCTGTGGCCCTGCACAGCAAAGGGAGAGCAGGGAACTGCAGAGTTCATTTCACTCCCTAAATCAAAACCTAATCAGAACCTAATCAAAATGGACAAATCTCTAATTGTGTTTCACACTGGTTTTCTTTCAGGGCCAGAGTAAATATTCCAACAATAAAGCTGATCCCAGAATAAACCTGGATTATCAAATCCGTTTGGTTTGTTGGATAAATGAATCATCAAGCCCTTAATAATCCCAGCAGCTCATGCAGATTTGTGCAGCACTGCAAACAAAAGGGAAAATTCCATCTTTATTTGCCTAATAAATGCTCAATAATTTTTCCTTCCTTTCCTCCTCCTCCCAAGACATCTCCAATTCCTCATGGAAAATCAAAGCATATCTCTGGAACCAAATCCTTCTCCTCTTTTAAGCCAAACATTTCCTCACTCAGAACAGCCCAGGACTTGATGCAATCCCATGTTTGGCTTTGGAAAACTCAGGGAAGGTCAATATTTAGGGAGAGATGAGGGATCATATCTGGCAGAGCTGAAACAGGGGGTGCAATAATGGATAAATCACAGCAAGGAGAGCTCCTGGTGTTCCTCACAAACTTCCCAAAAGTTTGGGCACAAAAAAACCCCTCACAACATCTGAACATTTATAAAAATCTGGGGGAAAAAAGCTAAAAACAACAATGGACAAATCCCCAGCAAGTTCATAATCACATTTTTTGGGGATCTGTGGAACAACCTGCTTCTGACATATTCCATAACGACATCCCCACCAGCTTCAGAGCTGTTGAGGGGCTTTAATATTCAGATATTTAATGAGGTGCCCAATTAAGCTGAAGCACAGCCATTTGTGCTGCCATTTCCCACAGAAACCTGAGGGATTTGAGTGTCTGACTCATTAGGACTTGGATGTGTAAAGCCTTTGTGGGGTTGGAAAATAAAAAGAGAGAAAAAATAAATTCCTTTGCGTTGTTCTGGTGGAAAAGAGGGGATTAGGAAGGGTAGGACGGGAAGGTTGGGTACAGAATTCCTTGGGGAGTGAAGGAGGTGAGGCAGGGATGGTTCCACAGGTGAGGACATGGAAGAACTGGGAAAATCTTGGCTTCTGTAATTTGCATCTCCCTGGATGGAGCCAGATCCATTCCAAGTTTCAAAGGAAATTTGTTCACCTGGAGAGGAGAAGGCTCCAGGGAGAGCTCAGAGCCCCTTGCAGGGACTAAAGGAGAGCTGGAGAAGGACTGGGGACAAAGGATGGAGGGACAGGACACAGGGAATGGCTTCAAATTAACAGAAAGGTTTTAAATTGGATATTGGGAAATGGGAATTCCTGGCTGGACTGGAATGGAATTCCCAGAGCAGCTGTGGCTGCCCCTGGATCCCTGGCAGTGCCCAAGGCCAGGCTGGAGCAGCCTGGGACAGGGAGGTGGCCCTGCCCCTGGAATTGGATGGGATTCAAGGTCCCTCCAACCCAAACCATTCCATGACCCTTTAATTTCATGAGAATCCTGGAAATTAATGACCAATCCCTATAAATTACTCGTCTGCTTAAAAAAAAAAAAAAATCTGTAAATTTGAATTCACCTCTTCTCTCCATCTTTTCCTACTTTCACAGAAGGAAAAATCCAGAGATGCTTTTTCTGGAAAAAACTCTTGGAATGATCCCCCCAGACAGTACCAGGAACCTGGGGAAGGAAATCTCAGGAGCAACATTTGGGAAAGAAATACAAACATTTCTCCCTTTTTACGCCTGAATTCATGTCTGTGGTGCCCCATTCCCATTATCCTGCCACCAGGGGTGGACAGGCGTGGGAAAAATAGTAAAGGTAAGAAGATTTTTAGGAAGTTGTGGAAGTAGGTCTTAGAAACAGAAAGAGTAAAATTTAGAGTTAGTTGTAGCTGTAAAGTTTGAAATTAGAAAAGTTATAACAGTATAGTAAGTAAGGACATGAAATCATAGTTTGAGTTTTAGGTTTGGTTAAGATGGACTTTAAGACCGTAGAAAAATATGTTTCATAAGATAATAGAAGGTTTTAAGTTTAATAATGGAGTATTGTGTGTTGTTAATAAAAAGTATATAAGCAAGTATTGCTTAAAGTAAGCATATTAATATTTTTAGTGATTGGTTAAAATAATTATTTGTAAGTTTTAGTAATGTGTTATTGGTTAGAAAGTTTTCAAAATGTTTTATAATAAAGAAATCTTTGGTTATTGTTGGTAAGATGTGAGTTGTTATTTTTTAATTGTCTTAACTATGTAATGAGACTGATGTTGTAATAAAGTTTAAGGAACACATTTTAGTAGTCTTGGGGTTTTTTTGTGTAAACTTTTAGCATATAAAGCTTTGCTCAATCTCACCTGTGGTGTCACCTCTACTCCCCCTTGTGTTGACCCCTCCAGGCCTTTTTGGAGCTGGTGACCAAAAGTCACCCAGGGAGAAGAGTCCACCTGTGTGGGCAGGACACTGAGCAGTAAATTCAAAACCACTCTGAAATGGCTTTCTGACTCATTTTGTTTTGAAATGAAAAAAAAACCCCAATGTGTTCTGGAGGTTTTGGAACATCAGCCGTGGGTGGGGAAGCTGGAATTCCCTCTGGAGGTGTCATTTCAGGGCTTAGGAATAGCAAAAGCTCAGACAAAACTGAATTTACCTCAGGCTGGGCTTGTGCCCACCCAGAGGCTGGCACGGGGTTCTCTGGCTGCTCCCAAAACGTCTCAGAGCTGCTGGAAAATGGCAAAATAAAGCTGAGTGTGAGCTGGGCTTGCTGTGCTGGGGTTGTGTCACCAGGAAAACACAGAAAAAGGTTACAAAATATCATTTTCCATCTTTACCACCGAGTTTTGTTATCAATTAAAATCTGGGATTTATCTGTGAATAACAAAGCCTAGTGGGTGACCAGGGCCTGGTTGGGAATGAGAGGAAGAGTCAAAATGAAAGGGAATTTTATTTCTGGCTTGATTCCTCAGGAGTACAAAGATATTGAGGGGTTGGAGCTTATCCAGGAAAGGGAACGGAGCTGGGAAGGGGCTGGAGAATCCCTGAGGGAGCTGGGNCACAATTGCAAATATCTAATAGGTAGTTCATGGTATAAAAGCATTTTTAGATTGGTTCAGAGTAGAAAGTCACTGTCTAACACAGGTGTTAGGGGTTGGCACACAATTGCAAATATCTAATAGGTAGTTCATGGTATAAAAGCATTTTTAGATTGGTTCAGAGTAGAAAGTCACTGTCTAACACAGGTGTTAGGGGTTGGCACACAATTGCAAATATCTAATAGGTAGTTCATGGTATAAAAGCATTTTTAGATTGGTTCAGAGTAGAAAGTCACTGTCTAACACAGGTGTTAGGGGTTGGCACACAATTGCAAATATCTAATAGGTAGTTCATGGTATAAAAGCATTTTTAGATTGGTTCAGAGTAGAAAGTCACTGTCTAACACAGGTGTTAGGGGTTGGCACACAATTGCAAATATCTAATAGGTAGTTCATGGTATAAAAGCATTTTTAGATTGGTTCAGAGTAGAAAGTCACTGTCTAACACAGGTGTTAGGGGTTGGCACACAATTGCAAATATCTAATAGGTAGTTCATGGTATAAAAGCATTTTTAGAGTGGTTCAGAGTAGAAAGTCACTGTCTAACACAGGTGTTAGGGATTGGCACACAATTGTAAATATCTAATAGGTAGTTCATGGTATAAAAGACAGCACCAGCCCCGTGGGAGGTGTGAGCCTTGGACTGACCTGCTGGCCAGAGCTCGGGGGTCAGACAGAAAATATTTTAGATAAGAGACAATAAACATCACTGAGAACACAAGCAGAAGACTCCTGACTCCTTCCTGGACAGCTGGGCTGGGAAAAGCAGCTCCCACCAACACCTGGGGCCATCCCAGCAGAGCAGAGAAGGCCCCGACACAGGAGGAGAGGGAACGGCCTCGGGCTGGGCCAGGGCAGGCTCAGGCTGGATATTGGGGAATTTTTTTCATGGAAAAGGCTGTGAAACCCTGGCACAGCTGCCTGGAAGTGTTCAAAAAACACCTGGATGTGCACTTGAGGACCTGGGTTAATGGTGGTGCTGGCTGATGTTGGGTTGACCTTAGACAACTTTTCCAACCTTAACAATTCCATCATCCCATAATTCATTTTGGAAATGGGCCCATCCCACCTCCTGCAGGACCTGCCTGCACTGGGACATCCCTAAGGACCCACCATTCCCATTTCCAAGGTTTGGCACTCAGGAAATACTCAGAGCTTTCCAAGCAAGTCAACAAAAGGATCTGAGGGAAGTTTCAGGCCTGAGGCCACGCTTGAGTGGCTCATTCCCAGCCCTCTGGGATTGTTTTCCTTCCACTCTAAGTAAGGATGGAATAATCAATTTATGATGAAGTTTGTGCTGTCCAATATTCCCAGTAATTCAATTTGCCAGGTGGAAGCATCCGAGTCATTAATCACCTGTTCTGTGCTTGATACTCTTTTAATATTTAACACCAGGAGAAGGCATTTGTTTGTTTAGCGATGTCAGGGACAAACCAGCTGTGATTTCAATTCAGCCCAGACAAGAGAGATGAAAACATCTTTTAAAACTGCTTTAGAAGGGAGTCTCTTTGTCTAAAGGAAGAGCCACGATGTAGAGGGAATAAATCAAGTCAGGCTGAAGCTTCAGAAATGAGGAGAGCAAAAAAGAAGAGCCCTTGTTCCTTCGCTGGTGCTCAGGACAGATTTTTTTCTGAGTTGTGTTGCTTTAAAACTGGATTTAGATACTTCTTCTGAGCAGAAAAAAAGGCAAAATTTTATCTTATTTTGGCCCCCCCTCATGACAAGATGGATGTGGAGGGGCTGAAGCTTGTCCAGGGTTAGGGAATGGAGCTGGGAAGGGGCTGGAGCCCCAGGAGAGGCTGAGGGAGCTGGGAAGGGGCTCAGCCTGGAGCAAAGAGGGCTCAGGGGGATCTTGTGGCTCTGTACAACTCCCTAGGAAACCTCTACAAAGGAGATTTTCTTGTCCTGGCAGAAGGGGAAAAGCTGTACTAAAACTCATGGAATATCATTAACAGGACAGGATGAACCACAGGGAACACAAAAACAGAAAACAAAGGAACAGAAAACCCCTGGTAGAGTTAAATGAGGAAAGAAACAGGGGCACTAAATGTTCTCCACTTCCAATTAAAACCCCCAGGAAGAACCACGAGAACTCTTTAATTCATCATTAAACCTTCCTAAATATTCCCCCTCCTTCTATTTTGTTCTTTATCTGGCAGATTCCATTTTTGTTCTTTATTCTGTCATATTAGCAGCTGTTTGAATTACTGTATGTTATTTGGAAGCCTTGATTTAACAATCTATCTGCAATTAGTCCTGAAGATTTGGGGGTTTTATCATTATTTATGATTTAATGGATTAAATGACTCGGCTTGGATCTTTCTGGAAAAATATTCCCTGGAGATGTTTCCCCCCAAAATCTAGAATTGCAGCCATCCAAAGACAATAAAAGTCAGGAGGAGTAGGAAAAATATTTCAAATAAAAATATTTCAAGGTAAAGCTCACTTTGAGAGGGTTCCCAGAGGGTTTCCCTCAATTTGGGTCTTGTGGGTTGATTAAGACACAGATAAATTAATTGGAATTGTCAAGCTCCTGTGTAAATCTTCCAGATTTATGTAAAAAAAAGAGATTTTCCCATTTTTCCTATTAGGGAAAAAGCTTCTCCTAATGAGATAACCCACCTGCTGCTCCAGGCTAATCCTCTCCGTGGATTTTGACCTGTAAACACGGGGAAATTCCATCAAAACCTGCCATGGAAAATGGTCTTTGTGCCTTTTCCCGCTCACATTTCCCTTGCCTGGGAATGATGAAGTTGTGGATGAAACAAACCTGAGGAAAAAACTCTTTTAATCCTATCAAAATGAAAGATGGGATTCCTGATGTTCCCACTCCCAGGTGGTGGGAGCAGAGGGGGAGAATCATGGAATCATGGAATATCCTGAATGGGAAGGGACCCTCAAGGATTATCCAGTCCAACTCCTGGCCCTGCTCAGACATCCCAACAATCCCACCCCAGGTAACCCTGGGAGCGTTGTCCAAATGCTCCTGGAGCTCTGGAATAAGGAGAAGGTCCAAGTCTTCCTGCTGATCCTGCACTTGGGCAATGGAAAAGCCCAAAAATTCGATGTGTGATATCCCTGGGAAGAGCTTCCTCCCCATCCAGGACATGGGCCACCAATTCCTCTCCAATCCAAGGTGTCCACGGTAGGAAGGGACTTCCAGGATGAAAATGGGAGGTCCCAACCAAGGCACTCCTGAGGACCTGCTCATTTTAATCATTTAGGGCTGGGAGAGATTTATTGCACCCCAAGAGCCCCAAATCTCGTGGGATTATGGATGAACCTTTTGGTCTGGAGCAAAGGAGGCTCAGGGGCCCTTGTGGCTCTGCACAGCTCCTGCCAGGAGGGGACAGCCGGGGGGGGGGGTCGGGCTCTGCTCCAGGGAACAGGGACAGGAGGAGAGGGAACGGCCTCAGGATGGGCCTCAGGGGAGGCTCGGGGTGGATATTGGGAAAATTCCTTCATGGAAAAGGAATTGCCCAGAGCAGTGGTGGAGTGCCCATCCCTGGAGGGATTTCAAAGCCCTGTGGATGTGGCACTTGGGGACATGGGGCAGTGGTGGCTGTGGCAGTGCTGGGAACATTGGACTCCATGATCTCAGAGGGCTTTCCAGCCCCAGTGATTCCGTGATCTTATGAGCAAACTCCATCCATTTTATGTGAAAATTCCTACAAGGGAGATTGATATGGAAAAGTCTGGAATTCTCCAAACCTCTGGAAATTGCCAACACTGACCAAGAGCCAGAAATAGCTTAAAAAAAAAAAACCAGGCAAAGGCATCTTCATGCTCTTTGCTCCAATTCCACCTCCCAGAGCGGGAGAACAGATCCCACTTCCCAAATCCCACTTCCCAAACCCCACCCTCTCCCTGTTCTGGTGGGAAAGCAAGGAGCAGCTTCTCTGTTGTTCTCAGCACATCCCATTATGGGAATGAACAAAACTCATCAAATTAGAGCCCCTTAATCCCCCTGAAAAAAGCTCCACACCACGAGTTCCCCCATTAAAACCCACGGCCTGTTCCTCGAGCCGAGAGCTCCGTGTGAGGAATGACATTAAAATCCCTCCCTGGCTGGGATAAAAAATTGAAAACTGCCCTGTTGTACTGGACAAACAACAGGGGAAAGGGATTGCCTGGTAATGGATCCATGTGGATGAAGGAGGTGGAGCTGGGACTCGAATCCAGCAGATCAGGAGGGTTTAATGAGGAGGGGCACTCGTCTCTGTCACCATTTGTTGACTGGGGACACAGCCCTGTCACCTGCTGGCAAAAGAAATTATTTCCTTGGCCACGGCAGCGAGAGGAAAGATCCCACAGGTTGTTGGACTTCATCTGGGTTTTAATTTGCTGTGAAGGGAGGAGGAAAGGAAATTCTCTTGGGAAGTTTCAGGGAGAAGGGAACAGCGCCTGGCACATCCCAGTGAGGAGGCCTAAAACCCAGTGAGGAGGCCCTTCCCGCCTTTTGTTTTGTCCTAAAACCAAAAATGAGGTAACTGTGGGCTCAGCCAGGGGCACTGGGCTTGTCCCAGCTGTGGTGTGGCCACCAAGCCCAGGGCTGTGACAATCCCTGAGCTGGGGCATCTCAGATCCTGGGATCAGCTCTGGGCCAGTCCTAACAAAACAATGAGGGGCTGGAGCTTATCCAGGGAAGGGAACGGAGCTGGGAAGGGGCTGGAGAATTCCTGAGGGAGCTGGGAAGGGGCTGGAGAATTCCTGGGGGAGCTGGGCAGGGGCTGGAGAATTCCTGAGGGAGCTGGGAAGGGGCTGGAGAATCCCTGAGGGAGCTGGGAAGGGGCTGGAGAATTCCTGAGGGAGCTGGGAAGGGGCTGGAGAATTCCTGAGGGAGCTGGGCAGGGGCTGGAGAATTCCTGAGGGAGCTGGGAAGGGGCTCAGCCTGGAGCAAAGGAGGCTCAGGGGCCCTTGTGGCTCTGCACAGCTCCTGCCAGGAGGGGACAGCCGGGGGGGTCGGGCTCTGCTCCAGGGAACAGGGACAGGAGCAGAGGGAACGGCCTCAGGCTGGGCCAGGGGAGCTCAGGGTGGGCACCAGCAGGAATTTCCCCATGGAAAGGGGGGTCAGGCCTTGGAACTGCCCAGGGCAGTGGTGGAGTGCCCATCCCTGGAGGGATTTCAAATCCCTGTGGATTTGAAATGTGGCACTTGGGGACGTGGGGCAGTGGTGGCCTTGAAAGTGCTAGGTTAACAGTTGGACTCTGTGATCTTAGAGGGTTTTTAAATAATTCCATGATTTTCAACACATTCACACACTTCTTTTCCCCCCTCCTTAAGCAAAAGAGACAGAGGAGCAAAGAACTCTGAATTCCAAATCCAACAGAAGAGCAAAGGATCATCCAAACTCCAGCGATTCTTTTGGTTTTGGGTTCTTTTTGAATTGACTTTAAATGCAACCTACAAAGGGTCACAAAACTCAAGGAAATCCCATCTGGATGTGCCTGATGGTTGTGGAAAGAATTCCCTCTTCATCCTTGCAAGCAGTGCCTTCCTCTGTGCAGATTCCCAGGATTTTCAGCGTTGTGGGGGATGCTCAGCAGCTTCACAAGGCTGGGGGGGCTTCAAGGTGGTGGGAAAGGAATGGTGCCAGATGACAGCAATGCCTTTTTCATTATCCTAAAAGCTTAGGAAACTAATTCCAAACCCAAAGAGAGGGTAAAACAGGATTAGAGGCACTCTCCTCTCCAGAATGCAGCAAGGAATAATGAAATTGTTATTCAAAAAAGGGAGTGGATGGTGTTTAATTTATCAAACATGGGGCTTGCCCTCCTAATCCATCTCAGGTTTGCTGCCACTTCTGTAGGAGAGTGCCCAGGTGGGATTTAGGAGACCTCAGTCCTGGAGGAAGGGATGGCAAAGCTGGAGGGGCAAAAGGGACGGAATGTGTGACTCCAGAGTGATTGGAGCAGGAATAAATTTGCTCCAGTGTGCAAAAAATTAGGATATTCTGCATGCTCCTGATGTCTGGAGTTTAAGGAGATTTTTGTCTCTTTTGCACCTCAGTCCCATCTGCTCTGTCCCACTTTAGGGAGGATTCAAGGAGAGGGAATAACTATTCCCAACCTCCCCTCCCTTTCCCAATCAGCTCCCAAATCAGCCATAAACCAAGTGACAAATCCAATCTTCATCTGCCAAGCTCAGGATGTCTCATCCCTTGGTTTTACTCATGCTTTTGGAAAATACAATAAAATATGGAAGGCAGGTGCCTTTGTGTTGCATCGGGGCTTCACAGGAACTAGATAAAATTCCATCTGCACCACAAATTTATGGTTTTTCCTCTTTTTCCTGTCTGCATTTTATACTAAAGGACTCCTGCTGTGGCCTGAAACACCTACAAGGTGTTTGGATAAATAAATATTGGAGAACAGGTTGCAAGGTGAGGATTTTCATGGAAAAAACAAGTAGAAGGTCATTGCTGAAATTTTTGGACTCTTTTATTCTATGTTAGAATAAAAGTTGACTAGTATAAGAATAAGAGTTTGATTAGTATTGGATTCTTTCCTATGGAAGCACAATCCCAGTATGTCCTGTCACAGCCCTGTGGAAATCAATAATTACAGAAAACTTGGGGATTCTGAATGTTTTTCCTTGATAAATTCCTTATATTTCTCCATAAAACTGAGCTCTGCAGGGCATTGTTTTGGGGAGAAAATGGAATCAACACAACCATGGGATACCAGGCAGATCCTGACTGGGAATGTATGGTTAATTTGAAGTCACTGGGAAAATAATTTTTAAAAAATATCCTTGGCATTTGAGATATAAAACATAAATGATGATTCTTGTTAAAAATTTATGGTAGAAAAATCATTGGCTTTGAGTTTTGTTATTCACAGTTGGACCTTTGAGTTCTGAAGACTGAAACCCTTCAGCAGAGTCAGCTCCTCACTCTTAACATCAATTTAATTGGTGAAATAATGAGCTCAGATGAAAATATTCCAAACCAAAACATATGTGGAGTTATCCTCATCCTTTTCCAGCTCCACCATGCCAATCCCACTCTCCAAAGGATCATTTTGGGTGGAAGAGGACAATTTTGACCAGTCAACCCCATATTTTGCTGCGGCAGTTCCTCAGCCAAGGCAGGGTCTTGGCTCTGGGTCTTCCCAGGTCCTGCACGTTGGTTTCCCAAAGCTGACAGTTTTTCCTGGCACAATTCCCATCTCCTGGAATGCTGGGAGCAATCTGGCTCAGCAACAGCCCTTTGGCACATCCTGGAGCTTTTTGTGGAAAACAGGAGGTGAGGAGACAGATTTTAATCACTGGACAAGCACTAATTGGCATCGGTTGTGTCCTAACTGGGAGAAAGGAAGGATCTGGTTATGGACATTGCAGGAAGAAAAAGTTGGACTTTTCCACCCTTTTATAAATTATAAAGATCCTTTTCCTCTTTAAACCTCTTTAAGAATGGAAATGGAGGAGAAGAGCTTTGTGAGATATCAAATGGTGACAACCGTAAATACTCACCTTGGAATTCCTTGGAATCCCTGCGTTATCCATGAAGCTCAAGAGCAGGTTTGGGATATAAATAGGGCTCAGTGGGAGCTTTCAAAAGCAGCTTGTTCAGTGGAGAGGAGCAGCCAAAACCAGAGCCTTTTCCAGGGATTTATGGGGTTTAACAAGTTGCAGGTGGGATGTGAGGACAGGAGGTCGCCCAGCAGCTGACGGAGTTGCCGGAAAATGAGGAATTTGTTTCCAAGTGGCTGCTTGACCTAATTCCC
Organism: Urocynchramus pylzowi; assembly: GCA_013397555.1. Classification (NCBI taxonomy): domain Eukaryota; kingdom Metazoa; phylum Chordata; class Aves; order Passeriformes; family Fringillidae; genus Urocynchramus; species Urocynchramus pylzowi. The sequence goes on from VZRH01006272.1 coordinate 42,236, forward strand.
ACTGAAAACATGGATTTGACTTGTTCTTGCCACAGGAAAGCCAAGCTGCTCCTGCTCTGGTGAGTTCTGCACACTTGAGAAGGTTTAACAAGGAATCCTGGAATGGTTTGGGTTGGAAAGGACCTTAAATCCCATCCAGTTCCTTCTGCCATGGCAGGGACACCTCCCGCTGTCCCAGGCTGCTCCAGCCCCAGAGTCCAGCCTGGCCTTGGGCACTGCCAGGGAGCCCGGGGCTGCCACAGCTGCTTTGGGAATTCCATCCCAGCCAGGAATTCCCAATTCCCCATCTCCCATCCATCCCTGCCCTCTGGCAATGGGAGCCATTCCCTGTGTCCTTTCCTTCCATGCTCTTGGCCAAAGTCCCTCTCTATATTTTGCTGCCTAATAATAAAAATGGCTTAAAAACGAAATTTTGCTTTGCCTGTGAAGGACATGGTGTTTTCACTGGGATAATCTCCCTTGCAAGATTCCCACTTTTCTGTGAAATCTCATATTAGAGGGAAACATTTAGGAGATTTTGTCATCCTTGTCAGGAGCATAGAGTTCAGCTCTGGGCTCTCAGAGCTCCAGGGAGTCTGAAATAAGAGAAAATCATCTCAGGCTGGGCCAGGGGAGGGTCAGGTTCAACATCAGCAGGAATTTCTCCAAGGAAAGGGTGGTCAGGATTTGGAACTGCCCAGGGAGGTTTGGAGTGTCCATCCCTGGAGGCCCAAGGAATTCCTGGAGGTGGCACCCAGAGCTCTGGGCTGGGGACAAGGTGGGCACTGGGCACAGCTTAGGCTCAGTCTGGGAATTCTTCCCCAACCTCAGAGATCCTGGGATTCAGTGAAATGTGCACTTCCTTTTCTTCCCCAGGTCCTTCAATATTCAAAACAAGGTTTGACAAAAACGTGCCAGGAAATATTCTATGGAGGTGCTTCCAAGGGGATACAAATCCACACTGCAGAAGAACTGGTTACAGAATATAAAATACAGGATCATTAACAGAAGATTACTTGGATGTCTCCTGTTTTCCTTGAGGTCCCAATCCATCAGGCAATTCCTCTGGAGGGAAGCACATTCCAAACTTTCTGCATCTGCCTGAATACAGATGGACTTATCCACGTGCTTGGTCGCTTTGCTCAGCAGGTTTCTTAATTAGAGAAGTTGTTTAAAAGAAGGTCCTGTGGTGATTGATTTTCCATCATTTCTTTTGGAACCAGTGGATTTCAAACTGGTGAGAGGCAACCGCAGCTCAGCAGGTTGCAAAATATTAATTAAAGCCACACTCTTGCAAAGAGTCCCCTGAAGGGAAAGAAATCCAGGCAGCAGGAGCCACTTGTTGGTCTGAGGACAAATTCTTGTGTAAAATATCTGAAAACCAGTGGGGTGATCAAGAAATAAATTCCAGGATATATTTATCCTGGATATTTTTTTTTTTTTTTTAAATTATCTATTGGCTTTTTCCTATAGAAGTTACCAGTGTTAGTTCCTAAAATGTGCCTGGATTTCCTACCTGGAACAGCAGGGAATAAATGCTGGAAGTCCCTAATCTCCCACTGAGGGAAAACCAATGATGGAATCTCACCCTGCATCCATGGCGGCTCAGGCAGGAAGTCATGGAATTACGGAGTCATGGAATCATGGAATGGATTGGGTTGGAAGCGACCTGAAAACCCACCTGATTCCACCCCTGCCATGGGCAGGGAAAGGGAACATTCCAGCAGAGATGATGGCCATGAAGGACATGGACACCCCTCACCAGGGCTGAGCTGGGGGCAAAAATCTCCCCTGGCAACGCCGAACCCACCGGCACCGAAACCTCCCTCCCACCCCCATCCATTTGCATATTCCCTATTTCCTACTGGACAACCCAATTTCCATAAGCTTGAATCATTATTTTGCTTTTGAGAAATTAAACCATCGCCTTCCCAATTTTCATTCCTGTAATTTATTTTTATGAGGCGACGCTGGAAAGGGCAAAAATAATGAATATTTTGAAATATGTGGAAGGCAGAGCTGTATGTTCCCAGAGAGCTGTGCAGGAGAGGCAGGAATAATCCTTTTTTTTTTTTTTTTTGGGAAAGAAATATGAACATTTAAATTTGTTTTTAGTAGCACTACAATGAAAACTGCCAGGGGAGGTTTAGGTTGGATATCAGGGGAAGGTTCTTCCCCCAGAGAGTGCTGGGCACTGGAATAGCTTCCCAGGGAATGGGCTCCAGGAATGTTTGGACAACATCCCAGGGATGCACACAGCAGGATTGTTGGGGGTGTCTGAGCTGGACTGGATGGTCCCTGATATACCACTCAGGATATTCCATGATTCCATGATACAAATCCTAATTCCACCATTTAATCTTGGCGTGTGAATTTTTGATTCCTTTTTATTTTCTCTGGTTCTCCAATATCAGACAGATTTAACAAAGAATTTATTTATAGTGAGGGTGGGCAGGCCCTGGAATGGAATTCCCAGAGCAGCTGTGGCTGCCCCTGGATCCCTGGCAGTGTCCAAGGCCAGGCTGGACATTGGGGCTTGGAGCAGCCTGGGACAGTGGGAGGTGTCCCAGGGGGTGGCACTGGATGCCCCTTGAAATCCCTTCCAATCCAAACCATTCCATGATTCTCTTTTAGGATTACAGCTCACAGATTGTGGCTTTTCCCCTTCCTGTCGGGAAGATCTGGTTGGATAAAGAAAACCATCCCATTTTGGGAACTACACAAGACACTCACTACTCTTCTTTAGTGAGAAGATCTCACTAAAAGGAAGGGATCTGGATTCCCTGGAAAAGCTGTCCCTTAATTAACAACATTTTAAAGCAGTGAAATGCAAAGACCAGGAACATAAAGGGGAAATTTTTTAATGGAAGTGATATTTTCCCCTCTTTTCCTTCAGTGGCCATAGGAAAGCAAATAATGCTGTGCAAGGAGGGGAGGAAGAAGAGGGGCACAACATGGTGTTAGAGGGGGAATGGGAATGCAGGGAACAATATTCCCTCTGTCTGGAGCTCCACTGTGAGAGCGGGTCCAGTTTTGGCATCTGCGCCCTGAAAGGAGGTGGATAAATGAAAATGTCTGCACAGAGCTGCTGTCAGGGGCTTTTCACAGACACTAAAGGCATTCAGGGCCTGAAAAAAAACCAAATTCCTCATTAGCTTGGGCACAATGTCCAAAGGATCCAGGAAAGGGCAAAACCATTCCTCTTCCTGAGCTGGTCTTTCATTCAGGAATCTGAGGGCTATAAATAAACACCAGCAGAGCTGCACTGGGAGGAAAAAAGTAATGTTTTTATTTTTATTTGGTTTTTTTGGTTTTTTTTTTCTTTTTTTAAAGAAGATTTTGGAATAGCTCACGAAGGGATGTAACCAAAACTCTCCCAGCACTCAAACCTATCCCAGACTTCTCTGCAGAGATGTTTGCCTTGGGATGCAGAACAGAGCAGTTCATAGTGGCCACTGAAGAAATTTCTCACCCAGGGCGCTGATCAGAGCCATCATCCCCAAAAATTTCTTCATGGAAAAGGTTGTCCAGCATTGGAAGTGATGTCCAGGGAAGTGGGGGATTCCCCATCCCTGGAAGTGTTCAAAAACCCTGTGGATGTGGTACCTGAGGAAGTGGTTTAGTGGTGAACCTCGTGGTAGTGCTGGTTGATGGCTGGACTTTTTCCAACCTCAGCAATTCCATCACTGTTATCAGTCTGATCCTGGTGGTGCTTCCCAGATCCAGCCCAGGAATCCTGGCCCTGGTGGGTTGGGATGTGAAGCCACCAACGTGAGCTGATTTTCTGGCTCTTTGTTTGTTCTAGAAAGATTTTATAGAGCAACATTTTGCTTGGGGTACGAGAGGTGGAGCTTCATTCCCAACAAATTTCCCTGCACAAACAGAGCAGTTCCAGAGCCTCAACCCCAACCAGAAGACAAAGCACTTCCAAAAGATCCTTTCCAAACCCCCAGGTTGGAGTTTCACCACTTCTTCCATGCTGTCCCCTGCAGAGGCACCTCCCAGCAGTGCCATCCTCCCGGATCATCCTAATGGAGACTGAGGGATCGCTTTTGTCCCCAGAAGTGGCAGCTGTGACCTGAGGGAGCAGTGACACGATTAGCAGGTGATTTCCCAAAGACCTTTGATTTCCAATAATTCCTCTGTCCACCCATGCTGTTGGATTGAGGAGCTAAAAGCAGTTCCCAAAGGCTTTTAATCTTATTTAATGAAGAAAAGAGCTGATTTCACAGTGAATGAGGTTTTTCATAGTGATCAGATTAAAATAAAAGATAATAGGATTTCAAGAAGCTTTCACTTCCATTTCCACCAGCATTTCCCAGCAGGAGCTTTGCTTTTCCTGCTCACTCATGGAGATTATAAATAAAAACTGAGGAACTGTCAGGAAAGACAGTGGGAGTTTGCCACAACAGAGAATTTTTGGCTCGTCTTGCATCACATTGGTGGCTCACAAATTAATTTGATTTGATTCTTGATAAAATTCCAGGAGCTGCAAGGGCTCCAGACTATCCCATAAAAGCAATGCTTCCTGCCCTGGAATAATGCACCTGTGTCCCAGCTGGAAAAAAAGTCCTCCCAAGTGAGTCCTGGGACCCGGATCCAAGCTAAAAAGACATTCCAATTTTTTAACATGGCAGGAATTAGATGACAAATCTGTTAATTCCTGGTTTACATGGATTTTCTGTCCAGGATTGTATTAGATCCTGGTTTTATTTCATCTCATTGGGGTGAGAAGCTGTGGCTGCCCCATCCCTGGATTTGTCCAAGGCCAAGTTGGACAGGACTTGGAGCAACCTGGTGGGATGAGATGGGCTTTAAAGTCCTTCCACCCCAAACCATTCCATGATTCTGCAATTCCATGTTTCCGGATATTAATTTAGCCCAGAGCCTCATGGATGTCTTTCTTCTTTAATGCCCAGGGATTTTTCCCAAGGGAAGGAATGTGGGTGCAGTTTTGCTTTTTCCAAAGCAGGGAATATTTCAGCTGGCCAGGATCTCTGGAGATCCCTGGTGTGGTGTCACAGCACCACAGGGTGCAAATTCCTTGGAAAAAAGAACCCCCTCAGCATGTTCTGAAGGCTCAGCTTCTGTAAAACCCCATTTGAGCCCAACTTGGACATGGGACTAAAATTCATTTCTTCCCTGAGGATGGAATATTTTTAATGCTGCCAAGTCCACTTCCCATTTTCCTGCATAACAAACTTCAAAGAAACACAGGAAATGAAATAAAAAATTCCTGAAGTTCTCATCCCATTTTCTAAATCTCATCCTGGCACCTTTGGAGCAACATTGGAGTGTTTGAACTGCAGCGGCAATTTCCCATTTATATCCATCCATCCATCCATCCATCCATTCATCCATCCATCCATCCATCCATCCATCCATCCATCCATCCATCCATCCATCCATCCATCCATCTTTCCATTTCCTGAGCATCTCCCCACAGTCCATGTGCTTTTTTTCCTGTCAGATTGATCCATGCAATAACTCAGGAGACACAGAAGGGCAGATTCCTTCATAAATAGCCCCAAATGATGAGTAAGTCCTTCAGGAAAACTAATTAGGATGACATGAAACATTGATAATTTATCTTTATTAAATAATTTGAGGGGAAAAAAGCCAGTAGGTTTAATTTGGGGATGGTATAATAGTTACAAATATCTTTGTGTGAAGCGTTACACCAGGAGAGGGTTTCCCAAAATAGGGAATTTTGTGGAGATGGGCACAGATTTGTTGTTCTATTGTTCCCACTGTGATACCCTTTGGATCTTTCCCTGGAAATTGCACAGGAAAGAATTTCAAGCCCTTTTCCCCACAAAGAATTCCCAGCAGAGCCCTGCTCTGCAGCATGAAGATATTCAAGGACCAAAGAGACACAAAAAAAACCCCGAAACCAAAAACCAGCTTTAAAAAAATTATGAACTCCTAAAATGAGTCCATCTGCTGGCTCCTAAAAGGAAATTTATATCCTTAGGTAAAGCCACTCAGGTTTCAAAGGACATGAAGATCATTTATTACTCCTTGCCTTTGAGTAAAAAGTGGTTTATGGTGCCTTCCTCTTCCCACCTTTAGCTCATCGTGGGAACGGGGCGACAGCTGATATTTACAGGCATTAACGGGATCAGGAAAGGAATTGTTCTTGATCCCTCCCTTGGAAATTTGATGGGATTCACAGTAACTTAATTGGAAAAGAGAGAAATCAGATCAGAAGAGGCAGTTGACCTCTAAAACCACGGTGATAAAAGAAGCTCTTTTATCAGATGTCATAAAAGAGATGTTCTGAGAAGGAACAATGCTGAGGTTTAGGGGGTGTTTTATGTTCCTGGCTCTGCCAGAGCTCCCGGGGACCCGGGTCAAGACAGAAAGTTTGTGTTGCTCAGGTGACCATCCCCTCACTCCCCCACAATTCCCTCCTTTCTCACTCCTCAGGATTCACTCAGCTCCCTCAGGGAGTTCAGGATCTCCCTGACATCAGGTGTTTTCCACAGGGCCACCACCACTCATTTTATGGAGTTAATACCCAGGGGATTTGGGGAGCTGAAGGATGTGGAGGAGGAAAAGTGGGTGTGCACGGTCCTGGGGCATCTCCTGGGATTTGGGGGCACCTTTTTTAGGGATGAGTTTCCCACCCTGGAGAGTTTCTCCCTTTCTATGGAAATCAGTTCCCTGCACAGCCTGTTCTTCCAGACCTTCCTGGAGATTCCAGGGATCTGGGGTGGTCTGGCTCCCTCTCCAGTCCTCTCCAGTGGGCACTTCCCAGCCTCGTTCCTGCCCCGTGCTGGGCTGTGCTGGTCTCCAGGAGACAGAACAGGGATGGCATTCCCAGAAAATTCCCACCTCCACATGGCCCCTTCTCCAGCCACATCCTGGTTTTTCCCAAGGAGTGTCACCAACAGTCCTTGGATGGCTCCATCCAGCTGTGGGTGCTTGGTCTACTGCAAATGCCCCTGCTCCTCTAATTTATGAGAGGGGAAGGGTCTCATCCCCTCACCTCGGAGCAGAGATTTGCATGGAATACTCTGAATAATACAGGGAATCGTGGGACGTCACTGGGAGAAGTTCTACAAAAGAGGAATCTGTGAAGTTGAACGCGCTTGGGAAGCAGGCCAGAGGTGTCTCAAGGTGCGCCGTGGCAACTCCCGGAGATGGAATCATGGAATTACACAGTCCTGGGTCTTGGAAAACCCTCGAAGACCATCAAGCCCAACCTACAACCCAGCACTGCCAAGGCCACCACTACCCCATGTCCCCAAGGGCCACACCTAAAGCAGCACTGAATGCTGAGTGAGCCCAGAGCCAGAACTACCGGGAACAACAGAAGGGATGGATCCGGAATGTTCTTCCGCCTTAATGATGGCGTTTCCTGGCATTTGCTGGGCAGGATTCCAGTGCTTTCTTGGGGATTTCTTTCCATGCCAGCGGAGCTGTGCTGAGTCAGCCCCCACCCCTGGGAGAGGAGCCACACTCGTTCCACAACCAACCACATCCCATTAATCAGCTGCCTTTTAATTAACCAAAAAAGATCCCACGGATTAAATTCCCATCAGGGCCTTGTGGGAAGCAGTGACATTTCCAGGGCTGCTGGACAACCTTGCTGCCTTCACAGATGGCAGCGCTGCAAAATTGGCCAAATGTTTTGCCCACGACTGGTTGGACAAACCAAAATCCGTCCATTCCAATGAGCTGTGGTGCAGCAGGAATGAAATTCCTGCCGGAACAGATTGTTCCTCACTCCAACATATGCTGACTCTCCAACTTACTCCCTCTTTTTGTGCACAAACATGGAAATACAGCTAAATTCAGTCCTTTGATCTGGGCCACGAATCCACAGCTTCCCAAAGAAATCCACTGGTTATTATGTTATTCAAATAAGTGGAATTTTTTTTTTCCCATTTCTGGATTTTTTAATAAAACACCTTTGCAGGGGGAGGTTATTAAAGAGCCTTTTTGGGCCATTCATCAATAAGAAAACAGTAACCAAATAAATAAATTAATTAATTAAATAAAAAGCCACCCTGGGTACTCCAGCACACAGAAATTCCTTGCAGTGACAAAGCTGGAGCGTAATTACTTCTCCACGTGCTGGGATGACTTTATTATGGGAATCTGCACTCATCTGACTTGGAAATGACAAATTTCACTGTGCTTTACTGGGATGTGACTGCTCAAAGACTGATGTGACAGGGACACATGGAGCAATCCCAACCTCCTAATGCAGATACACTTTGTGGTCTCCCAAATGGAGCTGCCTCCACTGATTCCAGGAATCTAAAGGAATTTCAGGGTGTTGCAGTGGTTATGAAATTCCTAAAAGGTTGGGTATTAATGTTCAAAGTGTTGCCATGGGCTTTTATAATATAATTAATTAGAAGTATTAATGGGATAAGACCCCATAAAAGCAGCAGCTTTTCCTAGTGGTGGCTAAACACAGGGAAAAGCCATTTACTTTTGGAATGAGCCGGAAGCAGAGCTGAAGGAAGGATGGTGTTACATGGCCTGCAGGCCTCAGAAGTCCTGGGATGTCCCACTTGCTCTCTCCAAATCCTCTGAGTGTGGGAGGAATATCATAAAACTGGAGGAAAGCCCAAAGATGGGATGGGAGCAGTGACAATTCCAGTGTTCATCCCTTGGGGTGGCTCCAAGCTGTCACTGCCTTGTTCCTCTTGTTCCTCACTTGAGGGAATGGCCTCAAGTTGCACCAGGGAAGGTCTGGATCTGATTTTAGGGAAAATTTCTTCATGGAAAGGGTTGTTCAGCCCTGGCACAGGCTGCCAGGGCAGTGGTGGACTCACCATCCCTGGAAGTGTTCCCAAAATGTGTGGATGTGGCACCTGGGGACATTAATGTTTAGTGGTGACCATGGGGGTGGTGCTGGTCTATGGCTGGACTTGGTGACCTTAAAAGCCTTTTCCAACCTCAACAATTCCATGATTCTGTGATTCAATTCAAAGGTGAATTTAGCTGGAATTGCCCTTTGGACATCACTGGGTGGTGGCTTCAGTGGTGGTGCTCCCTGGGAACAAGGAATTCTTGGCCCTGCTCTGGGCTGTACCTGTTCCTTTCCCTGGGGATGGGGCAGAAAGAAGAATTAGGGCAGCACAAGGATGAAAAGATTTCGGTTAAACTGCCAGGAAGTCAGATTTCCCAGAGAATTTGTGAACTTCCCATCCCTGGAAGTGTCCAAGGCCAGGTTGGATGGGACTTGGAGCACCTTGGAATACTGGAAGGTGCCCCTGCCCACGGCAGGGGGTGGAAGAGATGGGTTTTAAAATCCCTTCCCACATGAACCATTCCATGATTCTCCATTTCCATTTCTTTCTCCAGCCCCATATGGAGCAGGACATCCACCAGAACAGCCCCCAGGGGTTTGCAATTAAAGCAGAACAAAGATTCCACACGAAGCAGACACAAACCCTTTTATTATCCCAACTCTGCTCCAGGGGAATTCATCCCTTACTCAATTGAAATTTCCATCTCAGCTCCACCTGTAAAAGAGCGTTGGAATCCTCATTATTCAATTAGACAGAGACAGCAGCAATAAAATATTCCTTTTTTTGCAGCAGAAGCTGAATGATATTTCCTTGAATACCTGCAGCCATATTCCCTAATTGCTGCCTCATATATCCTAACTGTATTATTCCTGATTTCCAAGTGTAAATAAATGTACTGCTTGGGATGATCATATTTCACACCAATTTATTTGAATGACATTAATGAGTTCTCTCCACCACTGAGACCTTGCTTGGAGAGCTGGGCTCTGTTTTCCTGCCCATAATTTAATATAAAAAGGGTTCCCACCATTATGAATTAAATTTAAATAAATAAATAAGCAGCAGCTCTGGGGATGCCTGAAAGGATTTAATTTTTAGTTATTTGCATTCCTGTTAGGAGCCTGCAAAAACATTTTTAAAATAACAATTTTATTTTAAAAATGGAGACTTGGAATTGATCTTGAAAAATCAGAAGTTTAAAACTGATAACAAGACCCACTTTGATGGGTCTCTTTAACAACAACTTTGCTGTTGGAATTACCCAGTTCAGTGTTGTAATCCTGGAAGGCACAAAAGTGGCATGGAATGGTTTAAAAAAGGACATAAAATCAAAGGAGGAAGAGATGGGTGCATGTTATACCCAGTATTTCGAAATATCAATGATATTTCATTTACCCAATGACAAAATATCTTGACATTTCTAAAATATGACACAAGTGGGGCCTGAATTCCAAAGTCACATTCACTGGATCCTGTGGACAGAAATTCCCATTCCATTCACCTCCCACTTTACCCCATTCCCTTGGAATTCCCCTCCACCATTCCCCACTCCATAAAAAAATATCTCCAGGGCTACATGAGCCAACAGCTCTTTGTCACCTTCTGCTGAAATTTTGGCATCACCTCGATGGTGGAGCAAGGTCACGATGCCAAAAAAACCAAAATTTGGGCAAATAATGGCACCAAATTTAGGAGCTGGGCAGAAACTGAGTTAGGAAAGGGTTTCTCTGGATTTAGGAAAGGGTTTCTCTGGATTTAGGAAAGGGTTTCTCTGGATTTAGGAAAGGGTTTCTCTGGATTTAGGAAAGGGTTTCTCTGGATTTAGGAAAGGGTTTCTCTGGATTTAGGAAAGGGTTTCTCTGGATTTAGGAAAGGGTTTCTCTGGATTTAGGAAAGGGTTTCTCTGGATTTAGGAAAGGGTTTCTCTGGATTTAGGAAAGGGTTTCTCTGGATTTAGGAAAGGGTTTCTCTGGATTTAGGAAAGGGTTTCTCTGGATTTAGGAAAGGGTTTCTCTGGATTTAGGAAAGGGTTTCTCTGGATTTAGGAAAGGGTTTCTCTGGATTTAGGAAAGGGTTTCTCTGGATTTAGGAAAGGGTTTCTCTGGATTTAGGAAAGGGTTTCTCTGGATTTAGGAAAGGGTTTCTCTGGATTTAGGAAAGGGTTTCTCTGGATTTAGGAAAGGGTTTCTCTGGATTTAGGAAAGGGTTTCTCTGGATTTAGGAAAGGGTTTCTCTGGATTTAGGAAAGGGTTTCTCTGGATTTAGGAAAGGGTTTCTCTGGATTTAGGAAAGGGTTTCTCTGGATTTAGAAAATGGTTTCTCTGGATTTAGGAAATGGTTTCTCTGGATTTAGGAAATGGTTTCTCTGGATTTAGGAAAGGGTTTTTCTGGATTTAGGAAAGGGTTTCTCTGGATTTAGGAAAGGGTTTCTCTGGATTTAGGAAATGGTTTTTCTGGATTTAGGAAAGGGTTTCTCTGGATTTAGGAAAGGGTTTCTCTGGATTTAGGAAGGGGTTTCTCTGTGATCACTCCAGCTATGATCCAGGAGCTGTTTGGGACATGAATGGGATATACAGGGTTTGGGGTTCAATTCTTGTGCTGATTTTAGTGGAGCTTTGTGCCTTTGTCTCGTTCATTTTTAGGTGCATCAATAGGGTTTTTTAGGTGCATCAATAGGGTTTTTTAGGTGCATCAATAGGTTCTTCAGTGCAAAAATATTTGGGGATTTTAGCTGTATAAATGGGTTTTTAGGTACATAAATAGACATCCTTGAGGGCCAGAGCCTTGAAGACCTCAGTGGAAGGGGGTTCAGGACAGGAAGGATGAATTTCCTCTAAAAGGACCTTTTTCTGCTCTTTATCCATGGTTGAAACACTGATTGGTCCTTAGCCTAAATCCCTGGTTGCCAAATTCCTGGATGCTGAGGTGATTCAGGATCACTCCTTTTTTCCCTGTCTCCGAGGGGTGTGATGATAAATAATTAAATTGGAAATAATGAAATAGTTAAATTGGAAAGTATACATATTTTATAGTAATCAGTGCCCGTAATTAACACTGAGAGGCAGATTGGCCCTGAGGGGTGCCAACTTTTTAAATCCAGCATTTTTCCCCATTCACATTCCCTCTGGAAAACCCTCTGTGGGAATGCTGCTCCTTTTGGAAGCATTCTTGTGACCAGGTGCTGGTGGCACCAATGGCTCGGTGACCTTCCCCCTGTGCTCTGCCCCACCCAGCCTGGCTTGGACACTTCCAGGGATGAGGCAGCCACAGATTCTCTGGGAATTCCACCCCAGCCCCTCACCAACCTCACAGGGAAGAATTCCTTCCCAATATCCAATTTAAACATCACTTCCTTCAGCTTAATCCCTTCCCCCTTTTCCTATCAAACCTTTGAACCCAAACCCAACAGATCCTGCCTGGATGTCACTGGACAGCCACCAAAATTTATCAGGATAAATAAAAAGGCATCTCCCCAGCCCAGTGCTTCCTTTATGGAATTAAGATCCCTCATGGAATTAAGATCCTTCATGGAATGAAGATCCTTCACGCATCCGCAGGGCCGCTCCTCTACTGTCGTTTCTCCCGACATCTCCGCAGGGCGTCCCCATCAACATTCCAGTGCCACCACCTGCCCACTGAAGCAGAGTTTATCCTCCACTTGAAATTCCAGGAGTGCTTCTCCTTCCTTTGAGTGGCACAGTGCCACCCACCCGTTCCGGAGCGCGCAGAACTCCGAGGAATCGCCGGAGCCAACCGTCTGTTCCGCGCGCGCCGGGGTCCCCAGCTGGCATTTCCCACGTTGTTGTGCTTCCATAAACTACCCTGACACCGTCATTATGCTCCCAGATTCCATCCCACTCCGCTGCTCTCTGGAGATGGATGGTTCCAGAGGTTTGTTGCATTAGCAAAGAGAAGTTTGCGGCAGGGGGTTGGGAATGGCTGGGATATGACGTCGGCTGGAAAATGTCGGGACAATTGATTCATGGCTGGAGACAGTAAGGGAAAAGGCGCTGCTGATTCACAGGTGATAGGATGCATAAAGCTTTAAATCCAGATTTATTGCTGGAGGTGGATTTATTTTCCTCAGGAACTGGAATTGCAGCTCTCCTCCCTCTCTTTATGAGGCATTTAATTAATCAGCCACATAAACACGTTCAAAACTCACATTAAGGTCTGCATTAGTCTTGGTGCTTGCTCCATTATGGATGTTTGGGAAAGCAGACAGGCTCATTCCAGGGATGAGGCCTCTCCAGCAGGGCCAGGAGCACCCAGAATTTGGGAAAAGGGAAAAAGTCCCAAGGGGATTATCCTTAGCATAAAGGCAAATGCTCTGCTCGCTTGTGTGGTGGAAAGGGAGAGCTCTGGATGTGGATTTCTGGGATGGAGGCAAAAGGAGAGGTGAGACCACCAACAGCCCAGGGTGGGGCTGCTTTTCCTTAAAATAGAATCATGGAATGTCATGGGGTGGAAGGGACCTTAAAGCCCATCCAGAATGGCAGAGGGCAGAGATGGATGGGAGATTGGGAATTGGGAATTCCTGGTTGGGAGGGTGGGGAAGGGCTGGGATGGAATTCCCAGAGCAGCTGTGGCTGCCCCTGGATCCCTGGCAGTGTCCAAGGCCAGGCTGGACATTGGGGCTTGGAGCAGCCTGGGACAGAGGAAGGTGTCCCTGGGATGGCACTGGATGGGATTTAAGGTCCCTCCCAACCCAAACCATTCCAGGATTCCATGGAAGAAGGTGCAGACAAGGGAGAGTTCATGAACCCGTAAGCCAGTCCTACTAAATTCCATATTTACTATTGAATTCCATAATTCCTAGATTGCTGCTCCCAGTGTGGATTGGTGATCTGCAAATCAAATAATGGATATCCTCAGGGGGGACGTGGCCGCTTGTTCATAAACCAAAAAAATATTATCAGAAAATAACATGTGAGGGCAAATTCTCCCTGTGCTTCCCAGACTCTTTCCCATCCCAGCTTTTCTTCCCCATTTCCCAGGCGCTGCTGTGTTTGTGTGAAAGGAAAAGGTGCTAAATGCAACCTGCCAGCCTGGTCTGACACGATTCCTGCCACGGAGCTCTGCCTGCTCTCATCCTCGGGGATGAAAGGCAGGGAAGGATGTGGAAAATCAGCCCTGGATGAGGAGGGAGGAGCTGCTCCCTGGAGCATCTTCAGAAGATTCTGGAGTCACTTCCATGGCTGGGCAAATCCTCCCACTCCTGGAGCTCTCAGGGCTGGAATTGCTGCTCTCATTTCAGGCTCAGCAAACCACGTTGAATCCACCCTCCAGCTCGGGGAGAGTTTAGGGCTCCCTGGGCAGGGAAAGGACATCCAAGGTAAGGGAAAGATGCTGATGGATGAATTTTAAAGGAATGTCTCCAGGTTTCAGGTGTAGGGAAAGAATCCTTGGTTTGTGCTGTCGGACAGGGCATTATCAAGTGGAAAACTTGAGCTGCCAGGTAGAAAACACCAAAATTTGCGTTGAATTAGTGGGATAAATCTTAATTTCAATCAATCAGGAATATGATTTAAAGATTTTTCCATAGGAATACGAATCCTGATTGATCCCAGCCAATCAAGAACAGGATTGTAAGGTTTTCCCATATCCTGCAATCCATGCACAACACAAAGAATAACAAATCAAACACAACCATGTTACATTCAGCTACCTCATCCCTAAATTATCTAAAAAAAAAAAAAAAACAAAAAAAACCAGACTATTCCAGTGTCTCCATGTATTTATTCCTATTGAAGCAATTTAAGGAAGGTGAAAATGCCTTTTCCTGGCAGCCCTTTAAATGGCAGCACACCTTGACAAATAAGCTCATGCTGGGATGTAGCAGCTTTTTAAGTGACAGAATCCAACCAGGTGTAAATGGATAAAGCTTCCCTCAGGTCTGAGACATTCCTGAGTCCATTCCAGAGCAGGGCTTGGGTTATAATTTATCAAAAACAGGGAATACTCAATATCTTTCGCTGTGCTCGATACTCCACACCATATTAAAAAACCAAAAACCTCCTGTTTTCAAAAATTAAAGGTTCACAAAGTCTTAGACTCACAGTAAGGTCCCAGAATATGGTCAGTCAAGTCCATCTGGAAAGGAAATTTTCCTTTTGGTTTTCCAGAGGTGGAGAAGAGTCTCAGCTGCCTCTGCACTGCAGCTTCCATGGAAAAACACAAGGGAATCTCCTGTTTCATTACCTGCATCATGCAAAGCAACCCAGTCCTTAGGGAAGCAGGAAGGAAGGGTAAAAATTGAAAAAAATAAAATTTAAAAAACACTCAGAACTCCAAAGTTTTTGGTTTTTTTGTTTTTGTTTTTTTTTTTGGG
>VZRH01006272.1:57354-85158 GCA_013397555.1 Urocynchramus pylzowi
TTTTTGGTTTTTTTGGTTTTTTTTTTGTTTTTTTGTCAGGAATACAAGGAATAAAGGAGAAAGGGAAGGGCAAGATCTAAAACCCCATTGTGGCTGGGGAGAAGTAAAGGAGATTATCCAAGTGTTTGGGTTTGGTTAAACTTCCAGGATGGAGTAATTGGAGACCTGGATAATAATTGGACAGTATTCCAGGAAAGATAACAATTAGACATCTTTGGAGCTGGTGCTAAAGGAACTCTGCTAAGGATGGGAAGGAATTGGAAAATATTTCAGGGATTTTAGGGAAGGAATATTTCCCAGTGCCACAAGGTTACGTGGAAATACAACAGGAACTGTGTGCAAAACTCACTGGAATTAACAAGTGACTCAGGTGAAACAATTCCAGCAACTGGAAAAGCTCCATTCCCTCTTCCCACATCACTGGCACAGAATTCCAGCCTTTTTATGCTCCAAATTCCCAGGGCTCCCCCAGCCTCTTGAATTCTTAACGTAATTTCAACAAAATTACCCTAAATTTGACATTGTCCATTCTTATTTCTGATTATTCTTCCTTGGAAAGATTAGGAAGACCCCGGCTTTACCCTCGTGCCATGAAAAAGCTCCAATCCCATCTTGTCCAATAATTGCTGGATACCATTTCCTGCCAGTTGCCCTCCTTGCTTTTGATCCCTTTGTCTGCTCATTTTCTCTCTCAGGAACAGAAATGTCCAGTTTAATTTCATTTCTATGCAGCTGATACCTGACTTGATTCCTTATTCCTTAAAATGCCGCCCTTCCAAGCTCTCCATGAACTTCCATGACCTTCTCCCATTAGGAAGAGAATACATCTAAATTTTGAAAAATCCTGCTTTTTTGTGCTGCTGACCCTCACTCTGCACTCCTGATTTGCACTTGTTCAGAGCAAGGAGCTTTGTCTCTGGCAGCAAAAGCTGCCGAAATTCCATCTGGGATGAGCCAATCCTTCGGGAGAAAGATTTGTCAGGGCAGCTGCTGGGGCCTTGGCAAGATTGCTCTGAGTAGAGACTGCCTGAGGTGGATTTCCCAGGAAGTTTGCACAGAATCCTGGGATGGTTTGGGTGAAAGGGACCTTAAATCCCACCCAGTGCTTCCCCTGCCATCCCAGGGACNCCATGCCTTGTCCCTCTCCAGCTCTCCTGGAGCCCCTCCAGGCCCTGCCAGGGGCTCTGAGCTCTCCCTGGAGCCTTCTCCTCTCTGGGTGAGCATTCCCAGCTCTCCCAGCCTGGCTCCAGAGGGGCTCCAGCCCTGGAGCAGCTCCGTGGCCTCCTCTGATCCTCCATTCCAGCAGATCCACATCCTTCTGATCTTCTGAGTGTAATTCCACTCAGTTTATTTGGCAAACTGAGTGGTGTCCAGACATCCTCTCATTCCAGGTATGGGATCACGGAGATTGGTTGGCTCGGGAGCTTGGCAGACTCAAGCAGGATGACAGAAAATCAACATTTCATCCTTGAGAAAAAACCTGGGAAAAAAAAAATCACCTGCCCTGTCGGTTTTGAAGGAAATCATCCCTGGGAATGCCCTCAGTGGGAAGAGAAAAGGAGATCAGAGAATCTTGGAATTGCTTGGGTTGGTGGGACATTAAAGCCCGTCCAGCTCCTCTCCTTGCCATGGACAGGGACACTTTGCACTATCCCAGGTCGCTCCAAGCCTTCGTTCTCCCAGAGCCATCTGGGAATTAACATTTGGTTTATCCCTCTAAAGAAATGGGGAAGTTCTTGGATTTTGTAGGCTCAAGATTTTGCAGGCCCAAGATCCAGGTCTTGAATTTTGTAGGTAAACTAAACTAAACTAAACTAAACTAAACTAAACAATAAAATAAAATAAAATATAAAATAAAATATAACAAAACAAAATAAAATAAACCAAAATAAAATATAAAATAAAATAAAACAAAATAAAATATAAAATAAAATAAAACAAAAATTCCTCACTTTGTGACACAAAAGGCAACATGAATTTATTTGAAGGATTCTTGTGCCACAAACACTAAAAAATTCTGTGTTTTCCAGTGGCTTTGACGGTTTTAGTGAAACACTTCTCTGGTTTGTTTAAAATTTCAGAGCAGTTTTACTTCAAAACACTTGAACCTCTCCCAGAGTGACAGCCTAATCTCTTGTGCATATTTTTAATAAACCCTGGACAAAGCCACAGCGGAATTTTCTTCTTGAAGCACCGAGAGGAGCGATTTAACATCAGATATCCAGGAAATCAAACCTTGGGAATGAGTGGAACAGACTGAGGGGTTGATTTCCACATCAAGACTGAGCCTTGAGTGCTGATAAGGCTGAGTTTAATTTAGTAATGAGCAGGAGTTATCAATAACCAGCTGGTTTTACAGCAGCAATAACAACATCATTAAATCAGGAATCAAAAGGAAAAGGGATGAAAAAACTCTATTAGTTGGTGGAAAAATGGAAATGGTGGAAAGCGCCGTCAACGGGATTAAAGGGAGTCGGAAAGGTTAATTGGGAGCAAGAAGTGAAGGGAAATTATTAGCAAAAAGCTGGAAATGTTCAAAACAGTGCTGGGGAAATTACAGGATAAATCTGGGAAGCGCACATCTGGGAAAGATAAGGGAATTGCACACAACCATTCCTCGCCACGGGGATTTGGGGAAAGAGATTTTAGGGAAAAAAATCTGATTATGGGGAGCAGAGGGTGGTTAAGGGTCCGTCCAGGCAGGAATGGGACTGGAAGTGCCTCATCCTCCTCCTGCAAATCCTTGGAAGTGTCCAAGGCCAGGCTGGATTGGGGCTGGGAGCAACCTGGGAGAGTGGAAGGTGTCCCTGCCCATGGAACTGGATGGGGATTAAGATCCTTCCCAATCCAAACCATTCTGGGATTCTGTGATTTTATGGAATAGCTCAATTTTTCCGTCATCTCCTCTTTCCTTTATTCCCTTCCAACGTTGTTAAAACACAAAGGACTGAAGGAAAAGGACAGTTAAAAGAAAAAAAATAGGATTTGAAGTTTTGAATCCATCTTTTTTTGGAAGAAAATTAAAAATAAATCCTGTCCACACCTTCCCTAAATCACATCTTTTCCAAAATTAAATTGTTCACGGGAATACTGGAAAAAAAAAATCAATTTTCATTATTATTTTCCAGCCTACAGAAAATTAATCTCATATAATACATAAAAATCCAGGACGCAGCTGAAGTGAAATTTGTGATTCTCAACTGATAAGAAAAATTAACTATTGAATCAAATAAGCCAGAGGGTATGGAAGGGGAATCAGGTTACGGGGGGTTTATTTTCCTTGGAAATTGCCCTCCTGTACGACTGAAAGTGGAAAAAATGCACAGATTACCCAAAAATAAACTTCCAACCTGGCCATAAAATCCTAAATGTGGTTGTGATTTGAGTTTTTGAGCTGTAGCCTTCACATGGAGCACAAAATTGCAAACTTTTTGTTTTATAATCCTTGACTAAAGAAAAAAAAATTAGAATTATTCATAAATATCAGGGACAGATTCACCTCAGCCATAAAAGGAAATAAAAAGGAAATGTTCCCTGTAACTCACACATTCCAAGAGTTACTTCACAGGGGTTTCTCCTGTTCTAATGCACTTTTTAAGCCTCAAAACTTCCAATTCCTTGAATGAGTCTCAAAATTCCCATTTGAAAAGTTCTGTTTCTGTACAGAAATTTGTAACGGATGTCTCCAAGGAAAGGCAGAGCTGGGAATGAACGGCTCAGGATTAATCCACCCCACCAAGGAGATTTTACCTTTAGATCTGGGGATTACTTGGAGTGGAAAACATGAATTTTCATGTCTTCCATAGTATTTTTCCTGTGACTAATTGCAGCCACTCCAGATATTCCCAATACTCATCCCGACATGTTAATTCCAGGTCTTACCATGTTCCGAGTTCCCTTGAGTCCCCAGAATGATAAATTCCACAGGGAAATCACTGTTTTGCATAGAAAAACATTTCTCTCTTTAGATTTCTTTTAGAATCCTAGAATCCCAGAATTATCCCAGATGGAAAAGCCCTCCAAGACCATCAAATCCTAACATTCCCCAGCACTTCCAAGCCCACCACTATCCCAAGTCCCCAAATGCCACATCCACACTCAAATGTCAATTCAAGTCTTTATTCCCTCGTTTTGTAGGTCAAATTTTCCAAGCCTTTTCTCCAAGTTATTTGTCACCTCCTAAATGTTGAAACTCCCATGGCAGAGGTATTCCCTGCATTCTCTCACCTTGAGTATGGAGAAGTGGACACAAGTTTGGGAATAAATAAATCACATTTAAACAGAGAAGCTCCATTAAACTTCTCTTTTCCTTTCCCACTATCAAGCACTTCAAAAATTCCTTCTGATTTTTATCACCTTCCAACATCTTCCTAAAATGCTGGGAGAAGCAACTTTCTCCAGGCTTTTCTTCTCCATTAGAAAAGTTTTTATTTGGGAAAGTTTTACCTTGAGATATTTAAAACAAGACCATGAGAAACATGAATTCCTTTTTTTTTTCCTCCAAGGGCTGTTCGGGTTTGATTTTTTTTTTTTTTTTTTTTAATTATGAGGCCATGAGAAATGGGAATTTTAAGCCAAGAATCCTCCTGATGATCTCAAAGGGCTTTTCCAACTTTCCATCTGATGGCTGGATACCAGGAGGAATTTTTTCATGGAAAGGGTGCTCAGGCCTTGGAAGGGGTTGCCCAAGGAGGTTTGGACTCCCAATCCCTGGAGGTATCCAAGGAATTCCTGGATGTGGCCACCTAAGGTGGGAATCAGACACAGGTTGGACTCAGTGATCCCAAAGGGCTTTTCCAACCTCAATGATCCCATGATTTCTCCAGTTAACATCTCAAATGAACAGGAAAGGCCAAACAGTGCTAAAAGCAGGGAAAAACATGGGCTAAAACTGGAAAAAGCTGTTTTGATGGAGAAAAGGGAAGAGCAGGAGTAACACAGAGTTTTGGAGATGGCAGCAGCTTTTGTGCGTCAGCTGTACAAGAGAGAGAGTCGATCCCTCCTTTTCCAGGGATGCACAGCTGAAATAATTCCTACTTTGGATTACTCCAAGGAAAATGCAAATTTGGGCTTAGTTATAAAACCTCTGCCTTGTTTCTTCCCCAAACATGTCCAAATCCATTTAAAGAAAAGAGAGGCGATGTCATTAATTAGATGCAAATTGTGATGCAACAGGAAATTCTTCCATTATTTAGCCATTGGCTAATTACATTTAATTTGCCCTTTTCCTGGGAGCCAGTAATTAACCCAAGGAGCTTTGCCAAGCAAGGAGTGAGGACTTTGTGCTGGAGCAGAGCAAATTAGGCTTTGATGTGTTGCTGATGAGTGGCAGTTCCTTCAAGGTGAAGCATAAAAAGGCTTTAAAACCCTTTAAACATGAACAGAAGCCTTTGGCTTTCCATGGTAATTAATAATTAACTCATGGATAAAAATCCAGAGTTAAATAGGATTTAGGATTAAAATGAGGACCCACATGTTTTCCTGGAAGTTGATCTTCACTTCCCAGGTCAAGAGAACAATTTCACGATGAACATGTTGGAGTTTGGATTGCTGTTCATTCCCAGCTCAGGGTTTGAAATGCCTGGGGAGTAAATCCTTTAAATCCATTGGTTTTTGGTCTTTTAGGATCAACTATTCCCTACATTTGACCAGCAGCTCCTGGTGTCCAGCAATTCCTTGTTTTGTGCTGATGGGATCTACACAACTGGGATGAGCCTGGCGAATTTTCGGGAGGAATCTCAGATCCATTCCTCCTCTCTCACCTTTGCACAGCAAAGAATTGAAAATCCCAAAATGGTTTGGGTTGGAAGCGCCTTAAATCCCACCGAGTTCCACCCCTGCCATGGACAGCGATACCTTCCACTATCCCAGGCTGCTCCAACCTGGATTTGGACACTTTCAGAGATCCAGGGGCATCCACAGCTTCTCTGGGCACCCCGTGCCAGTGTTTTATCACTTCCTTTGTTTATTTCTTATCCCACAAATAAACATTCCACAGCTCCATGAGTGTGGAGGACGAGACAGCACAGGCAGCTGGGATAAATCTCCTTTAATCTCCAGGGTGTTGTAATTTCCTTTAGGCCTCACAGTCTTTAATAATATCTGGGATGATAACAACGTCTGGGAATATTTTTAGCATTCCTTTGTTACTCAGACAGTGTCAGGACTGTGCTGCTTTTTCTTGTTCACAGCTTCTCATCCTGAGCTTTGTGCTGAAGGCAAAGCGTGGAATTAATATTGTGCTTATTCCTTGAAACTTCCACTGAGATTCTGCCAGGATCAGTTCCAGCAGTTGTTGTTCTTTCTGACGCATTTATCAGCTGAAAATACGGTCCTACAAATATTTCTGCGTTCACTGGGCTGTGCTTTGGGATTTGGAGACAGAATCCCAGGATTTCTGAAGTTGGGAAAGCCCTCCAAGGTCACCAAGTCCCAGCTGTGCCCGATGCCCACCCTATCCCCAGCCCAGAGCTCTGAGTGCCACCTCCAGGAATTCCTGGGACACCTCCAGGGATGGGCACTCCAACCCTCCCTGGGCAGTGCCAAGGCCTGACCCCCCTTTCCATGGGGAAATTCCTGCTGGTGCCCACCCTGAGCTCCCCTGGCCCAGCCTGAGGCCATTCCCTCTCCTCCTGTCCCTGTTCCCTGGAGCAGAGCCCGACCCCCCCGGCTGTCCCCTCCTGGCAGGAGCTGTGCAGAGCCACAAGGGCCCCTGAGCCTCCTTTGCTCCAGGCTCAGCCCCTGCCCAGCTCCCTCAGGGATTCTCCAGCCCCTTCCCAGCTCCCTCAGGCTCCTCACAGGACTTGATCCAGCAGGAGAGCTCTAGCCCTTGGCACAGATGTCCCTTGAAGGAGTTTCTGACCCAAAGAAAACTCCGTGACCAAATCAACTGCCAGGGCAACACTGAGTCCAGAAAAGAAGCTTGAATGGGGTCCCTGATTAAAAATAAATCAGCTTCAGGAACACCAATCTTCCAAATTTTATGGGGCAGTGAAAAGGGGGAATGTAAAGTGAGCAAAACCACTGGAGAGAGCCCAGAAACTCCCAAATCCTGCAGAAATCTCCAGGATGTCCCTTTGGAATCACATCTGCCTTTGTCTGACCTGCTCCTCAACCCTATCCCACAAGACTCCTGTCAAAGAAAAGGCTTCAATATATGGACAGGTAGATGTGGCATTCCCTGTGTTCCAAGCATCTCTCCCGAGTTTTTTGCATGGATCTTTTTGCATTTTCCCTGAAGATTTTGCAAAGGGGGCCTCATACAAAAGTAAATCTCAGGCTGTTTCCCAAAACAGACCTTAAATCTGACAAGTGAAATGGACTGAGAGTCAGAGATCCTAAATTCCAGGGATTTACAACACAGGCTGGCTCAGCTCCAAGACCATCCAGGAAAGATTAAGGAACACAAAAGAATTAGAATCCAGGGACATAACAGCTTAGTCCTGCCTGGAAGCTGAGCTTTGACACATCATGAGGGGTTGGGTTTCCCCTTATTCTTTTCAGTTCTTGAGAGTCATGGAATCATGACACACCCTGAGTGGGAAGGGATCATCCAGGGGTTTTCCAGCCCAACTCCTGGCTCTGCCCAGACACCCCAACAATCCCACCCCACCCTGGGCATCCCTGGGGGTGTTGTCCAAACTCTCCTGGAGCTCTGGAAGCCTTGGGAATGTGCCCATTACCTGGGGAGCCTGGGCAGTGCCCAGCACCCTCTGGGGGAAGAACCTTTCCCTGAGATCCAAACTAAATCTTCCATCACAGTCAGCAGAATTCCTGCATTATTTAAATCTCTCCACAAAATGGAATCCAAATGGAATTCTCTGTCCTACCCCTCTTTTTTGGCCATTCTCAGCCCAACATCTGCCTGTGCTGCTTTCCTGAATCCAGCAGTGCCCAGATGCCACCTCAGGCTCGGGGCTCGTTGTCCTGGGAGATGAAAATGGCCTGGAATCAAATTCTCCACAGCTCCAGTGGAAGGAAACTTTCCTTTCCCTTGATATTCCCCAAAGCTGTAGCACCTGAGTGTTCCTGAGGAGAGGAAAACTGGGATCATCAACTGATCCCAGTTAATGACTGGCAAAGATCACTGGATGAAGCCATCCAGTCACCTGTGAGCTCTTCCAGGTGACAAGAATTTTGGAGAGCTGCTCCCAAAGGATTTAGTTTTGGGTATTTGCAAGGCAGATCCATGAGCTGTGAAAAGGAAATTCTTGCTGATCCAAGAGAGAATGTCACTGCTCTGAAGTGTCCTAAATATTTTATAATCATGGAATTGCTGAGGTTGGAAAAGAGCTCCAAGGTCAGAGTCCCAGCTGTGCCCGATGCCCACCCTGTCCCCAGCCCAGAGCTCTGAGTGCCACCTCCAGGAATTCCTGGGACACCTCCAGGGATGGGCACTCCAACCCTCCCTGGGCAGTGCCAAGGCCTGACCCCCCTTTCCATGGGGAAATTCCTGCTGGTGCCCACCCTGAGCTCCCCTGGCCCAGCCTGACCTTT
Organism: Urocynchramus pylzowi; assembly: GCA_013397555.1. Lineage (NCBI taxonomy): Eukaryota > Metazoa > Chordata > Aves > Passeriformes > Fringillidae > Urocynchramus > Urocynchramus pylzowi. The sequence continues at coordinate 65,851 of VZRH01006272.1, forward strand.
CCTTCCCCCAAGTCTCCTTTTCTCCAAGCTGAGTTCCCTCAGCTGCTCCTGGTGCTCCAGACCTTTCCCTGGACCTTCTCCAGCCCCTTCCATGTCCTTCTGGAAGGTGAGGAGCCCAGAACTGGACACAAAAGTTAAGACAAAACCTGCACCAGAGTTTTCATAATTTCTGCAGCTCCAAATCCAGACTTTCCAAAGTAAAAACTCTCCCACCATCAGTTCCCCTTTTCCAACACCTTTCCACTCTGCTCTAAGATCAGTTTTTAGTGTTAATCACCAGCGCCTTCCAACATCCCAAATTATCCTTATTTTCCCACTAATGACCATTGGAAGTAGCTCTTGGGAGATAAAATCTGAATTTCAATCCATTCTTTTGTGGCTTTCAGATACAAAAGTTTCTCTGCAGTTTCAGCAATTCCCCACACTCACTTTTGAATCAATTTATGTATTTTTTTTTTTTTTTTTTGTCTCCCAACAACTGAAATTTTGGGTTTTAAATAAGGATATCCTCACAGGTGAAGATAATTGAAAACATCTATCCAAGGTCTCCAGGATGAAATAATAACAAAATAAACAAAAAGTGAGAATTGAATTTATCTCTAGATGCTTGAGAATTGGAATTATCTTCCAGACATGAGACTTTTGTCCCATCTTGTGTTGTTTTTGTTTCGAACAAACACATCGTCCTTTTAATTAACATTTTGTCCTGATCTTTTATTGACTGTACAATAATTTAACTAAAAAATCCATTTATATCTCTCTTAAAGCTCTTGCCTCTGCTTTCAGTAATTAAAGCATGCTCTCAAAAATGAATTCTTTCCTAATTTGGGTCTTATTTTCACTTTCACACTTTCATTTTCACTGATGCATCCACCTCTTCCTCACAGCTTTTTCAGGAGGGATTGACCAGTATATTCCTATTTTTTCAATAAGTTTTATTTGCTTAACTATTTGAAAATAAAACCAAAGTCACCCAACCCCACCATCACCACCAGTCTGACATCTGGGGGAGGAACAAATACCCCCAGAGAAACGGAAACCAGCTCTTTTCTACCTCAGAAATTCCTAGAGGTGGAATCTCACCACATTTACACCGAATTTAGCCAACGAAAAAAAAAAATTCCAGAGGGGTCACGGCATTCCCAGGGCAGTGCTGGAGCTCAGCTCTGCTGCTTACCTGGAATAACTGAGAAGGAACAACATCCACCTTCCAAACCCCAAAAATCAGGTTGCCCTGGAGCCACCTCGTGGCTCTACAGAGCTCCAGCCCCACCTCCTGTGGGGTTTGGCCAAGAGCTGATATGGGGTGGTTTTAATGAGGGGCGGGTTTTAATGAGGTTGTTAATTAACTCTTTGTAAATATTTTTTTTTCTTTAATTTTCTGACTCAATTTATTGCAAATAAATGTTTGAACTCAGGGTCAGATTGACCTTGAAGGGTGAATTTTTTGGCCTCAAGTGACTCTTGAATCAGCAGAGAGAAAATGTTTAAAATGTTTTTCTGCTTCCATGCCTCCCTTGGGATGAGAAGAAATTTGGGATGGGATTTCTTATTCTCTTGATCCAATGGGAATCTCCATGATAAGGTAAGGCAGATTTATATATATAAAATAAATATATTTATATGTAGGTATCAGCTTCTGAGCAGATAAATCTGACATTTTGTGCATGAGAGTGAAAACAAAAAACTTTAGGAAATTGTCCTTGAGGGAACACATTTTAATCCAAGATCAGGTGAACTCCAAAGGTGAAAACCTCTGAAAATTGACCATGAAGAAACTTGAAATTTCCCATAATTGACAATAATCTTTTGGCAGATCTCACCTGTATTCACTACTAAAACAAACTAAAATCAGTCCTGGATTCTTTCCAGGACCAGATCATAAGGAAAAAAAAGTTTATAGATGTCAAAAATAAATAAAATATGTGGTAAATCATCACTAAAATATCAAATTATGAGGGCATCTTGAAGGAAAGAATGAGCATCTTCACTTCATACAGCCTGGACATCACATCTGGGAGTTTCTCAAAATTCCTGGGAAAGGCAGAGAGGAGAATTCCAGCATTTCTGTTCCAGCAAAGAGGGAGGAATAGGCTGAAAGGATAAAATATTCCAAATGCCGTGCATAATTGAGTTAATAAGCTCATTTATTCAAGTCCCAGAAGCCTCAAAATAGCATTTTCAAGTGTTTTTAATTTTTTTCTTTATCAGTTTTACGTAGGCTCCTTCTTGGAGCCTGAAATACCTGTTCAAGTCAGAGTGTTCAAGGGGAAAGGGAGGGAATTTAAGGGGGAATTATGGCTCCATCCTGCCAGGAATGGGACAAAAACTGGTGAAGGCCCACATGGGACAGAGGGATAAAGGGATTCACTGCATCCAAAGTGAAATTCATCTGTGTGTGATGTGAAGGTTTCCCAAATTTTATTTCACTTTTATCTACACCCCTAAAATCCCCCGTTGCTGTGCCTGTATGTAGCACTTCCATGTGCAGATATTCCTTAAGGATGCACTTCCCAGGCCTGTGGGTCTTAAAAACACACACCTGATAATGACAATATAGGTCCTAAATTGAATGTATTTAACACTTTCTCCCAGTGTGGGATAGCCTCCAGGTCTCAGAGGCAAAGCTCTCTTGTTTTATTTAAAAGTTTCTGCTGAATTAATGGGAAAAATCTCTGCTCTGCGCGGCCTTCAGCCTTGGAGCAGGCCCCATGGCTCTGTTTCATTCCTGAGGGTTAAATCCACAGGAAAAGGGGAATTCTGGTGTAAACTTGAGGTGTCTGTGTCATTCCAGAGTGGCTGGCACCTTCAATTCAGCTCCTCCATGCTGGCACCCCCAGGCTCACATCAGCCCTGGGTTCCTCTTCCAGCCATGTCCAAGGAATGATGTTCAGGTCACACCCAGCTGGTGAAGGCCTCTGGATGCTCCCTCACTTTGGGAAAATGGGAATTGTTCCAAGAAAGAAATTCCTCACTTTGGGAAAATGGGAATTGTTCCAAGAAAGAAATTGAGGTTGATGGTGGCAGAGCAGCTGTGGCAGCTTCATCCCTGGCAGTGTCCAAGGCCAGGTTGGACATTGAGGTTTGGAGCAGCCTGGGACAGTGGGAGGTGTCCCTGCCCATGGCAGGGGTGGCACTGGATGGGATTTAAGATCCTTCCAACCCAAACCATTCCATGATTCCATGATACAGATAAATAAGCCTATATCCATGTAAAGAGTTGTTAAGGAACATTGAATTTTGTTTATATTTATGACACCTTCCACTATCCCAGGTTGCTCCAAGCCCCATCCAACATGGCCTTGGACACTCCCAGGGATGTGGCATAAAAATCTTGGAAGAGACCTCTCAGATCCTGTATTTTATTCACATATATTTAATGTATAATATATATATTATATATGGCATGTGCATATATATATATATAAATATACATATATATACACACACACATAGTTATAAATCAACAGGGAGTTGAGTAAAATCATGATGTTATTAACAACCATTCTAGCAAATACTCAAAATGTGGGAATAAGAAACCGGAACACAATAAACTTCTAGAAATAATAAACCAAAATAAATTCCAAAGAAATCCTGCAGATTTTCCAAGTTATGCCTTGTGCAGGCTGCCCTAGAGCAGAGGCTGGGCAGAGCTCCAGAATAAAGCAGGGATTCATTCAAAGGATCTCCTCCATGGATCCACCTTGGGCAGCACCAGAGCCCAGCCAGGCCTGCACCCAAGATGACCCAAAATGGCCCCAAAATGCACGGCCGCTCCCGGGGGCTCTCACTTTGACAAGTTCTGCTCCATTTGCACCTTGGAGTTCATTGTCCCATTCCAGCTTTAGCCCAGGCACTCCCACCCTGCTTGTTTTTCTCTCTCCAGCCCACCTTGGTTGTGCTCCTGGGCCTGAGATTTGGATCATTTGTCCTTGGTGCCCAGCTGGAGCAGGAATTGTTTTGTCTCCCTGCTCTGTGCAGAGAGCTCAGCATGCCCTGATGTGGAGCCCAGACCCACACACTGAAGCAGCACAGAATGTGAAAATAGAAAAGCCAAACCTGATGCATCACAAGCAGGATTCCCAGCCTGGAGATCCCAGCCATGTCCCCCTTCCCACACTTGGAAACCTGATCTAAAAACTGGAAAAAGCTCCCAGATTTTCACGTCGAGTTTCCTCGCTGTCAGTGCAGCTCAATGGATTTACTTTGTTCTGATGTTGCTGTCTCCTAAATGCATTCCAGGGAAAATCATTCCACGTATTTATTCCTCCATAAATTACCTCATGCAGCTTCCCAGCTGGTGGGAATTCTGATGGCTCTTCCAAGGGAACATCCAGAGCCTTTCATCAAGGGGTATCCCTCACCTGTGTCCTCATGGATCCAGGTTTAGGGACAGCACATGGGAATGATGTCCTGGAATAATTCCATCCCCAAATCCACAGCTGATACGTCCTGGGGTTCCTCTTTTATTCCATCTCCCACTCTCCTGCCTCTCTCCTCCTGGTTATAAATCAGTGCTGATGGAATTAAGATTATTCCAGTACATAAAAGGCAAAATTACTGAAATACAACATTTTAGTGATCCTACAACCACTCCATGGCATCATTCCCTAAATTACAAAATCCTTGATTAATTCCTCAACAGGCTCCTCTTGGATTTATGGTTTTTTTGTTTGTTTTTTTTTTTTTTTTTTTTCTCTTTTTTTGTGGTGGATGTTGCTCACAGTTTGGTCCTAGATGAGATGNTTATATTAAATCCAAATAAAAAACCAATATCTTATCTCATTCCTGCCTATAATTCTTTGTGCTTGGAAATAATGATCCAGGCTCCCACAGATATTTCTGGGCAGCACCATTTTTTATCCTGTTTTTTTATTTCTCTTTGCCTTCCTCCTTATTTGATTTGCATTTTTCAAGCCTTTTCCACTTTCCCCACAAGTCAGCAAAATGATTCCTCTGGAATATTTTGTATTCCCGGGCCACCGTCACAGCAGGAAAATAAAATTCTGATTAAAAAAACATGGAAGTTCCTTTTTCTTCCTGCCACAACCTCCTGGAAAATCGATAGGAATTAAATGCTGCACATAAAAATATTATTAGAGTTTTATAGGGTTTCTTTAGGGTTTAATTAATAAAGTCAAGCAGCTTCTTTGGGGGGTTTTTTTGGGCCTTTCATAAAAATTAAAGAAAAAAGTTTATTAAGTAATTATTAGAAGAGCAAAGAGTATCAGAAGAGACATATCAGGAGAATAAGGAATTTTTGCCCAAGGAAAGGAATAAAATTAAGGTTAATTGAGATGGGGAAAAAAGCTCTGGAATAGTCACAGGCCTGGAAAGGAGAGGGGAAAAAATCAGAGTAATAAATTATTTAATTCACTGCAAAGGACTGCAAGAAAAATAGTAATGAGTTGGATCCCAACCTTGATCCACATGATCAGAAATTATTCCAGGAAAGGCTGCAAGAAGGATAAAGAAAAAGGGAACAAGAAATTTTTTTTGTGGGGGGGAAGTGACGGGTTTTATTTGGGGGATCACAATTCCCTTGGAATATTTTGCTTTAATAAAACAGAAATTTAAATTTAAATTAATTTATTTTTTAAATGCCAGTATTCCAGAAATTGCCTGAAAGATTCTAAAAGAGGCTGGGAGGGGGTTGGAAATCACGGGGAGGGAGAAGTCAAAGGATTTTCCAGGACAGGGAATGTTCATCCCAGAGCAACCAGAGATGAGTCAACCCCTTCCTTCCCTTAAGGTGTCACAAATAAAAAGGAAGAATAGAAAGAATTATCCCTTTTCCCATAAAACAGTTGCTCCATCAACCAAAATACATTGGAATTATGAAGGATTTGGATCATTTCCTTAGGATTTGCAGGATTTTCCTCTCTGCCTTGGGCTGGCTCCAGTGATTCCAGCAGAAGTATGGCTGATTCTCATGGAATTCAGGACCTGCATGCATCCCCATGGATTTTCTCCCAGGAGAAGGTTCTTTGGTCCACATGGTCCAAAATCTGGGATTGAAAAACAAATTCTTTTCTGCTTGAGGCACTGCAGGAGCTGATCCTGACTTGGTGTCCAAAATCCCAGAAAATTAAAACCATCAGTCTGTGCACTTCCTCCAGGAAGAGCAGACCTCATCCCAGGGGATTGTTAATGTCCATCTTTGTTTCAGGGGGAAAAAAAAAAGAGAGGAAAGTGAGCTTGAAATTTGTGGGGTTTGTTGTAGGGTTTTTTAAAAGAAATGAAGAGAAATAATGGAGAGAAATGGCAGCTGTTTCCCTGCCCCATCCCCATTTAGCCATTGGGGATTGTTGACACCGGTGGCAACCATCCCATTGGATAGGCCATTGGGAAGAAATTCCTGTCTGGGAGGGTGGGGAGGGGCTGGGATGGAATTCCCAGAGCAGCTGTGGCTGCCCTGGATCCCTGGAAATGCCCAAGGCCAGCTTGGACACTGGAGCTTGGAGCAGCCTGGGATAGTGGGAGGTGTTGGGTACAAATGGGGTGGGATTTAAGGTCCCTTTCCAACCCAAACCATTCTGGAATTCTCTGATTAGGACACCTCTCACCCTGTGATCCTTTTATCCAGAGGGATGGTGGCCATGGATACATTTGGACCCCACGACCTTGGGAGTTTGTAAATCATTTCCAAACCTGTTGTTAATAATTGTTAATAATTTTTCATCCACTTTGAGTTGGGGTTTGAATTTGTCTTTCCCCATCATTTACTGGTGCAGCAGCTTGACAGACAGCCTCCTTCCTTTCTCCAAGCTGGAATACAGCAGGAAGGACTAATTTTGGCTTTTCCCAGAGCTCACTTCAGAGCAGAACCAGCACGAGCTGTTCCAACCCCATTCCATCACTCCATAATGGGACATCTGGGAAGGACAAGGAGGATTTTTGGCCTTGGAATGTTTCACTTTTGATGTCCTGCTGCTCCAGGATCCAAAGAAACTCATGGAGATCTGAGTGTGGCATCATTACCTGGGATTTGAGTGAGATTCCTGTAAACACAGCTCCGTTAGAATTCGGGAATTTAATGAATGGGAAAGCCATTCTTGATTAGAGACCTCTGAATGAAAAATATCTCCTCGTTATCTCCCTAACGAAGCTCAATCAATGAGTGGCTTTTCAATCCCAGCATTAATTGGGAATCCAATATTCCCCCGAGTGCTGCACAGGGTGAGCACTTTGCAGCAGCACCTCTGGAATTTGGCTGTAAGATGAAAACAAGGGAGGTGGAAAAAAAGGGATGGGTGGGGATTTGCCTGAGAGGAACAGGGTTTCAAACCATGGTTGTACCTGTTTCATGGAATCTGGAATGGTTTGGGTTGGAAGAGATCCTAAATCCCATCCCATTCCACCCCTGCCATGGCAGGGACACCTCCCACTGTCCCAGGCTGCTCCAGCCCCAGTGCCCAGCCTGGCCTTGGGCACTGCCAGGGATCCAGGGGCAGCCACAGCAGCTGCCCTGGGAATTCTGTGCCAGGGCCTCCAGATCCTCCCAGCCTGGAATTCTTTCCCAATATCCAAACTAAATTTCCCCTCTGGCAGTGGGAGCCATTCCCTGTGTCCTGTCCCTCCATCCCTTGTCCCCAGTCCCTCTCCAGCTCTCCTGGAGCCCCTCCAGGCCCTGCCAGGGGCTCTGAGCTCTCCCTGGAGCCTTCTCCTCTCCAGGGGAACATTCCCAGCTCTCCCAGCCTGGCTCCAGAGCAGCTCCAGCCCTGGGAGCAGCTCCTTGGATTCCTCTGGAATCTTTGGAGCAGCTCCACGTCCTCCTGATGTTGGACCCCAGACCTGGATGGAGCTCTGCAGGATCTCACCTGAGCAGGGCAGAGCTGGCACCACTTCCCAAAGATCCCCCAGCTCCTTAGGGATCTGGGCTGCTCCAGTGGCAGCAAAATTCCCTCACAGGCTGCAGAATTCCCCTGGCTGCTGTTGGGACCAGGAATTCTGGAACCAGAGGGTGCAGAGCCACCAAGGAGGTTGTTCTCTCACCTCACCTGTATGAATTGAAGGCCAGCCCAGTATCCTGGGAAAATCCCAGACTTTCCTCAGCAAACCTGGAAAAAAAAATAGAACTCCAAAGGGTAAATTGGAGTTTTTATTTGCTCCCAGGTAAATAGAACTTCCACAACCAGGGTGGGAAGTTTCCTCTGGGCCCGGGAATATTTTTAATTCATCAAGAATATTTTCATTTGCTCCTGATGAAGAACCTCTGGAGGTAGAGCCAGGAAGGGTCAAGAGGCAATTAAGAAAGGAAAATCCTGCTTTTCACTGCTGGGAAAAACAGTTAATTAATGAAACAAGTGGAAAAGAGAGAGGGGGAAGAGCTGAACTGCAATTTGGAAAATTTAAGGAGCTTATCAATTCATTATCAAATGAATTGATTACTAACCTAATCATAATCAGGACTCTTGGATTAGGAGTTAATTTGGGGAATCAATTAATAGAGGTATTTTTTCCAACCACAATTTCCAGGGAATTCAGTGCAGCAGGTTTTTGGAGATAACAGATGCTGGATTAGGGGCTGTGGAATGATTCCCTGTCAATACAGCAGCTCTGCTTCCAGGATTTTTATTTTTAGGGATTTTTTCTGCATGTGACTGGGTGTTGGGTGAGTTATTTTAATTCCTTTCTTGTTGCCTGGGCACTTTTTTCTGGTTTTTTATATTAAAGAACAAATTATTCTCCCAGGAACTTTTTAGGGCTCCCTGCTATGTTGGAGGTTCATGGAATAATCTCTTCTCTGGGGGTTGGGCACGAATGTTTCCTGCCAAAATAACAGCTCAAAACTTTCAGAAAACTTTGTGGGAATTTGCTCTCCTCGTGCTTTAAGGCTGGGATGCTATGGGAGGAGAACACTGGAAATCTGGAATTCTACCCCTTTCCTGCTCACTGGGAAGGATTTTGTGGGAACAAAAAAATGGGATTGGATCCAGAGTAGTTCAGAATAACAAACTGCTGCCTATTAATTATCAGATGTGTAATTAAAATGAATCCTAAAGCATATTTTGGCAATAATTCCATGCCAGGGGGACAAACTGAGGAGTTTGTTTGCCACAAGAAGACTGGAATTATCTCAGGCCAGGATAATTCTTGAGGCCATGGATTGATCCATCTAATCCAGTACCTGAGGAGGTTCCTGCAGTGTTTAAGGGCAGATTTTGGCCTCCAGGTATGGAGAAGTTCCCAAAGTGCTTCCCAGGACTGGGAGCTTGGACCACACCTAACCCTTTGTGTCTTCTGATTCCTGTTGTTAAAAACGTGGATTTAGGAGAAAACTTGGCATTAAAACCACAGGAAAATGGATGAGTTCAGCAGTCCTGTGCTCCATGAGGTGCTCCATGAAGCCAGAGCTGGGTTTAACAGGAAAACTTTCCAAATTTCCATCTTTTTGTGTGTCTGTGGTCAGCACTGGTCAGTGGCCACCTAAAAACCAGGAACAGCTCCCCCAGCCCATGGATTTTCCATCTCTGGTCCCAAATGATGATGGGAACAAACCCATCCCACCCCTCTCTTTTTGGGGTCAGGTCCTCAAGATCAGTTTTTTTCTGCACAAAATCATCAGTAGATTTTTTAAATGCTACCAATTGGAGTCCCAAGGAATTCCCATTCCTGGCTGTCCTGGGGAATATCCCACTGGATATCCACATGAACCACCTGAGGGATCAGACTTTTGAAAGACCATCCTGACTTTAAAACCTGGGATTTTCAGAATTAAAACCATTTTCTTCCCATAATTTCCACAGAGCCAAGTCTCTGGCATTCAGTTCCAACAGGAATTGAGATTTGGGATTGTCACAGAGAGCCACCAAATAATATTTTCCTGATAAAAGTGATAAAAACCCTTTTCCTTTCCTTCCATTATCCATCATTTATTAGAGGATCTGGTCTTTAATTCTGATGTTCCTTGGTAGAATTCCAAATTGTGGCAAAATGAGCTAAATCCAAAGCATTTTAAAGCATTTCTAAACCCAAAATGGCATCATTCAGTCAAAAATCAGGAGGGTGTCAGACAGTGATGGATCCAAGTGAAATCCCACATGGAATCTTCTGCTTAATGAATTCCCAAAAAAACCATTCCTTAAACTATGATGAGAAAAAAGCAGGAACAAGATGTTTTAGGAAGTTCCAGACTAAACTAAGACTAAAAATGGCTTTTCCTGCAAATTCTGTCTCACAACTCTCATTTTATATTTTCCTGCTTCCAATGGCTTTTTCCTTCCATGGAGCAGCAGGAATTTTACTCCTCAAGCTGTTCCATCTCAGATTCCCTTTTTTTTTTTTTTTTTTTTTCTGGTGCTAAACCCATCCCTACATGATCATCCAGTTTATAGAACCCCATCACAAAATATTTGGGAAAGCTGGTGGTTTATCCATAGAAATATTTGGAGCAAATGTCTCTGTGTCGTTTCACATCTGCCAATTCCCATTCCCAACTTTTTCACCTCAGGAGTGCCCTAAAAATTCTTTTTAAATGCTGATTAAAATTGATTTTATGGCCCGATTTTTTTTAAACTATGAAAATTTATGAATTATGAATAAATGTTGTTCTCCCCACAGCAGGATGTGGGACCTGTAATAAAAGCAGCACATGGAGTAAAAGGAACAACAGGAAAACTGTAGAGGAAACTGGAAATCAGGGAATGGAAGGTGCTGGATGAGCAGGAGTTCCGCCTTTTATAAATCTGCTTGAAAAACTGGGATTTATTATTTCATATGGGGAATTTGTAGGTGACAAATCCTAAATGTGACACATTTGAGACTGGAATTTGTGAGGAAGCGCATGAGGAATGAAGAGGGGGAATTATTTGGAATTAAGCTGATGGGAATATTCCCTCATGGAATTCCCAGAGCAGCTGTGGCTGCCCCTGGATCCCTGGCAGTGCCCAAGGCCAGGCTGGACACTGGGGCTGGAGCAGCCTGGGACAGTGGGAGCTGTCCCTTTGTCCAGCTGATTCCCAACACCCTGCGCTAATTCCCAGTTAATCCCTCCCTGTTCCCCCCAAAGGAGTCTTTGTTTGGGATAGAAATAAAAAACCCGGCAACAATTCATGTTTATTTTCCATTGGAGTGCCTGGAATTGGTTTTGGTTTAAGTCCCACTTTAATTGTTGGTTCAGTGAGGTCCCCAGGAGAGTTTTGTGACAGCAAATTATGAATTGACGGCTCAAAAATAACATTTTCCACTTCTTGTTTCCGTCCAGCTCCCTCCCTCCCAACATTATTTCTGCATTTTGCCCCAAGCTGAATTAATTCCCAACTCAAATATTCCTCAAAATTCTGTCAGCAGCTGTTTAAATCCACAGATTTCAGAGCTCCGTGTTTGTTTCTCCACTCTGAAAAAGTTGTTATTAAATGCGGGATGAAATATTTATGCAGCACGACTTTAAAGCAAAGAATATTTGATCACAAGAGGTTTCTTTAATTGAAATAATCTCGGTGTGGAGCTGGAGTTTAATTTAAACCCTGCCTTGTTAAAACTGAAACTAAGAACGTACAATGACATCTGTAGTGCTTTTCAAATTCAAGTAATTACATTATTATGAATTTTTTATTGCACACGAAATCAAATAAACCATTTCCATATTGCCATCTGTAGGATTTAATTGTGGATTTTTGTGAGGTGATTAATAAATAAAATAAATATATGCAAATGTGGGTTGTACACAGCATTAAAGTCAAGATTTTGGGAGCCACCCAAAATAGATAAAACCAGGGAAAAAGCACAGTGAGAAATCCTTTCTATCTGGGAAGCTCTACTACACAATCATCATTAGAAGTGATTTTAAAATGATTTAAAATAATTTAAAAATAATAAAAGAAAGGTAATAATAATAAAAAAATTGAAACATAAAAATAAAATAATAAAAATTATTTTTATTTTTATGTTTCAATTTATAATTCAATTTATAATAAAAATTAATTCTAAATTATTTTAAATTTTTTAAATAATTTAACATAATTCTAAAATAATTTAACGTATTGGTGACCTTGCAGCAGAGGCATCTTCCTAAGAGAGATGCTTAAGGTGAGATTCTCTTCTTGGAAATGGGGATGTTGATATCCTCAGCTAATTATTCCTTCAAAATTTCCAGAGAAAACCAGGAATTTCTGGAGGAGTTTCTTCATCTAAATTTCCCAGGGGCATCTCCTTCATTCCTGTGAGCTGAGATGAGCCGAGGTGGGCAGAAATTCCTTCTCCTTCCCGGGATCCTCTGCTGAAATCCAGGTTTTACCAGGCTTATCCCAGCTCCTAAGTGATAAATCCTGCCAGGACGCCACAGGTTGGGAAGTTTGGGAACGAATCCCTGGGGACGCAGGGATGAGACAAAAGAAGGCAAAGTTTGCAGGAATAAAATAAATAAAAGGATGAGCACTTCCATCAGGATGAGTTGGGTGATGCCAATGGATGAGCAGAGTGACAACGTTTTTCCAATCCTCCCCAAATCCCTGGGATGGGAATTCCTGGTCTGGATTCCAGCTCGGAGCACAAGGAATGCCTGGTGATAGGACTTGGAAGCAGCAATTGGGGTTTTACCAGCTCCTTGTCAAAGAAATGGATTTGGAATGGGAGTCCCAAGGGCTGGGAATTCCTGTGGAATTGAAAAGGGACTTTGCAGGGTTTCCAGGCTTTTCAGCTTCTTCTGGAAACGTGGTGGAAGTTTTGGAGTCAGAAATGGGAATAATGAAATTATTTTGATCAATGGGGGAGTGTTTGTTTTTCAGCTCAGGAAGCCATTCCAAGAGTCTCTGCAATCCCAAATCACATTTCCTCAAGGCTCAAGATTTAAAGGAAATCTCCAGAAGAATCAGGAAAGAAGAACCCAGTGTCCCCTGACTGGCGGGATTTGTCCTGTATGTCCAAATGGGAAGGAAGAGTTGAGATAGAAGGAGAGGGAGTGGTTTTAAACAAAATAGGGAAGATTTAGATGGGATATTTGGAAGGAATTTTTTGGCTGAGAGGGTTAGGAGGGGCTGGAATGATTTTCTCAGAGAAGCTGTGGCTGTCCCTGGATCCCTAGAAGTGTCCAAGGCCAGGTTGGCTTGGGCTTGGAATGGTAAAGGTATCCAGGTCTTGGAATAAAATGGCTTTGAAGCTCCCTTCCAACCCAAACCATTCCTGGATTCTCTGATTCCTGATCCCAATCCTCCCCTGTCATTCCAGAAAGGATCAGAGATCACCCCTTTCTGCCAGATCCCCCCCACCCCCTGCTCCGACCTCCACCATCTCTTCCACCTCTCCCTGACCCTCCGCACCAAAAACATTTTCCCAATCCCAGCCCAAATCCTCCTCTCCTCAACAAAAACCTGATTATCCTGGTTAGAGCCTTCTTGGGAAGAGAGAAATTATTGTTCCTGTCTTTTTTTCCAGTGGTTTTCTGTTCATCCATTGGAAACTTCCCTGTGAACCCAGCTACCCCCATCCATCCAGCCTGACGATCCTCGAGGTGTTTTCCAAACTTAATGATTCCATGATTCTCTTCTATGCTCCTTTCCCGTTCTTGGCAGGGATGAATTCCTTAATGACTCTTCCAGGGGTTCCTGGTGGCTTCATTAATTTGAGGAATTGGAGCTGGGAGCTGAAACTTTCCCTGGATCCCTGGAAATCAAGTTTAGTCCTCCAGACTTGCTTGGCGTTAAATAATTCCAATAATTCCACGATAAATCGGCTTCTGGAGAACCCCACACCGCCTTTGGATTAAAAACAGCAGGAATAAAGAGATGGGAGCAATTCAGAGCTCTCATTACCAAAACCAAGCTGGGTTTTTAATGATCCAGGATTTCAAACCTCGTAGGAGCCCATCCCATGGGGTTTGCTCTGCTCCTGATCCCCGCTTCCTAAAGCTGGGCTCAGTTCCCGAATTTCTGAAGCGTCCGTGAACCAAATCCCACTGAAAAAAAAAACAGATCCAAGGATGGTTTGACCAGAAAATGAGGGAGCAGGGGCTCAGCTGACTCTGACAGAGATATCCCAATATTTTACCTGCTTGATCCTGAGCCTCAGGAACTCTGGGAATGGGATGGGAGTGGTCACCACTGTGCCCTCTCCAGGGCCGGATGATTGCTCTGCACATCAATAAATTGACTTTTATCACAGGGGGGCAACAACTCCCAGGAAGGAACATTTGGCAATTCCCAGCTCCCAGGCAAATCCCTACGCACCTCTGAGGGCATTTCACGCATCTCAACACACAATTTTCCAAGTGGGAATGAAAGGGAGGGACGTCTAAATTACTTTTGACTAAATAAGGACATTGGCCAGACAAAAATAATCCAACATAAAAAAAAAAAAAAACACCAAAAACCTCTATATTTAAAAAAAAAAAAAACTTAAAAAAGCCAACAGACAGAGAATTTATTTCTTTTGATCTTTTTTATTCAAATAACCCACATGAGGATCAGAAATATTCTCTTAGAAATTATTTTNAAAAAACACCAAAAACCTCTAAATTTAAAAAAAAAAAAAAACTTAAAAAAGCCAACAGACAGAGAATTTATTTCTTTTGATCTTTTTTATTCAAATAACCCACATGAGGATCAGAAATATTCTCTTAGAAATTATTTTTATTCACATCCTTGAGAGCATTTTTAAGGAAATATCCAAGATTAAAGTGTCCTGTCCAGCTGCCAACCTTGATAATCAATTTGTACTCAGAGAAGCAGAGGAAAATGTTTGGTGTTGTTTACAAGCATTAATTAAAAATAAATGGTTTGGACTCCTTTTCCAAAGTGGGATGTGCAGCCTTCCAAAGATTCAGGGAATCAGAGTGCAAGGTGGGAACTGTAAATATTTAGGAGTTTGCAAAGGTATTTTAGTCACTAATTGGAAGGAAAATGTAAAAATTGCACTTCCCAAAAATCTCATTTAACAGGGTTTTTTTCCCGTAGAAGCTTTTCCAATATTCTCCAGGAAATATGAATTTTGATATTGATTGGAATGAAACCTATCAATAAAAACAGCTCCTATTTAAAGGTTTTCCTGGGAGCTCAGCTGGGAGCTGCTGCTCCTGCTGCTCCAGTCACTGACTCCTGTCCCAACAAGCAGCTGCAACATAGAATCCTGGAATTATTTAGGCTGGAAAATCCTCCAAAGTCGAGTCCAACCCTTCCCAGCTCTTCCACGGCCACCACTGCCCCATGTCCCCAAGAGCAACATCCACATGGATTTTAAATCCCTCCAGGATGGGGACTCCACCACTGCCCCAGGCAGCTGTGCCAGGGCTGGAAAACCCTTTCCATGATAAAAAATCCCAAATTTCTGTGTTCCATTTCCTCAGGAACCTCCCATCTGAGGGGCAAAGTGGAGGCAAACTCCAGCTCGTTGCTCCACGATTTTGTTTTCAGGGAATTAATCAGACTTGGATTTGTTAAAGTTCCGAGGCAAAATCCTCCTGTTTTCTCATGTCCTATCCGGCCACGGCAATAAATTCCTTGGAAAACTGGGACGTGAGGTGGGAACAGGGATCTCAGATCCACAACTTCCTCAAGTGCTCCAGGTGAGGCAGAGACCCTGCATCAGATTCCTCTGGGAAACGCATCCCAGATTTCTTTAATTCTATTGGAAAACATTAAAAAAGAGGCATTTGAGGCTTTGGTTGAACATGGAATCATGGAGTGGTTCGGATTGGAAGGGACCCTTTAGGATCACCCAGTTCAACTCCCTGATCTTGCCAGGGACACCTCCCACTATCCAAGCTCCATCCATGAACAGGAACTTCCAAACACAACCCCTCGAAGATTCCCATTCAGCATTTCATGCTTAGATCAGCTTTTACAAACCTCTCTCTTCAGCTGGGAAATAAAAGAATTCCGAGCTCCTTTTCCAGCCTTAAGAAACACGGATCAGAGATGGGAGATATGTGCACAGCACATTAGGGTGGATTTGGCATCCTTATCTCCCTGCTTTTGAAATATTTAGGCTTTGTTTGCTCCTCCATTTGCTGTAGGATATTGGATCATCCATCCCACATTTGCCTTTCCACGGCAAAATTCCTGAAGCACGGGAAGCTTTAATCTCCTGGGAAAATAACATTATATCGATAACTAAGCTGCTTTTCATGAGTTACATTAAATCAAGGCTTTTGCTGATAACATTAATGATTGTGCAGAGCCTGGATTAGGTGGGAATTAGAGCAAATCCTGCTTTTCCTATTGTCAAATGGGAAAATTGACTTGCCTTCCTTAAGGGCTCCTTAAAAGCAAAGGAAAATGAGTCCAGAATTTGGAAACTCCACCTCTAGAAAGAAATGCAACTTCTTTGCCTTCCAGCAGGAGCAGGAGGGAAGGCAGGGAAGGATTCTCACCTCTCCATTGGCCAGAACAAGGAGAGGAACAGCATTCCAAGGGTTTTGGTGGATCCTTTGGGAGTGGGACAGATACATTTCGTCCTGGGAACCCACAGAGGTGTTCGTTTTCACCTGGCTGGGGCTGCTTCTGTGGCTGAAACCCACAAAAGGTTGAGTTCCTCAACCCTCTCCTGCAGATTGTGGTGTCTCCCATGGATGCAGGTCCATGGAGAGGTCTGGGAAGAGCAGAGGGATTCAAGGAACACTTTGAGGATCCCTTGGAAGTCCTCAGTGGTGAGCCATCAATAATCTGCTCCTACTGAATTTCAGAAGTGCTTCTGTTTCCTCTCACTGGTGTAACCAGGAAGCTGTTTCCGAGTCTCCCTGCTCCTGGTATCCCAAACTTCTTTGGAATTGGAGTTTATTCCCGTTTAGGCCATCAGGAAGCCGTGTGGCACTACGGTTTTCCAGCCACTGTCACTCTGAGCCCTTTGGAAGGAGAAGAGGATTGCTCCTCACCCTCCACCTCTGCTGGGACATCTCTGCAGGTGCTGATCATCCCATGTCTGATCCCATCTGGATTTGGAGACTGTCTGTGCTCCTCAAATCCCTTCTACATGGAAAAAACTTCAGTTTTTTTCAGGACCCAACCTAAAAGGAGATTTCTTTTTTGAGGAGATTCTTTACCAGGTGATTCTTTCAATCATCCTTGGAATACTCTTCTGACCTTGCTCACTTTGTTCATCTCCTAAAATCTTCCATCCTGGCTCCTCACAGGCCTCAGGCAGATCCTTTTCCAACCCAACCTATCCCACGATTCCTTGATTTTTTGTTAATGTGAAAAAAAACCCATGGAGAGCACAGTCCTGGCTTCACTCCACAGAGAAATGCTCCATCCACAGAAAGCCAAATCTCTGGAGCATCCACAGCTTATAATATCCAATATAAAAGGAGCAAAACCAAATCAGAAAGAATTTGATTTTAAAAGGTGGGACACCTCAGCCTGCTTGGCTGAGCTGTCAAAAAACACCTGCAGCAGCTGTTTTCCAACATCAGTCCTCTTCTTTTAATATTTCCATTATTCAGGAAACATCTCCTGGATGGTTTCTCTCTTCTCCTGCAGCTCCACCACAATATTGGGTTTGGAAAAAGGCAAAAATAACCAGTGCTGAGTCATCTGTGAATCAGCAGAGCAGCTGGGACAGACAAAATCACTGTTAACTCCTTTTTTTAGGAATTCTGGGACCTCTCCTGGTGATGTCCCAGGCTAATCCCTGGAGTGGGATTTCATGGACTGGGGCTCTAGTCTAAGTTGTCTCACTCTTTTCCTGATATCCGGCCTAAAGCTCCCTCAGACTCCCTCAGGTTCTGCTTTCCCTTTTTTTCCTGGCTCCCAACTTTTGGAAATTCACCTTTAAGACTTTTAACTTCCCATCCTAAACATCCACTTGAACTACTGCAAGAAAGTGAATCAGAAAGGAGATTTTCCCTCATTGTGGAAAACATCCTGCTCAGAAATTCAAATGAAGGAACATTTATTCATCCCGGTACTCAGGCATGGAAATCTCTGCACTTGGAGTACAAACACAAAGATCCCTTTTATTTTAATCTCTCTCCTGCAAATTAACAGAGTCCTATCGTTTTCCAAATTCAAAACTCCAAGGATTAAACCCAACTGGCAAACGCAGCTTGGGAATCATTTTGTGGCCCAAATATGACGATTACAAAATGGAGATGAAAGAGGCAATTCCAAAAGAATTTTCTGTTCCTTCCTAGGACTGAAGAAGATAAGCCTTAACTACGTGTGCATGCAAAAATGTAATTTGATTTATTTTCCCAACAGGAAAAACTCCTGGATATTGCTCTAGGTGTCGGAGCAGTGTGACTGGAGGATAAATAAAACCCCAGGGGTTCACTTGCTGATGAGGGCTGTAATTATTGATTAATCCTGATTTTGGGAGGCTTGGGAACAGGACTATCTCTAAATAAACCACAGATAGAACGCCTGTCTCCCAGCATGGAATTCCAACATCCCCTCTCCAGAACTGCCAGAGGTTTTCAGCCTTGCCAGGGGATAAATGTCATCTCTGGCAGGGGGGGAGATGGAATAAATACCTCCAAGTTTTTGGGAGAGAATTTTAATGAGGATTAAACCAGGCAGCTAAAATTAAAATGGAGAAAAAATTTGAAAAATTTTAAGTAGGTTTTCCAACCTGAAGAGAGAGAGAGAGGTGCTTGTCATTTTTAGAGGAAAATGGGTTTCTTGTTTGAATTATTATTATTATTATTATTATTATTATTATTACTTAAATTATAAATTAAATTTTTAAAATTATTAAAAATTATTATTATTTATTATCCTGTTTATTAATGGCAACTGGAGGCACAGCCATGTTTAGCACATTCCAGACATCCAGGGAAGGCTCATCCCATCCCAAAAACTCCACAATTACAGCAAGAGATTTTGACTCCTTCAGATCCTTTTCATTCGTTCCAGCTACTTGATCCCAGGGAAAACTCTGTCCTGTGGTGGATCGATTTCAAATTGGGAATCTTGGCCTTTTGCTTTTGGAATCAGGCAATGTATCCATGTGGGAATACTGTATTCCCACAGGAATTATGCTACAGTGACTGGAAAGGGAATGGAAGGACTTTTTTATCTCTGATCATGGAGAGAAGGTGCCCCCTCCGAGGAGATCCCCTGGATACAGGAGTTACTGGGAACTGGGATTTATGATCATTAATTTGAAAACCTGAGGGGTAGAAGTGCAGGAAAATCCTGACTCTGCTCAGCTGGGAAGAAAGTAGGTTGGATAAAGGGATTTCAGGGAAAGGCTTTTCCCCAGAGGTTTTGGGCACTGCCCAGGCTCCCCATGAAACATAAACTTTAAGGAATTTTGAAATTTTAGAGGAGCTAAGATTTTAGATAGAGACAAGCTTTATTAGAGTTAATTAAAATAAATGGATAGGCCTTGATGAAGTTAAGGGTTAGTAGTTAACTAATAATTGATTGCTGGTCA
>VZRH01006272.1:85473-99301 GCA_013397555.1 Urocynchramus pylzowi
GGCTGCCAGAGCTCCAGGAGCCTTTGGATAGCGCTGCCAGGGATGCCCAGGGTGGGATTGCTGGGGGGCTGGGCAGGGAAGGAGCTGGGCTTGATGACCCTTGGATGATCCCTTCCCACTCAGGATATTCCATGATTCCACGACTGGCAGCATCTGAGCTTTGGGTTCATCGTGGTCAGAGGTTTTGGAAAACCTTTGATGTCCATTTCCTTTGACATCTCATCCATCAAGGTGTCTGGAAAGTTGCCAGGGTTTCAAGTCTTTGACCTGTGGAGGCACAGGGCTGGAAAAACCCCAAAATTCCACATGGAGAATGTCCACACACTGAGTTCTGCTTTGCAATGGGAATAACTGGAATTATCTGATGGGTGTGATCAGATATTTGAGAAGTGGGGATGTTTCTGAAATAGAAAATACAGCAAATATCCAGATTTCCATGGAGAATTTAAAACACCTGGAAAATTCATGTTGTTCTTTGTTTTCAGTGAGCTGGTTGGACAAATGTGTGAGGTGGTTGGACAGATGGGCAGGACCAACATTTGGGGTATCAAATTATGATCCACAGGATCTACAATTGGGATATCATCCTTTGTGGTATGATCATTTGGGATATCATCATTTGGGATATCATCATTTGGGATATCATCATTTGGGATATCAAGAAATCATCTTGTGAGGAATCTGCTGTTCTGACCTTGCACTTCTTGCTCGCCTCCCTCTGCCCTGATCCTGTCCCATCCCAGGCCTCAGCTGGGTCCCCCCCAACCCAAATTGGGGGGTCATTATCACATTCCATAATTCTGTGATTTTTCATCAGCGTGAAAAACCCCAATCAATAACAAACTAACCTTACACGGTATCAAAATAATTAAATATTTTCCTTTCCAACTTCATTTAAGCAGTGGCTGCGCTATTAAAAATTGAGATATTTTAGAGATAAAAATTAAAGATACAAATTAGAGATAAAAAAATGGATCTGATAAATTTATAATTCCTGTGCTTACCTTGCTGGAAATCTGAGCTGGCCTCATTCATCCAACTTCTATTGCTGTATCCTTAAAATCCCATAAAGCATTTGGTGCCCCCTGACTTCCAGATCCATGTCCAGGACGATTATGAGTTGTCCCAGGAGTTATTGTGGGAATTCAAGCATTTCCAGCTGTCTGGACGTTGTTATTTAGATGATACCTCTGATACCACATCTTAACTCTGTTAATATTTGAAACAACAACCCAAAATTCTCTCTAATGAAGATTGCAGATGCCGCTAATTAGGAGTAAATAACAAAGAGAACAGGCTGCTAATGAGCAGCGATTGTGCTGAGTGTTGGAAAAGTGAAAACAAACAAGGAATGGTTTAATGCAGCCTGATACATTCCCAGGCATCCAGGACAAAAGATGGACGTTATCCCAATAAATTCTCCAGCATGGAGGAAAAAAGGATGGATGTCGTCTCCTCATGTTGGATATTTGTTGGATTTCTCTGTGTTCCAACATCTCTAAAGCAAATAAAACAGATTTGAAAATATGGCCCAGCTTTTAAGCAGTGATTTAATTAATCCTGGACCAATTTCACGAGAGTTTCGTTGGATTTTCCATCACAGCAGATTTCTGAAATTAGTATTACTGAATATTTCACTGGATTCAAAAGGGCAGTAAGACAAGGAAGACCCAATGGATGCATTATTAACTAAGTTAGAAAATTAGCATATTTTCTTCTTTCTGATGGATTTTTATTTGTCTTGGTAGTTTTGTGGGGGTGGGGTTTATTTTGTGTCTTTTTTGTTTCTTTTTTTATTTGTTTGATTTGTTGCTGTTTGGGGGATTCTCGGGGTTTGGGGTTTTTTTTTGTTTATTTGTTTGTTGTTGTTCTGGGGGGTTTTATTGGGTTTTTGGGGAGGTTTTATGTGGTTTTTTTGTTGGAGTTTGGGGGGGTTTGGGCTCTATTTTTTTCTATATTTTTCTATAATGTGTCTCTTGAATAAATACAAGATCACTTCAACTGGTCTTTTATTTTTGAAACTAAATCAAAGTATCCTTCCAGGAAAGTCACAACAGGGAGCCTCTTAATTTTTGGGGGCGTGGTTTGTTTGGTTTTTTTTTCCAGTTTGGTTTTTCCTTTGTAGTCCACTGCCAAAACCCCAGGGCTGTCAGGGAGATAGGAATCTCTCCAGAGTGGGAAGTGCTGGCTCAGAGGGAGCTGCTCAGTGCCTCCTTAGGTTTGGAGACAACCATCCGAAAGGTGGCTCCTTAAAACTCCTGATGAACTCCAGGCAGAATTGATCCAGGATACTCCATGAATACAGAACTCCCCAGGGAAAGAAATGTGTGGAAGCCAGAAAACCAATCATGGAATCCTGGAGTGGGTTGGGCTGGAAGGGACCTTAAAAATGGGATTATTCCATGGCAGGGACACCTTCCACTATCCCAAATTCTCCAAGCCTCAATGTCCAGCCTGGCCTTGGACACTTCCAGGGATCCAGGGGCAGCCACAGCTTCTCTGGGAATTTCATCCCAGCCCTTCCCCACCAGCCTGGAATTCCTTCCCAATATCCCACCTAAATCCACCCTATTTCTTCAGCATAAGGTCATTCCCCCTTGTCCTGTCATTCTATGCCCTTGTCCAAAGTCCTTCTCCAAACCCAGCACATTCTTCTCCTACCTGCAAAAAACAGGAACTGATGGGATGCAAACATTTCACATTCCAGCCTGGAAAAGCTCTGGCTTGGCCCTGGATCCCTGGCAGTGCCCAAGGCCAGGTTGGACACTGGGGCTGGAGCAGCCTGGGACAGTGGGAGGTGTCCCTGCCATGGCAGGGGTGGCTCTGGATGGACTTTAAGGTCCTTCCAACCCAAACCATTCCATGATTCCATGAACTCTTTGCATACAAAAATATGTGGAAATCAAGAACATCTCCTCAGAGCAAAAGTCCAGGAAAAAAATCCTCTTGGCTCTTGACAACATGAATCCAAGCAGAGCTTTAGAATTCCCTGTCATTTCTATAAACATCCCAGCT
This sequence comes from Urocynchramus pylzowi, assembly GCA_013397555.1. Lineage (NCBI taxonomy): Eukaryota > Metazoa > Chordata > Aves > Passeriformes > Fringillidae > Urocynchramus > Urocynchramus pylzowi. The sequence continues at coordinate 88,489 of VZRH01006272.1, forward strand.
TTCCAGCACCTCAGACTGCTGACATTGGTCCCTTCTGGAATATGGATCACTGATATTTTGTTTTCCATGTCAGAGTTGGTTATTCCAGGAGAATTCCATGTTTTCAGCATCTCAGCTCTGACTGCTCCCAAAGTGTTGCCTGGCTGTGCTGTTTTGGGGATGAGGGGCTCGTGAGCGACTGGGATCACTGCTGGGCAAGACACTGAGAGGAAAATTTGGAAAATCAGTGCAGAAAAAAAGGGATAAATATTTTAAAATAATTACCAAATGCTGCTGTGGATCTCCAGACATAGAGAGCATGAAAAAACTTGGGAAAAACCAGAAAAGAGCTGAAAGAACAGCTCAAAGGAGTAGAGTGATTTTAACTCTTGCTTTTCCCTCGGAACAGGTCAGAACTGAACATTTTCCTTGGAATGTGTCTTCCATGAGCAAGCTGCCACAACCATGGCTAAGCCATGACCTTCCAAGAGTCACTCAAGGAAACAATTCCCTGCAATTCCCACTTTTGAGCTCAGCCTGGAATGCTGAATAACGACTGTGGCAGGAGGAGAGCATTCCTAGGATTGAGCTGCTCCATTCCAGAGTGTCCCAGCCACAAGGAAAGGATGGAGTCCATCCCACCATCTGCCAGGCTCCAGCTCTTCCTGGCATCTTCTTCCCAAGCAGATTCCTGGGCCCTCTGTCCCCACCCAGCCCCAGATGCCACTGGCTGACATTTCCTCTCCAGGAACATTCCCAGGACGATGGGAGCCAGGCTTTGTCCTTCTCCAAAGGCATCCAACACTCCAGATTGACTCATCAGCATGTGGCTGGGCTATCCAAAGGGTAATTTCCTGGGATCTGTGCGAAATCCTGGGGTTTGAGGAAATGTCAGGCTTTCATCTGTGTTTTGGAAGGAGATGTGAGTTTTTCCAGGCTGTGAATCCCTGCTTTGCACAGTTCTGGCTGAGAGGCTCAGGAAAGGTGTAAAATCCCTCTTTTTCTTGAGGATGGGTGTATTCCCCATCCTTGGAAGTGTCCAAGGCCAGGCTGGATGGGGCCCTGAGCAGCTTGGGATAGTGGGAGGGACGTCTTGGATTTGGGAGTGCAACTCCATTTGTCATTGCTGGGAGTAACGGATTATTTGTAGGATTTCTGGCATTATTCATTTTGTGGATGAAGGTTCTACCCTTCATCCCATGATGGCTGGGGATGAGACAAAATCTATCCCTGACAAGTTTGAATCATCATGGAATCATGGAACGGTTTGGATTGGATGGGACTTGAATCCCATCCCACCCCATCCCATCCCAGAGACACCTCCCACTGCCCCAGGCTGCTCCCAGCCCCAGTGCCCACCCTGGCCTTGGGCACTGCCAGGGATCCAGGGGCAGCCAGAGCTGCTCTGGGAATTTCAGCCCTGCCTCTCCCCACCCTCCCAGCCAGGAATTCCCAATTCCCAATCTCCCATCCATCCCTGCCCTCTGGCAGTGGGAGCCATTCCCTGTGTCCTGTCCCTCCATGCCTTGTCCCCAGTCCCTCTCCAGCTCTCCTGGAGCCCCTCCAGGCCCTGCCAGGGGCTCTGAGCTCTCCCTGGAGCCTTCTCCTCTCCAGGTGAGCATTCCCAGCTCTTCCAGCCTTTCCCCCAGCACAGCTGCTCCATCCCTTGGATCATCTTGACAACAATCCAAGTCCTTATCTACCTTCATATCCATTTCCATTTCCATTTCCATTTCCATTTCCATTTCCATTTCCATACCCACCCATCTCCACACCTGCCCATGGATCTCCCAGCCAGCAGGAATGTTGAAAAGCTCCCACTCGGCTTCATCTGCCAGAATTCCCCACGCGGCTCCTGGGGCTCCTGGGCTCCTGTTCCTGCAGCTGGGAGAACATTACAGCATTTCTGTGCCTGTCAGGACCACATTCCTCTTTAAATTCCCAAACAGATCCAGTGCTGGCTGGGAGAGCATTTGCTGTGCAGGCTGATGAGTGATAAGTTATCCATGGATGTTTTTATCCTTCTGGAGTGATGTTAGGAAGATTGGCTGCATTTTGATTTGATAATTGGCTGTGAAGGACTCTTAAATCCACGAAAATGCTTTTCAGTCTTTAAAAAGGTGCTTTCGAGCCCCTTTCTGTTTGATTTTTTGACAGCTGCTGGATTCGTTGCTGTAAGAGATCAAATAAAAAGTTCTGGGAAGTTTGATCCTGTTTTTTATCAGGGAATGTTGCCCAGGAAAAGTGGTGCTTTTATATTTATCCTGTAGAATTGATTGACCGGAATAAAAATCAGATTAGAGTTTGTTTTAGAGTGGTTTGGGATGGAAGGGATCTAAAATCCAATCCCATTTCACCCCATTCCATGGACAGGGACTCCTTCCACTGTCCCAGGCTGCTCCAACCCCCGTCCAGCCTGGCCTTGGACATTTCCAGAGATCCAGGGACAACCACAGCTTCTCTGGGAATTCCATCCCAGCTGCTCCCAGGGAACAATTCCTTCCCAATATCCCGTCTCTCCCTGCCCTCTGGCAGTGGGAAGCCATTCCCCTTTATCCTGTCACTCCTGCCCTAATCCAAAATCCCTCTCCAGCTCTCTCACAGGAAAATGTCAAACACTTTTATCCTGGCTGGATTTGGAGTAGGAGATCATTCCAAACTCCCAAATAACAGCTGGATCTAGGAAAAGAACCTGAAGACATTCCAATAAAACTGAAATATTTAGGAGTGAGGGAAACCTGGAGATTATAACTGGAGTTCAGCTGATGCTGTACCAGGAACTGGTGGCTTTGGCTTTGGAGGATGTCATGGATAACATGGATTGAAAACATTCCTAAAAAACCCAGACTGTCCCAGGACCAACTGTTGTAAAACTATTTCAGCAATTAAATTGATATTAAAATTATTCCTCCCTAATCCCTTGGGACCAAACCAATCCAGAGTGTCCATGATCTCCACAATGGGACCTGCAGTTGGGTTAATCCATCATTATTTCAGAGCTTTGAACCCCAGAATTCCTGCTGTCATCCCATAAATATTGATCCACTTCTCTTTCCCATTCCAGCCTCAATTTTTCCTGATTTCTGTGCCGGGGACACCAAACCAACAATACCCCACCACATATTTGGGAACATTCCTGGTTTCCAAGGAGTTTTAATTTATTTTTTTCCTCCTGACACAGATCCAGATCAAAATTTGGCTTTTCTCACTCCAGCTTTATTTGTTTTCCAGGGATTTTGAATGGGTTTTATCCACTCTCCTCCTGTGATTGTGGGATAAGAAAGAAGATTAATGGGAAGAAAAAAAAAAAAAAAAAAAAAAAAAAAAAAAAAAAAAAAAAAAAGAGGAAAATGAAACCACTGCTGTTTCCCATTTGGTGTCTGATTTATATTAATAATTGAATACATGCAAGATGACTTTTATTGAGGAAACAATTAATGTTTAATAAGGCAATGAACAGTCCATCATCAAAGGGAGCTCAGCTTAGGAGGCTTCTGGAGGGGGAAGAGCTGTTTGGGATTCCAGTCATCCTGGGGACACTTTATTCCCGTTGCTGCCTCATTAACATTCCACATTATCCCGCCGTGGGATGAGGTCACTCCCAAGGAAAATGGAGATTTTAGGAGAGACAAGAAGCAATAGCCTCAAATGTGTGAGCTTTGGAGGATGCTATTCCATAATAAACTTTTTTCCATGGATGGGCCAGAGCTCCAATCCCAAACCCAGATGGAATAAAGCAGCTCTTGCCAGTGCATCCCATGGAAGATCTGAGTCCTTGGTTCAAGGTGTTTAATAATGGAAAAGGGAAGGAAAATGTCAATACCTGGCTGAGGCCAAGGCAGGGATAGCATTTGGATCCTCGGGAATTATTGTCAGGGAACAAGAGGATGAGCTGGAGACAAACGAAGGCTGAGAAAGAAACTAAAAGGACATTAGGAATGGAAAGGGATCAGGAACGCACAGATAAGCAAAGAGATTGGTGGTAATTCCCTTGCTAATGCCTTGGAATGTGATAGAAGGATTTGGCCTGAAGTTTTATCCAGCTCCATGAAGAAAATCCCCACTTCAAGCAGCTCCTTGGTCAGAAATGGATTCAGGAACAAAAGGAGGTGGTGCCATTAACTCAACCCTTCAATTAACGAAGCATTGGCCAAAGGTGAGTGAAGGAACCCTATTAATTGATCCTATTAATTAATTTTCAGCATTCCATACATTCCTTGTATGGACAAAACCTTCTCAAACCCATCCCTGGAGCTGCAGACAGAGTTTGGGAAGGGCTTCTTTCAGTGCAATCCAAGATGAAATATCCCAGAATCCCAGGCTGCTTTGGGATGTGACTTGGAGATCATCTCATTCCAAGCCCTGTCGTGGTTTGGGACACTTTTCCATATTCCAGGTCATTGGTGATGCCTCCAGGACCAACAGGGGTGAGGGAATAACACCCACCAAACCTCGGGGTCGTCAGTGTTCTGTGGCCAGGGGTGGCATGGCCAGTGGCCACCACCAATCTTTGGTCTGGTGGCCACCACCACCCTTTGGCCTGTTGGCCATCACCACCCTATGGCCTGGTGGCCATCACCAATCTTCAGCCTGGTGGCCACCAACAATCTTTGGCCTGGTGGCCACCACCAATCTTTGGTCTGGTGGCCATCACCAATCTTTGGCCTGGTGGCCATCACCACCCTTTGGCCTGGTGGCCATCACCACCCTTTGGTCTGGTGGCCATCACCACCCTTTGGCCTGGTGGCCATCACCACCCTTTGGTCTGGTGGCCATCACCACCCTTTGGCCTGGTGGCCACCAACAATCTTTGTTCTGGTGGCCATCACCACTCTTCAGCCTGGTGGCCATCACCACCCTTTGGCCTGGTGGCCACCACCAGCCTTTGGTGTCTGCAAGCTGGGGACCAGTTTAAAATCTGGTGCCACCAAAATTCCTTGGAAAAGTCTTTAAATGACTTTGCCCCACCAAAACCAAGGAATGGTTTGATCCCAGAGCTGATTCCTTGGGGAATTGCTGCCTGAGGGGGAGTTTAGGAAGACACCAAGCTGCAAAGAGAGAGAGGAGAAGACAAAATAAAGATGAATAAAAATAAAATAAACCTGAAACTTCTCCCTGTTCCGTGTCCTCAACAAAATCACGACGGGAATCAGATGAGAGTGTTGGGCCACCAGGATGGGACACATCTCCACCCACCAGGATGGGCTGAGAGCCTCCAGGTGAGCTCTTGGAAGTTCTTCCCTGGGATCTCCAGCACAGCAAGGAAGAACATCCCAGCATCATTCCCAAGTGAAAGCTTGGGCCCAAAGATTCTGGAAATGGCTCATCCTTCAGCTTGCCAAGGTTTCCTGAGTGCAGTGATCCAAGGGTCTCCTCCGCAGGCAAGGAAGGAAACATCTCCCTGCCCATGGGATGATCCTTGAAGTCCTTTCCAATATTTTGGACGGGCAGGATGTATAAATATCAGGAATGATGTAACAGGAATTGTGAGGGATCATCATTTTACTGGCACATATCTGGTTTTGCCTGGAAGAAAATTCATTCCTACAACTTGCTGGAGCACCAGGACTGGGAAAACCATCTCCAGCAGGAGCTGCCTCCCACCACTGCCATGGGAAAGGAAAGGCCATGGGAAGGACCAGAAGGTGTTTGGAAGCCACATCCACATGGATTTTAAATCCCTCCAGGCCTGCACAAACCTTTCCAAGAGGAAGTTTTCCCCAATATCCTAAACCTCCCCTGGTGCTATTTGAGTCCTTTTCCCACTGCGGGGAAAAGTTCTCAATTTCTGTTGACACCCAGAATATTTCAAACTTCCCAAAAATCCCAAGGGTGCCTGGTGTGAGGATTTGTGGACTCAAACCAAGCAAATATTTGCAAATTCTTTGATATTTGCATTTTGCAGCAGTTGCTAAGAGCAAGCAGTAGAGACATTATGGGAAAGTGCATCCTGATGGGTGCAGACACTGCAGCCTGGAAATCAGGGAATTCCCGACTCCTTTGGTTTGGAAGGGGCCTTAAAACCCCTGCCATGGGCAGGGACACTTTCCACTATCCCAGGTTTTATTGACATATCCCTGCAAGACTTTTTGTTTAAAAAGGTGCTGATTGCTTTATAATCCTACGAGACACATTAACTCCCAAAATTGCCGGAAATTTTGGGACACCATCCCAAAATTTTCATTAAGTGCCACAAGCACCAAGTGTGGTCTGACATCAGCTCCTTAAACACATTTGCGGGGTATTCAATCCCCTTGGAATGTTTGCTCCCGGTGAACACCCTGAAAAAACCCAATTTTCCCGGGCGAGCAGAGGCGCTGTCAATGTCCCGCCGCCGATTTGCATCACAAAAGGGGCAGCTTGGCTTTGTGCAATCCCGAATTCCAGCGATCCCAGCGAATGAGAGGAGCGGTTCTCCCGCCTCGTCGGGATTACAGATAAATTTGTAGCTACTCCTCCGTGCGAACAGCCAATTCTTGCCTAATTAGTTGCATTTTGCACCATCGGCATTAAAGTTCACCGGGGCTGAACTTCATCCCCGCCCTTCCCTGTTCATTGGAGCTTCATTCCCATTCCTCCCACAACATCTTCGTTTGCTTTGTGCTTTTAATTAAAAAGGCAAACTTTGGCTCTGTGCATGCTCTGGAAATGCAAACAGTTCTTAATTAAAGCACGAGAAAGTGCCAAAATTAAGCATAATTAGTTGGGCAGGGCAGCAGTGAACAATGGGCTGCGTTCTGTGTATGCAAACCCCCCAGAAATTGCAAAAACGGGAGCAAAAAGCATAAAATAACTGTAATAAATCAGTGCTGCTCAGTTATTAAACCTTTATTTCCCTCATCGCCATTATTCCCATGGGAATCACATCCATTCCTATTAAAATCTGGGGTTTCATATTGGGTGTTTTTATTAATAATCATGGAATTGTGGATTTATCTCTGCTTATTCCCTGATTTCTGATATCCTACCTGGATGCTGACTGTACCAGAGCTCCGTATCACCTGCCATTCCAGAAATATCTGTAATTCCTGCAGGAAAAGATGGATCCAGGTTGCAAACTGAGATTTGGGACTTTCCAAACCCTCTTACAGATGGATCCAAACCTTGGATTTATCCAGGTAATTGAAATTCCTTTCTACCTGCCCTGGTTTTGGCTAAGCCAGAGTTAATTTTCCTCCTCAGAGATGATCCAGTTGGGAGCTCACTGGGAATTGATCACATCCCACAATGCCATGAGAAACATCTTCCATCTTTAGGTGGAAATCCATTCTTCCTGAAAGAAAAAGGGGTGTGCAGAATTCCTGCTGGGATCAGCACCCATTTTTCCCACCCTGTGCAATTTCCATCCTTCCCCATTCCCTGACTGAGGGATTTCTTCCTTTCCTAAACCTCCCTGCCTAAAAATAAACAGAATTTGGAAGCAGGAATTTGCTGCTGGATCCGTTGTTCCAGAAGCAGCAGCAACATGTTTGGAGTTCCATGATTTATTTGTTCCTGTTTTAACTGGATGGTTCCCCATTTGGAAGTTAAAAAGCTTGTCCAGCTCAGGTTCTGATGACAAATATTTCTAATAATGAACTGATCTAAGCCTCTATATTTTGCCCTTGGGCTTTTTATGGGTTTGACTGACAAAAAGGATAAAGCCTGAAGGCCAAATTCATTTTAAAATCTGTATTTTAACCCCCAATACTTTCTGTTTGCAGCTGTTGCTAAATCAAAGGCTCCTTGTGCATTCCAGGATGCACTTTAATTAATAATTCCCTAATTTATACGTGAAAAATGTGGATGTACAGGATCAGGTATTGATCCTCTGAGCAGGGAGCGAGGTCAGAGAGGCCAGGCCAGCACAAGTTAATTACTTAATTGAAAAAGACATAAAAAGTCAGGCCCCGGCCATGATTTAAGCAAATAATTTCCAAACTTTTACAGTGCAGAAAGGAGCATTTATTTATACCCCAATTTTGGGGCTTGAATTCAGAGAAGAGAATTGGGATTGTTCAGCTGGAGAAGGGAAGCTCAGGGGTGACCTCGTTGTGACATTCCCGTGCCTGAAGGGGCTCCAGGAAAGATCCCAGGAGAGAGAGGATTTCCAAGGGATGGAGGGACAGGACACAGGGAATGGATTCAAAATGACAGAGGGATATTGGGAAGGAATTCCTGGTTGGGAGGGTGGGTGTCATGGATTGTGAAATCAATACTATTCTATTTACCATCTGTATGGCAGTTGTCTCCTGTTAAGTGGGCAGTTTTCCTTTTCTCTTCCACAAGCACTCCTCCCTCCAGGCAGACATCTGCTGATAACAGGCTATGGAATGTCAGTGCATGACTGATAAGAACTTTAACATCCCATTGGGAGATGCTCTGCCCAGAGGGAGGAGCCAAGCATTCCTACACAGATATAGCTGGGAGTCTGGAGAGATGGGACAGCTCTTGCTGGGTTTCGCTCAGAAAGAGAACTACCCCTTTTCAACTGGATCAGCAGAGGAAGATCTTCACCTTTCCTTCTACAGGATTTTCCTGCTCCAACAGAACCACACCTGAGGACTGAGTCCAGGAAGACTGCAGCCACAATTCCAATTGGACTGAGACTACACCCTGACCAACCGGGTGTCAGGTTGAGTTCTGACTCTGTCTGTGTTCTTTTAATCTACTGCATTTGTTTGTTTTATATTTTTATTTTTGTTTGTTTGTTTCCCTAGTAAAGGACTGTTATCCCTGCTCCCATATTTCTTGCCCGAGAGCCCCTTGATTTAAATTTTATAGCAATTCAGAGGGAGGGGGTTTACATTCTTTATTCCAGGGGAGGCTCTGGCCTTCCTCAGCAGACACCTATCTTCCCAAACCAAGACAGTGGGGAGGAGCTGGGATGGAATTCCCAGAGAAGCTGTGGCTGTCCCTGGATTCCTGACAGTGTCCAAGGCCAGGCTGGACACCTGGGATAGTGGGAGGTGTCCCTGTCCATGGCAGGGCTGGAATGGGATAAACTTTAAGCTCCCTCCCAACCCAAACCCATCTGGAATTCTCTAACTCTAAGCCGAGTTCATTTTTATCCAACTATTTTAAAGCAAATATAAAAGAATTCCAAGTTTCCCTGCAGGAATATTGCCATAATCACCTGAGTGTCTGGAAAGTGGAGGAAAAATATCCAAGGACAAACTCATCCTCTCTGTCTGGCACCAAAAAATGATGTTTAAAATATATTTTATAAATTCTTGTTTAGCTATGACTCTTACAAGAATTTCAGCATTAGGGGAGGTCGGTTTGCAATTTATCCAGACACTGGAATTGTCATTATCCCAATAAAATCCAAGGGAAAACACCAACTTAAATATATTTTACTGCTTAGCCTAAGACAGCCTAAAATACAAAACCCCTCAGCAGCAGCTCTGCCTTCCTTGCTCCTAAAAGAGCCTCTAAAAATGCAATAAAGGATTTCAGGATTCAAATCCCTGCAGCACACACATTCCAGCCATATCCCTCCACAGGGATATTCCCAGCTTTCCTGGGTGTCTTTCCCTGGATGACTGGCATTTTGTCAGAGGATTCCAAAATTCCCGTGATTTCCTCACTGCCAGAATTCCTGGAAAATGAATGATAGGATCAAAGAATCCTTGAAGTTGGAAAAGACCTCCAAGATTGTCAAATCCAGCCTTGGACTGAAGGACTTGGACCAAACAGCCTCAAGGGCTGAGCTGGCTCCTGGTCATGCATGAGCTTAATTTAGAGGAATTTCTGGAGATATTACCATAAAAATTTTCATTTTGTGAACTTATTATCTCACCTGAAGTGTGGGGTGTGAAATATTTAGCAGGGAAGTCAATATTCCCATGGGCTGGGAATAAATGATGGAATGTCCCTGGGTTGGATCACACCTGCTTTATTCAGGGGCTTTCGGATGAAAATCTGCCATTTTCAGGGAAGGAAGATGGTAAAATATAAAACTGAGTTTAGAGATTCCCAGAGCAGCTCTGGCTGCCCCTGGATCCCTGGAAGTGCCCAAGGCCAGGTTGGATGGGGCTTGGAGCAGCCTGGGATGGTGGAAGATGTCCCTGCCCATGGCAGGGGCAGGAATGGGATCATCCTTGAGGTACTTTCCATGCCAAACCACCATTCCATGATTTCCCTGTTCCTAAATGTTTGTGGAAAGTGAATCCATATGATGCCAGACCATGATGTCCCTCAGTCCTCATTTGGACTTCCTGCAAATAATTTCATTATAAAGCAACAAAATCCATGACCATTTCATTCAGCTGCTGGTGAGGAGATCCAAACGTGGCCCTGGCCACCATCCCTCTGGATGAAGGGATCAAAGGGTGGGAGACTGTCCAAATCATGGAATTCTGGAATGGTTTGGGTGGAAGGGACCTTAAATCCCATCCAGTGCCACCCCTGCCATGGCAGGGACACCTCCCACTGTCCCAGGCTGCTCCAAGTCCCATCCAACTTCCAGGGATCCAGGGGCAGCCACAGCTTCTCTGGGAACTCTATTCCAGAACCTCCCCACCCTCCCAGCCAGGAATTCCTTCCCAATATCCCACCTAAATCCACCCTTTTCCATCTTAAACCATTTATCCCCCACCTCCTCCTTTTGGGAACAATGAGCTGGAACTCCTGAACAGGAGGGACAGGACTCAGGATTTGTGTCTTCTTTTGGAAGAACCCACAGAGCAACACCCACCACAAAATTCCCATGAAAACCAAGCCCTGGCTCACAGCCTGATGCTGTTCTCCAGAATTTTAAAATGGCTTCTACCTACAACTTTAACTTCCAAAAAAAAAATTAACCCAAAAAAAAAAAAAAAAAAAAAAAAAAAAAAACAATAAAAAAAGAAAA
>VZRH01006273.1:1139-17458 GCA_013397555.1 Urocynchramus pylzowi
CTGGGAGGATGGGGTGAAATTTGGGGTGGGGCTGCCAGGGAAGCTCAAGGATTTGGGATGGGGCTGCCTGGCAAGCTCAAGGATTCGGCTCAGGAAGGAGGAATTCTAGGAGGATGGGGTAAAACTTGGGATGGGGCTGCCCGGCAAGCTCAAGGATTTGGCTCGGGAAGGGGGAATTCTGGGAGGATGGGGTGAAATTTGGGGTGGGGCTGCCAGGGAAGCTCAAGGATTTGGGATGGGGCTGCCTGGCAAGCTCAAGGATTCGGCTCAGGAAGGAGGAATTCTAGGAGGATGGGGTAAAATTTGGGATGGGGCTGCCGGGCAAGCTCAAGGATTCGGCTCGGGAAGGGGGAATTCTGGGAGGATGGGGTGAAATTTGGGATGGGGCTGCCCGGCAAGCTCAAGGATTCGGCTCAGGAAGGGGGAATTCTGGGAGGATGGGGTGAAATTTGGGATGTGGCTGCCTGGTGAGCTCAAGGATCCTGCTCTCCACTCCCGGCTGGCTCCAGATGTCTGGGATGAGACCCCACCGGTTTTTCCATCACTCCCTTTTCCCTCGGGCCGCGAGGTTTGTCCTGATGGATTCCAGAGAGGCCGGGATGAGCCTTTCCCTGGGCAATTCCCACCCTCAGGCCTGGGCCCTGCAGATGTTGGGGCAGATGTTGGCACAGATGTGAGCACGTCTGGCACCTCCACGTGAGGGGTGGCCGGAGGTGACACCATCCCCAGCTCGGCAGCTTTCCCAATTTCCTGCTTTTTCCTCTTTACCAGGCGCCGCTTCCCTGCTTTGGCTCCACAGGACTTGGAATTTTGTCCCCACCAAAGGTGAGGATTTTCATCCAGGTATGGACTGGGAGCTGCCCTGATTCCTTGGATTTTTGACCCTTCAGGACAAAAATCCCACCGTCCCAGACACTTTAATCCCATTTTCCCTTTGTCTGTCCCACCGTTCTCCCACCCCGCTCCACCCGTGGAGCACATCCCGCCGGGAATAGTGATGCCCATCCCGTTCCATGTGGCCACAGGGACAACCACAGCCACCACATCCCACTCCTGCTCCTGAGACAAAGCCTTTGTCTCGGGAACACGAGGACACGGAGCAATTCCAACATTTGTATTCAGCAGTGCGGGCCGGGAAAAGCGGCCGGATGTGGGATCGACTCCGGAGGCTCTGCTCCCACATCCAACCACCTCCCGCTCCCTTCTCGCCCTCCACACAGATAAAATTCATCTCTCCTAAGGAAAAGAAGCAGGAAAATGGATCTTTTTTCCCATAAAAAGAACATTTTCAGGCATACCAGGACTGCTAAGAAAGAAAAAAATCTTCTGTGGTGTCTTATTTAAACATTCCCGGTTGGAAAGAGCGAGTTCCCAGCCATCTCCACCTGATTTCTTCTCTTTAATATTTAACTAATATTTATTTTAAATTTAATTTTGAAATGATGCTCTTATTTGCATTGGGAGCCAGAGCTTGGGAGGCGACTCCCACTTCCCAAGGGATGGCCGGAGCCTGGATGGGCTTTTCCTGCATCCATCCCTTGCGGCAACGCCGGTGCCTTCCCTCCAGGCTGGATAATTACCCCTCTTCTCCTGATAATTATCATCATTAATCCAGGATAATGAACTCTCCCGGTTGTGCTGCTCCACCGAAAGAAAGGCAGGATTGGGTTTTTCCCTCGGAATCAGGAAATTGGGAGACAGCGGCTCCTGAAGAGCCGCCCTTCAGGAGGATTGCTGGAGACAAAAGGCAACTTGTCGGATTTATTGAGACCTTTCCCTGATAAGAGATGGAAATTATGGATGAGTCAGTGCCTGGAAGTACTTCAGGAAGAGGTGGGAGATGGGATTGAGGCGGGAAGAAGGAAGAGTGAAGGCAGAGCGGGATAGGAAAGCTCCCATTGCTCCCGTGCTGCCTCTCGCTGAGTTTATTCCCAGTTTTTCCTGTAGGATCCGTCTTTGTAAGGTCAAGAGCTCTGCTGGGTTGAGAGCATTCCCAGGAGATTCCGTTCCGAGAAGCAGAGCAAACCACGGGAAAATGAGGATGAGGATGATTCTCATTCCTGAAGCTGGGAATTAAGATCAGCATTCCCACCAAAGCTCTCCAGGAAGAGCCAACAGCACATCCCAAGGTCACATCCAGCACCAATTTGGGAACACGCCCCAGGATCCCGCTCCTGAGTTCCCACAAATTCCACACATTGGGAAAAGCTGCTTGGAGGATTCGGATGGGGACCACCGAAATTCCCTCTTTTCCCCCACCCGCAGAGCCCCAGCTCTGGAACAGGGGCTGGAATTCTGCCGGGAATTCCCACAATTACACCGGTTACACAATATTGACTCAACTATTTGAAGAACTCTTCAACCAAGTCCCTCCTAATTAGATTCCGTATTAAATGGGGCTGCTTAATTCCGGGAAAGATTTTCCAAGGCCTTAGCAAGGCTAACAAAGGAAAAGCCGGGAGTGTGCAAAAATTTTGTCTCTTTAATATCCCAAGGATATCCATCCTTTTAACTCTGGAATGGTATCCTTCAATCCCAGGGGCGGGCAACTTGGCTTCATCCACAAGGATTCCTGAGGATGCAGACGGTTGGGATGCATCCCTATTTCTGGCATTTTCACTCCTTGTTTTAACGTCCCTCCCCGCTCTGTAATTATCCCATGCGTCGATGAAGGCAAGGAGCTGCTGGAATAAAATAAAACCCTGGAACAGCCCGATGGGAATAAAGCTCCATTATTAGGAATGGAGCAGGGGCAGTTATCCCGATGGGAATGACAACTTCCCGGGACAGCATTCCTAAAGCTCCCTGGGGACAATGCCGGCATGAGGTGGGGATCCTGGGCTGGTGGGATGGGACCACAGCAGGAATGGGCAAAACCCCCTTGGAAGAGCCCAGCAGCCTCTGGAAAAGCTCCGGAGCAAAATCAACAGAGGGCATCTGCCGGCTGTTTGCCGTGGGCCACGTGATGCCCGTTCCCGGCTTTCCAGCAGCACGTTTTGCTGGATAAACAAGATGCGCAGGCATCTGGAATGACGGCCGGAGGAGCCGGCTGGCTGCGGAAAACCGGGAGTTAACGGATTCATCCCCAGCTCCCACAGCGCGGGGAGAAGGATGAGCGGAGGGAGATGCCCAGATCAAGAAAGACAGGAAAGAAAGTCTCCCTCACATCCCAGGAAAATCCTGCCGTGGGTGTTTTCTCCCGGCAGGCAGGGGAATTTTCACCTGACTGAAATATCCAGGGTTTGGGTTCATCCTGGGAATTATTTTTTGTGTTTAATGATCAGTTGCTGAAAACTGAAATGTCCTTGGGCTCCCAAGAAGAAAACAAACAGGAAGAAAATGGAATCTGGAGCCTCCTCCCAAAAACCCTGGGCTTTAGCAGCTCCCTGTTATTTCCTAACAAAACCCCCTGTGCTGCTGGAGAGCTTCCAGCCTGGCTGAGGTGCTTCGATTCCCACCGGGAATTCGCTGCTCAGGGAGGGGCATGAATGACCCCCAAGGACGGTCCAGCACATCATCCAAGGAGCAGAATTAAGGGATCCAATCCCCCAATTCCTTACACATCCCAGTAAAAGCAGAGATGTGCCCAGTCCAACCAGTCCCAGCCGTTCTGAAATGACGGGATCGGGAATGGGTGCCGGAGCAGGGAGACAGGAGCGCTAGTCCCAGCCTTCTCAGCGCTCCGGGAGGCTGCTTTTCCAAGGAGATCCATCGGAGACAGCCTCTCCGAGGATTCTGATGGACATTTATAGCCCTGTGAGTCATTCCCGGCCTTGTTTAAACCAGTTAGACCTGGCCAAGACCTTGAAAATAGCTCCATTTATCCCGAGCGGCTCCATTCCCGCCTTCCGGGTATAAATAGCCGGCGGAGCTGCTCCGAGCTCGGCAATGCAGGCACCGCTCATTCCATGTCACCCACCATGTCCCCCCCCACCCCAGCACTCTGCTGCCAGGGCACCCCGTTTTCCTGGGAATGAGGTGTCCCTGGCAGAGCCCGCAGCAAAACAGCCGGAGTGGAGATTTCTGCTTCCAAAAACACCACGGGAGCTTGGGATCGGGCCCTGTCTGGGAGTCTGCGGTTCCGTGACCACTAATAGCAGGCCAGGATCACCCCATAAATCTGTTTGGGGTGGGCACAATCCCGGTTCTGTGCCTTGGGATGAGGCACCAGCGGCGCCGCGGTGACAGCAGGACACTCGGATCCCCCCCCCCGCCCTCGGCCTGGCCTGCCTGGATCACGGTGGGAATTTCGGAGCCGCCCCATCCCAGCGCCACCCTGCAGGTTGCTGCCACCTGCAAGGATATTTTCATTCAGTTCCACTCCTTTCCAGGGGGAAAAAATTCCATTTCAACTCGGGGTTTAAAATCCAGGGAAGCTTTGAGTGTGGCATCAGCTTAATTTTGCCAGACAAATGGAAATCCTTTGTTTCCGCCAAAAATGTTTGTTTTCAGGTTGAGAAGGAGCCTTTGACACCTGCTCCCAGCCCTGGTAAAGGTGGAAAACAGGGAATTTCAGGTTGCCTGTCCTGAGTGGGATGATGGCACAGTTCATCCCAGCCAGGCTGGCTCCCACAGCCGGAATCCAGAATATTTCCAAGAATTTTTCCCCCTAAAAACCTTTTTTCCCCCTAGACACAGTGATTCCCTCCCAGGAAAACTCAGAATTCCTGTGTCCTTGGGGCCTCATCTCCTGTGTTGGTGGCCCATGGCAGGCAGATGAATCCAGAGCCTTTGGATGCTAAATCCAATCGGTTTGGGCAACTAAATCCAGTGCCTTTGGAATGGTAAATCCAATGCCTTTGGCTACTGAATCCATTGCCTTTGGGCAACAAAATCCAGTGTTTTTGGACTGCAAAATCCAGTGCCTTCAGATTGGTAAATCCATTGCCTTTGGCTGAATCCAGTGCTTTTGGACTGCTAAATCCAACGCTTTTGAGCCTGCTAAATCCAGTGCTTTTGGACTGTTAAATCCAGTGGGTTTGGCCTGCTTAATCCTGTGACTTTGGGCTCCTAAATCAAATTATTTGGGCTACTAAATCCAGTGATTTTGGCCTGTTAAATCCAGAGCCCTTGGCTACTAAACCCAGCATTTCTGGGGCTACTGAATCCAGTGCTTTTGACCTGCTAAATCCAATGGTTTTGGCCTCTTAAATCCAATGTTTTTGGGGCTGCTGAGTGCAGTGGTTTTGGACCGCTAAATCCACTGGTTTTGGCCTGCTAAATCCCGTGCTTTTGGCCTCCTAACTCCAATGTTTTTGGGGCTGCTAAACCCAGCACCCTTGGGCTGCTAAATCCAGTGCATTTCCAGGGGAGAGCTGTTCTGCAGAGGGCTGGAAAAGCTCTGTGGCGGCGGCAGCTCCGGCTCTCTCCAAACATTTCTCCCCCCTCACTCTGATTTTTTTTTTTTNTTTTTCCCCTCAGAGGAAACAGTGCCCAAATCAACACCCGCCCCAGGAACGGTTTTCCGCGGGTCGGACGGCACTTTCTGTCGGAAAAACTTCCAATCAGCTGCATTCCCGAGCTGGGCTTATTTTTCACCCTTTTCTGAGTGCGTTTTGTTTTGGTGCCAGAGTAAAGAGCTGCAGGGACAGACTCCAGCCCAACCTGCGGCGGCAGCAGCAGCATCCTTGCTGGATTTTGGGAAGGAGAGTGGGCTCTGACCTACATTCTCGACTCGGAAAAAGACAGGTTATCCCTTAACATCCCCAAATGCTTCTCCTGGGATACGAAGCCGCGATTTGGAGGCCGAAGGAAAACCGCCCTCTCCCCAAAAAAGCAGCCTCCGGCTGGTTTGCAGCTGGGGCTGTTTTGCAGCTTCCCAATCCCTTTTCCAGAGGGTGGAACAGCCTTAACCAGAGCTTTTTAAAGCTCTCCCACCTTTGCCTCCTCTCTTCCTCCAGCTCGGTGTCCCGGCGGCGGCAGAACAAGACGGCT
Organism: Urocynchramus pylzowi; assembly: GCA_013397555.1. NCBI lineage: Eukaryota > Metazoa > Chordata > Aves > Passeriformes > Fringillidae > Urocynchramus > Urocynchramus pylzowi. The sequence goes on from VZRH01006273.1 coordinate 7,074, forward strand.
ACAGAGGCCGCTGGAAGCCGGTGGCGCGGAATACACTGGGAGGCCTTTTTTTTTCCCTTGGAAAATATTTCCCTGCCGCAGGCTGCGGTGACAGCAAACATTCCTGCCGGGGCTGGCGCGGGGAGGCATCACCCTGCGGGATGGCTGGGGCTCCCGGGGCGGCTCCAGCCTTTCCCTTCCCAGGGTGCCATCCCGCTGCCGTTCCCGAGGGATCGGGGCCCGGCAGCACAAAGGCTTTTTATGCTCCTAGCACCGGGGGTTGTTTTTCCAAGGGAGAAAAGAGGAGCTGGCGTGGCCCCCCGGGAATATCCAGGGGAGCCCTGGCTGCTCCGCGTGCCCTCGGCTCACCGGGAAAAAGGGAGGATTGTTAAAAAAAAAACACCTCGGATCCGGAGCAGGGAAGTCAGGGCTGTGGTTGTGAATCAACAGAGCCGCTGCTATTTCCAGCTTTTTGGGAGCAGGTATAGAGCCCCCACCCCTTCCCCGGGCCAGGTGTGCGCCGAGGGATTTCGGGAGCCACCCCTGGAATGGTGGCACGTGGCACACGTGGGGGTTTGTTACTTCCCCGAGCTTCCGTGGGCAATTCCAGCCCTGTGGAAGAAAAGTCGTGGGGCAGGACACCCCGCCATAAAGTTTTAATTTATTTTTTTTTGTCATGGATCATGGAATCCCAGAATTGTTTGGGTTGGAAGGGCGCTTAAAGCTCATCCCATTCCATCCAAGGCAGGGACACCTTCCACTGTCCCAGGGTGCTCCAAGCTGGCCTTGGACATTTCCAGGGATAGGACAGCCACAGATCCTCTGGGAAAACTGTTCCAGGGCCTCATCACCCTCCCAGGGAAGGATTTTTCCCCTTGTAACCAACCTGGATCCACCCTCCTCCAGCTTTTCCCCTTGTCCTCTCACTCCACGCCCAAAGTCCCAAATAATCATTGAAAGGAGATATCCCAAAATCCCAGGGGCTCTGCTGGTACCGATACAAGGGGCTGAGCTGGACCACAGCAGGACCTCCTGCTTTTCCTTCTCTTTTACAGCAAGGAAAAGCCATTCCCTGGGGCCATGCAATGATTCCAGTCCCACCCAGCCCTCATCCCACCGGGAAGCATCGAGGGCTGAGGGCTCCGCTTATCTGCAGGAGCAGCCTCCCTGTCTCCATTCCCAACATTTCCAGCCCCATTTTTCAGCTGATTCAATCTCCACCGAGGAGACAGGGCTTCCCGAGGTCTCCCACCGGGAATGAAATCCACTCTGGAGAGGACACAGCTCATCAATGCCGGCTCCACTTGGGAATGGCGGGGCTGCTCCTTATCTCCAGAGATAGCGGCTGGGGGTGTGCTGGGAGTGTCCTCATCCACCGGGATTCAACAGATGGAGCACCGGGATCCGGGTTTATATTTCGGGGTTCATCCCAGCTTTCACTGGGAGGGTGCAGGCACATCCCAGCTTTCAGGGTGAGGGTGCCAGAGCACCCCAATTCCCACGGCGAGCATCCCAATTTCCCCAATGAGCGTCCCAACTTTCACTGGAGCACACAACTTTCACTCCCGCCCCTTTTCCCCCTCCACTTCCACCACAAAAGACCCCCTGACAGGACAACATTCCCAATCCACAGGCACCACCCCTGGCCCCTGAGGCATCCCTGCATCCCGAACTTCCACTCCACTCCTTGCCCTTTTAGGCTTGGGGCAGGGGCGGGGGTTTCTCACTGTTTTTCCCAGCTGGCTGGGAAACCGGGATGCAGCCGTGCCCCCCTGAGTGCCAATCCCAATCCCTGCTCCCATTAACACCTCATCAGCTCCCGGGGTTCCCGACAAACACAGCGCCGCTATCCAAGGAAATACCGCGGGCCTTGTGATGCAGAGCCCCCGGAGCGGGAAGAGGATGAGGAGCGGGATATTTCCTGGCCCTTGGATGCGCAGCTGCTCCCGAGGCCAGCACCTCGGTGGGCAAACAGCACCTGGGAGCGCAGGGAAGCCAGGATGTGGATTCAGGAAGCATCCCTGCATCCCGCTGCTCCATGGAGATGTTAATGGGCTCCCCATTATCCCGGCTCCCCGCTGCTCCCGCCTCGGGATGCTCCCGCTGCTGGATTAGGAGCAGCGCGGGGGGCTCGGCTGGCACCCGGCCGCCGGCCTTGGGAAGGGAGGGAAGGAGGGATCCAGGATTTATTCCCGCGGTCAGGAACAAGGCGCTGACAAACAGCCGCCGCTGGCACCTCCTTTGTTGGGAATGCTGCAAGGAGCATCCGGAGGCTGCGGCGGAGATAAAGCAGCCTGGCAGCTCCAGGGAGGTCAGGGCTGGGAATTCAGGATGCTCATCCGTCCCTGCTCACTGGGAATGGGACAAAATTCAGGAGGAAACATCCGCTGGAGCAGCGGGAAGGGGGAAAGGCATTCCCAGCTCATCCCGCAGCTGCTGGATCCATCCCGAAGGATCCAATCCCTACAATCCGCTCCCACTTTCCTGTGCCATCACCTGCAGGGTCTCCCAGAAACTTCTAATCCACAGGGATCCTCGACTCCCTCTCCTGGACACCCCAGAATCCCACCCTGTGCCTGAAGGTGTTTTCCGAGCATTTCTTAACAGGATTTGCCTGTGGAAAACCTTTGGTGACCCAAAAAGGGGATTTTTGGCAAGGAAAGTCCATGCCAAGGGCACGGAGCATAGGACACACTTCCCATGCCAAGCTCCAAGACATCCCTATGGAATTCCATACCTCACTGTGCCAGAGCCTGTTCTATTTGGAAAACTTGGGGAAAGGGGACTCAAACCTCGGGCTGGCTGGAGTGGGATGCTCAGAATCCCTCAGGATTGATCCCTGATGGAGCTTGGGACGGCAGCCAGTGGCATCATTCCCATTATTCCCATCACTCCCTAGGGATGTGGGCGTTGCTCCCTGGAAAGGCAACAAGTCTGGCTCGCACACAGGATTTGTCCAGGGGGAGACATGCAAGCTCCAAAGGGAAAATCAACCCATTTGGAAGCAAACTAGGAGCAATCTCGGTTATCTCCCAGTGCTCTTCGTCTGAGTGATGAAATCAGGGATAATCCCGAGCTCTGGGCAGATAACGCCTTCCCAATCCCTCAGAATCGGCTCCCACTGCTGGGTTCTCCGTGCTGGAATTTCAACAAAACTCCCAGAGCTGCCTTGTCCAAGAGCAGGTGTTTTTTTTGGAAGCTTCGGTGTCGTCCATGGGGTGGCGGGGATGGGAATGCCGCCAGGATCAGCCCCATCCCCTCCCTCCTCCCAGAAGGAATTGTGTCATTCCAGGTGCTGACCTCATCGGGGAGCTCTGCCCTGAGGCTCCCGGAACAAGGCAAATCCCAAGGGACATCCCAAGGGTTTCCCTGCTGTCCCATTCTATCCCAGTCTCCTCCTGCAGCGCTTCCACGCGGGAAGAGCAGCTCTGCCTGTGGGGCCGGAGCCTCCAGGGTTGGAAAACCCGCATTCCATCCATCCCAAATCCTTTGGGATTCCAAGTCATGGATGAGCAGAGCCCAAACTCCATCTCAAGCTGAGCCCTTCTATAAAGATCATTTTTCAGGAGCTTCCCAGCTTTCAGTTTAAAATATCCAGGAAAATTCCCCAGCCACAGAATCTGATGTTTCGGGAATAAACAGATGTGAAGCGTCATTTTTTAAGGAAAAACACAAAATCCCAGCAGAGTAAAGGCCAGAAACACCCAACCATTCCCTCACCTCTAAACCACATTCCCAGGTTTTAAATCCCTCCAGGAACTGGGATACCTGGGCAGCTGAGTTTTCCAACCTTTTCCATGAGGTATTTTTCCCTAAAATCCTGGAAAAGAGAAGGTTGTGCCCCACCCCTCCCTTAGACGTGGCCACACCTCCAGCACTCCCCCACTGCCCCCAGTTTTGCCTCCCAAGGATTTATCCCAGAAGAAGAGATTCGTTCCCTTCCCAGCATTCCCACTATCCCAGAATTCCGCACACACCTTGGTAGGCGGGAGCTGCCGGCAGCCGTGTTTGACTGAAATAATTTTATTTGAACACAATTCCCTGTTTCAACATTTTTAAGGAGCAGGGGGTTATTTAAGATGGATTCAGTTTTAATCAGTTTAATGGGATTTTCTGGTTTTTCATGGAAGCGCTTCCAAATGGTCCTGATTAACTTTTCCGAATCAATACGCTTAAGGGCAAAGCATACAATTATCCTGGCAAATGAGCTCCTTCGTGGATCCTGCTGGAACTCTGACTTGGATCTGGCCCTGGATTCCCTTCTCCGACTTGTATTCCATGAGGAAAAGGGGCAGCACCCCATGGATCCCCTTCCCCAACTCATACTCCATGAGGAAAAGGGGCAGCACCCCATGGATCCCCTTCCCCAGCTCATATTCCATGAGGAAAAGGGGCAGCACCCCATGGATCCCCTTCCCCAACTCATACTCCATGAGGAAAAGGGAGGTTCAGCCCCAGTTCCCCTTTCCCGGCTCGCATTCCCTAAGGAAAAGGGGCAGCACAGGCGAGGCTCTGGAAGGAGCACCACAAGCACTGGAATTCCAGAGGAAAACCTCAGTCTCTTGCCTTGCCATTCACATCCCAGTTTTTAATTCCAACACGTTAAACACCCCAAAAATGCCCAAACCCCTGGAAAAGCTGGGTTGGGATTAGCACTGCTGCTGGCACTAGGATAAACTCAAACTATCCCATGGGATCCCATATTCCCGTTGTTCCAATCCAACCACAGATGTGGGATCACATCCAGCTCCCATCCAACCACAGGCCATGGATCACACCCTGCTTCCCATTTATTCCTGTGGGATCCAATATCTCCAGGCTTTTTGCAAGGTGCAACATTTTTCTGAACTTCCCAAGGTGCAGAATTCTTTGGGAAATGTCAGAGTTCCTGGCGGATTAAGCGGGAGCCGGAGCAAACAGGAATGACATTATTGTAATTCCTCCTGTGCTGGGTCATTTTCCTGCAATATCATGGTTCCCATCCCAAATCCCATTCCTTGCATCATCCTTCCCATTCCCTGCTCCTAGGTTTTTATTTATTCATCCCACAGATAAAAGCAAAGAGGAGGAAAAGAGAATTTCCTTCCTTTTTCCTTCCTTTTTCCTTCCTTTTTCCTTCCTTTTTCCTTCCTTTTTCCTTCCTTTTTCCTTCCTTTTTCCTTCCTTTTTCCTTCCTTTTTCCTTCCTTTCTTCTTTGCATTTGGGCAAATTCAAACTCCCCTGAAATTCCAGGGTTTTTAAAATATTTTTTTAGGGAGGCATTCTCAAACTTCCCCAGCAGATCCTGCATTGTTACAAGAATCCACGGCAGCAATTCCCAGCAGACTCCCAGCCATGGGATGCAAGGATCTGAAAGTGGAATTGATACACAGGAAAGTCAGGCCCCTTGGCAGAGCTGGCATCATGCAATCCCTAAAATCCAGCCCTTCCCACTGCTCCAGGAACAGGAAACAACCCCCACCAGGAAAATATGGATTTGCTGCATTTTTAGGGACTTATGGCTTCTTCCAGGATATTCCCAGCTTCCCTTTGGGGTTTATCCGTCTCCTTGTCCCACCAGCTCCTCCAATCCCCAAAACCAGCAGCAAATCCACCTTTTCCTGGTTTTTTTTCTGTGGGATCAACCAGCTCACAGAGGACTCCACAGGGCTTGGATCCATCCCTCACACTCCATCTTCCCACCAGGATCAGGTTTGGGGGTTGCAGGAACCACGTTCTGGGGAATCAAAAGCTTGGGAATTGCTGCCCTTCCCGAGCCTCAGGCAGAGGATGAGCACAGGGACACAGGAGGAAAGCACTCCTGGGGCTGAATTCCATGGGATATCCAATGGGAAGGTGCTTTCTGAGGGACACGGGGATTCTGGGAAGGGATTGGGAGTTCCAGGACATTCCCTTGGGAATGCTGCTCCAGCCCGGTTTGCGCCAGGGAATTCTTTCCCACCCTGCTGGTGCAGGGGCAGAGCCGAGTGGGAAAAGCCAGATTTAAGGGAAAATCACTCCTGGAAAAGCAGGGAAAACGTAGAAGGAGACAGTTGTGAGCTGCTGCCAGGAAAAGGGATCGATTTTCCATGTTTTCCATCGGTTTTTCCAGCTGTTTGCAGATGGGTTTGAAGTGGCTTCCGTGCCAGAATTTGGGAAGCACGGGGAGGGGGGGGTCTCCTCATGGGATGAGCAGCTAGGATTCCTTGGAAAAGCCTCTTCTCCGCTCAGGAGTGATCCAGGCTGTGGGAATGGCTGGAAAAGGGGAGAATCCATGGTATTGAGCCTGAAAAGAAATCAATGCCTGAATTAAAAGAAGGAGGAGGTTCCCAGTGAGGGCGTATCCAAGATTTCCAGGTGTTCCAGCCCATCCCAGTGTCCCCACCCCGACTCTGGGAGCACAGGAAGCTTCCTGGCTCCCTGATTTCCTCCCTCTGGAGCTGCTCCAGCTTTTCTATTTCTGGACTCCATTCATCCCCAGCCGGCTTTCCATAAAAATTCCTGGTGCCTCCGGCCTGGAAGGCAGGAAAACCTCCAGGAGCCCATAGGAAGCAGCAAAGCCTCCATATCCAGTGCTCCAAAATTATCATGGAATGAGGGAGTGGGGAGGTGATGTCAGTCTGGATTTAGGGTGGATAATGCATCCCTCTGTCCTGGCTCCATCCTGCTCTTCCCAAAAATTCACCACAACCACAGAGGGAGAAACTTGGGAATATTCAGGGATTTCATACGGAGCTGTCGCTGCTTTGCCTCTATTTTGCATTCCCAGTTCTTTCCCTTTCCATCAGTTTTGGGATATAGAGCTCCCAGCAAAGAGAACAACACCTTATACCCAGCCCAAATTCCCATGGAATTTGCTTCCCAGTGCTCCTTTGGCGTTTCCAAGTTGGAAATCCAAGCTCATCCTCTGCAGTTGAATCCAGCAGGATTCAGGCAAATCCCAGGTTTCAATGTTAATCAGGATTTCTCATCCCTCCAAACCTGGGAGGAATTTTTCGAGCAGATTTACGGAAAAGAGCAAGAGGGAATTGCCTCATCATCCCCAAATTCCTTGGGAGTTGAGGATCCTTGGGGTTGGGATCTGAATGGAGCAGGGACAAGGAATGGGAAGAGCCACTGGAGATTCCCTGCATTCCTTGGTCACGGCCCCATCCACTCCTCATTCCTCTCCACAATCCCGGGATCCCTGAGCTTTGGGACACCACCACGGTTGTCCCCCATCCCTGCATCCCGATCCCCCATCCCAGTGGGAATTTTTTGGAGGAGCAGACACAGGAGCATTGAGCAGAGCCTGGAATGTGGCAGCGGCTGCCAGAGCCCAGGAGCTCCCGGGAAAAGCGCCAGGCCGGGAATAAGGAACTGCAGTGTGGATCCCAGACTGGATAAACACACCCCAGCTCCCACCTGGCATCGGGAATGAGGCTCTGACCTCCGGCTCCACTTCCCGCCGGGATAACGCCACCTCCTCTCCCACCAGGAAAGGGAAACTGAGGCCTTTCCACGTTTTCCAGGTTTTCCACGGAGAAAACAGGAGGAAAACGCCCTGAGGAGCAGCCATGGATGCACAGAAGTGACATCCAGGATCCAAACATCATCAAAATTCCAGGCTCCCCGAATTTTTTGGGGGATATTCACTTTATAAATTCCCAAAGTGGATAAATCCTTTTTTTTCCCCCTTATATTCTCCCAAAATATTCATTAACTACAATGGAATTGCAGTTTCTCCAATATATTCAATAAACTGCACAGGAATTTTTGGGAATTTCTTTAGTTTCCCAAAAAAAATCTGATTTTTTTTTTTTTTTTCCACCAGGAAGGAGGAGAAAGCTCCGAGTTCAGAGGGGAAGAAGCTTGGGAAGTTTCAAGGTTTTTTCCTGGGAGACAAGGTCAGATTTTGGCCCAGAACTTATTCCCAATCCAAGTTTTCCCACAATTCCCCCCCAAAAATGAGGGTTAAGGAGGGGGAAAAAAATTCAAAATTGTTTTTTTCTGGAATTTGGGAAGGAACCTGTTCCCACAGTTCTTGTCATTCCTGGGAATGCCTTGGAGATTTTAATCGGCTTTTAAAAAATTCCAAAGCGTAAGGCTCGAACATTTCCAAGCATCCCAAATCCTAGGATTTGGCGGCTCCCAGGAGAGGGCAGCAAACCTCCACATTTCGGGATTTCCTCGGGAAAATCGGGAAGGAGCCGGGGTGGGGGGGAGGAGGCGGGGAAATTTGGGAGCAGTCCATGGAAGTGGGGCTGGAACATCGTGTCTTCTAGGATTCCTTCCAAATATTCTGGGATTGTGTGGAATTCGTGGATTCCGAATTGTTGGAGGCTCAGGGAAGATCCAAGGGGTGGAAAAGGGACACCAATAGGGGATTTACCTGGAAAAGGGGAGCAGGACCCTTTAAATGGGAATTCCTCCAGGAAAATTCCACCCCGTTCAGGGGTTCATTAATTCCCAACATCCACAGGCTCCTCTCCACTTTTCCCACTTTTTCCAAGTCCTTGGCATGGATTTGGGATCCAGCCCGGGTGAGGGAGAAAGACAGGGATCCCTGGACAGGGATGATGGGAATAAGGAGGAAAATTAACGGGATTCCAGGATAAGGAGAGCTGACAATCCCTTGGACACCGGGAAAAACACATTCCACCAAATCCCATGATGGTTTCCCTGGAATTCCTTGACTTAGAGGCTCCCTCCTCCCCAGATCTTAAAATCCCAGAACTGCCGATCACGAGATCCGCAGATTCCTTGGGATGCTCCAAACAAATCCCGCTTTTCCCTCGACTTCAGGACAGACTCCGAAGTCGGGGTCTGGGGCAACTCCCGAGGGTGGGATTGAGGAGAATCCCAGGATTTTTAGGAGTTGGGCTCTTTGCAGGTCCCTTCCTACTGGGGCTATCCGTGGATTTTATGGATGCTCCTGAGATGGAAAGAAAGCCGAGACTTCCTGATCAGGGCATCCTTATCCCACAGCGAGGCTCCAATCACCCGGAATTGTCCCCCTGGAGCCAAGGTAATTCCTGCTCCTTCCAACCCAGAGTTTTCCATGGAATTCTGGGACCACCGCGTGGCTCAAATCCATGGCGGAGTTTCCTCCTTTACAGTAAAGGAGCATTTAAAGGTTTCCTGTTGCTCCGGGAGGTGGAGGGGGCCCATGGAATCTGCAGCCGCTTCCATTGTTTAATTCCGTGTTTTCCGGTCTCCGCCTGCAACGGGAACGCCCTGAGCTCCTGGGCTGGCACCCGGGAATTTCTGTGTCAGCACAGCGGGATCCCATCGCCCTTTATCCCACTGGAACACCCCGTGGAATTGGGAGTGGAGGTGGGGTGCCAGCATTCCCTGGATCCCGGATAAATCCCAGAGGGATCAGTGCCAGCTGCACCATTAACCATGGTCATAGATTTAAGCAGCGAGGAGAAAATCCACCTGTTTTCCCAGGATTTCCAAGCCCATTCCCAGGAGTATCATATGGATGTTTATCCCTATTCCCATCCTGGCAGTAGGGCCCCAAATGGGCTCATCCAGCCAGCTCCAAATTCCCAAAAATTCCCAGTGATGTGATTTTGGGATGACTGAGGCAAGTTTGCTCCAACTCTTCCTGGCCAAGGTTGGGATAAATCAGACAAGGAGGAGCTGAGGGAGAAGGGAATGTTGGAAAAAAGGAGGATCTGGGGGAATTTCATTCCCTACAAGTCTGTGACAGGAATTAGGTGGGAACTGGGCTCTGCTCCCGGGGAACAAAAGGCAGGATAAAAGGGAATGGCCTCAGGGAGGTTTAGGTTGGATATCAGGAAAGTTTCTCTCCCAGGGCAGTGGTGGACTCCTTATTCCAGGAGGGATTTAAATTCATGTGGATGTGACACTGGGGGACCCGGATCAGTGCTGGATTACCATTGGATTCCATGACTTTAGAGGGCTTTTCCAGCTTCAGTGATTCCTTTATTCCATGGCGCTATTACTCTCTGATTCCACGATTCCGTGATTCCATGATTCTATGATTCCATGACCTGGGCTGAGCTGCTGCCAGGGATAAGATTCCCTGGATCCCTCTCATCCAAAAAAACAAACCCCAAACCCAGAAACTGATCTAAAAAAAAACCCCAAAAAGACGGAATTTCCTCCCATTTTTACGTCTTGCACCCTCAGTTCAGCACGGACTGCGAAATGGGGTGGAATTCCCGGTGGGTTTGGACGTGGGGCCAGGCCGGGCTGGTCCTCACCTCTCCAAACCCGGAATCCTGGGATGCGGTGCCGCAGGGAAGGGGCTGGATCCGGGGGCCCTGCAGAGCTGGGAACGAGCGCAGGGAAGGCGGGAATGCGCGGCAGGAATGCGGGATGAGGGATGCGTTGCCAAGGCAACCATGCCTTCTCCATCTCCTGCCTCTCCCCGGAGCCAAGGGGGGATGCGAGGGCGGGGTGCGGGATTCGGAGAT
>VZRH01006285.1:0-31864 GCA_013397555.1 Urocynchramus pylzowi
CTACATCTTCCTGAGGAGGGGAAGAGGGGAGGGAGATGCTGAGCTCTACTCCCTGAGATGCAATGATAGGATATCTGGGAAAGCTTCCAAGCTGCACCAAGAGAGATTTAGACTAGGAATTAGGAAGCAATTCCCTACTGAGAGGGTGGTGAAACCCTGGAAAAAGCTTCCTAGAGAGGTGGCTGATGCTCCCAGCCTGTCAGTGTTTAAGAGGCATTTGGTCAGTGCCCTTAAGAGCATGCTTTAACTTTTGGTGAGCCCTCAAATGGTCAGGCAGTTGGATTATAGATGATCTTTTTAGATCCCTTCCAACAAAAATAGTCTGTTCCATTCTTTTCCTAGGAACAGCATGAAATTCTATTCTATTTGACTTCAGGGGAGCTGTATTAGGCAAAATGTGAGCCCTTCATGGTATTATCTCTAAGCTGTATGGACCATTTCATTTCCCATTCTCACCTGTTACCATTGCCTTTTGAAGTAGATCATTTTCACAGGGTTGGATTGCCACAATTCAAAAGTATGAGCACTTCTCTTCAGCTGCTTTGTTTTACCCTTGATCCCATTTAAAACCTTTCTTCTTTGACATGCAGCAAGTTCTAAAAATATGCATACATTGAAAGGATGTGGGAGATAAGGATGTGAAAAGCACCAGTACTGTCATTTAAGATGCCTCTTTGGATGACCACTACATTCATCTTCATGTTACTGTGTCATGGTAATCCAGCTTAGCCATTCTCTCACTCACATTCACTACCTTGACAGCCCAAAATCCTGTGGAACTACTTGCCGGCTAAGGCAAGAATGTTTAATATGGGTTTTTGCACAGGCAGTTCCAGATCTTGAATGAGATAAGAAGAAATTAATCTAGTCTGCATTTAGATTCACTGTTAGGGTAATGTGGATTTTCTTGAAATTCCTCTCACTACAAAGAGTTTTAGGTAGCCATCCCAGAGCTTTTTAAGAAATTTGTTCGATAAAGATTCCACACTAGTCAGTAGCTCTACAAAGGGTTAAATTTGACTTCAGGTGCTGACCAGAATTCCTTGCAAAGTTATGGAGATACTCGTGGAGTAATGAATTCTCTCTGTGGCTTTAACTGCTTTTCTACCACTGCAGTTGGCTTTAAAGTCTCATCATGTTTTATTCTTCCTCCTGTTTTTAATGAAGGCCACTTGCTTGGCCCTTCTGAGTCTACAGCCTGTCTTTTTATAGTGGTTGACAGAGCTGTTGGTCACATTTGTTGCCCTTCTCTGAAAGGATACTGAAGACCAGCAATTTTCATTCTCCTGCTTTTGTTATGGCTCTGGCTACAATGTCCAGATTGATTGGGTGAGGAAGACTCATACATTGTCAAGCCAAGCTTTTCTGACTGTATTTTTCCCCTGTATATTTCCCCCATAATATCCTTTTCAATACAGCTGTCTGTGTACTAAAAAGGATATTATGCACATTTATGCTTGAACAATATACTTATTTTTCACATAGGCACAGAGTTCTTTTGCCTCTCCTAGAATTATGTGGCCTTTTGATATAGGGAGAAATACTACCCTCCTTATTTTTTTAAATGATAGGTTATTCATTAAGAAGAGTGTAAGATGTGGGTCTGGAAACATGTTATCTGTCAATACTCCTTTAACTTTTAGCCTTAGCTTTCCCTATGTCTTTAGCCAAACAATTTTACTTTCCTACCTCAGTGGGCCTTATCTGCAAAAGAAGAATTAGTTATCTTGAATTTCAAAGGAGTGTTGGAAGGATTAGTTTGATATGCTTTCTGTTGAACGTTTTGAAAAATGATAGATGCTAAGAAAGTATTATTATTGTTTCTAAAGCATTTTTGTCTCGTGAATTTTCTCTAAAATAACACATTTTATGCTAGGAATATTTATATTGCGGATTTTTTTTAAAACAACATGCATTTAATTTGCCTCTGTGAAACCCTACATAATATGAACTTTATTAATAAATTGCTCAATGTATTACAGACAAAAGACTGAATTCAGAAACCCTCAGTATCTTGCAACCCCTGAAATGCCTCATTATTTAGTGATACTTAAACTAATCTGCAGTCACTCTGTCTCTGTCATTAAAATTCTGCTAGGCATTCACATTATTTCTAGGGACTTTGAAGTAGACAAGTTTTTGGATTTGTTGGTGTTTTGGCATTTTTTATGTGTTATACTGAGGAAAGAAAAAATAATTCGATAGACATGTTTCACAGAGATACAGCATTTAAAAATAAGTCTGTCTAGCAAAACTATAATAATGTATTGCTGTCTGTTTCACATTTACGTTGTGCTTGACACAAGATAGCTTTGCCCATTTCCCACTTTGATAGGTCTTAAAGCTTTTTTACATTTTTGATTAAATTAGATTTTTTTTCATAATTATCTCTGCCATTCAGAAACAAAAGACAGTTGGTTTGTACACACTGTACTGAGTTCAGTGAACCTGGTGGAGCTGCACCAAGGATTAATGGCTACCCAAAATATTCAGACTTTCTGTGTGGAGCACAGAACCACAACTTCAAGGTTTCTCATGGAATCAAAGAACAGTTGCACAGAATGCTCTTCCATATTTATTACTGTGTTTAAAATATTAAAATCTAAATCTGTGAGGTTTGGGGTTTTTTTGGGTTTTTTTGGTTGTTTGGGGTTTTTTTTACACTGCATGTGATGAAACTAGCAAGAGAAAGCGCCTGATTCTTCAGTCAATGTCAATCCTCTTAATGAGAGTCCACCATGTATTTCTAAGCTGTTGTTACAAGCAACTGACCTGGGTCACAACCTAGATGAGGCTGGAGACTGAAAAATTCCGTTGAAGGGAGAACTCTTTACTGGAGCAGACAAGCACAGGCAGTTCAAGATGAAACTGTGAGATGCTTTGTGTCAGGTTACCAAGTATGTTCATGAGATGACCATTAGGTTTTGCTTTCCTAACTTGTTCAGAGAGTACTCAGTATCAGCAGTCAGCTTCACCTGCTGCTTCCCAGTTCAGCTAGTGATTTATAGGGGGTAACTGTGGTACACACTGCTGTCTTTTTCACAAGACAGGTAACAGATTTTGATCCAGATCTCCGTTGGATGGACTTTACTCTGTTTTAAGCTCCCCTTTTCTCTTTATTGTAAAGGTTTCCGTTGAAAATGAGATACAAAGTTAAACAAGTACTGTATGTCCCTTCCAGAGGCTAATAGTTTTGGGACAGTAAAATCACAAAAAATTAGTATATTCTGTCAGTTTTCTGCTTTATGTCTTTTCATACATGTCAGTTTTCATTCAGATGAGAGTCCAATACCAAATCCATCCTGTCATGAATATCCTCTGAGTTTGAGGACTGACACATTAAAATATTCAGCAACCCAAGTGGACTTCAACAGCATTTTCTTTTCTCTGTTTTTGTTGTGAGTATTAATTTCCTGTAGTGCTCCCTGAATGTGCTTTTCAGGGGATAAGTGGAATGGGTAAGGAAAGGGCAGCTTGCTGAAGAGACAAGTGTGTCAGCATGGTGTCATAGCCAAAGTGGAAAGGTTTTCAGAGGGAAAAAAGGTGCAGCAATCTCAAGAGACAGCCAGGCCCCTGCTTAATTGCTGTGTGCTGGGAGATCAGCCCACATTTGTATCACTGTGTCCACAAAGATCATCAGCTCAGGTATGCTCTTGTCCTTCCAGCAGCTCTTTTTCCTAAGCTTATTTTCCAGAGCAAGGTGTGAAATTATTAGAGAGCATGCAAAGGAGGGCAACAAGGAGGGTGAAGGGCCTTGAAGAGAAGCCATATGAGGAGCAGCTGAGGCCACTTGGTCTGTTCAGCCTGGAAAAGGAGAAACTTTGTGAGGGGAAGAGGAGGGATAGACACTGAGCTCTTCCCTGTGGTGCTCAGTGACAGGACCCAAGGGAATGGCCTGAAGTTGTGTCAGAGGTTTAGGCTGAATATCAGGAAAAGATTCTGCATGCAGAGGGTGGTTGGGCACTGACACAGGCTCCCCAGGGAAGTGGTGGCAGCACCAAGCCTGACAAAGTTCAAGAAGCTTTTGGACAGTACCCTCAGGCACATGGTGTGATTCTTGGGATGTCCTGTGCAGGGCCAGGAATTAGAGTTCATGATCCTTGTGGATCCCTTCCAGCTCAGCATATTCTGTGATTCTATGGTCACACCTGTCAGCTACCCCTCAGCTCCCTCCTCAGTGAGGATAGCAGTACATAGAGATTGGGGAAGCACTGTAGAAAGCTGAAAGATTTCAAAGGTGTTTGGAAGTGCTTCAGGCTGGATTGGACCGGAAGGAAAGTTTGAGAAGGACACGTACCACAGACCTGAGGAGCTGCCCATTTGCACTGTGGGTCTGCACACCTCTGTCAGTGCCTCTTCCATCAAGATTCTGTCTTTGGCTGGCTCTTTGCATGCACTTTGGAAGCATCAGGAGAATAACAAACGAGCTGTGCTATGCAGGAACTTGACTGCAGAGACAAGGCTGCTGGTAGCTATACATAGTTGGTGTGGGGCATGAGGGAAGGGAAATGCTGGGAAAAAAGAAGTAACACTTACACAAATTGGTTACGTTACACTGTAAAATCAGTGAAGTGGTAAGAATGAAACTGGCTGCCTCACTACACAACTTAAATAGAAAGGGAAAAAAAAAAGCAAAAGTGGGATCAGGAAAGAAATATGACAAGCAATTTGTAAAAGAAGTTGAAAGTAATCTAGAAGCAGTTTATCAACTGAAGCAAGAAAGCATATCTATTCCTGAGGATTTAGGGGGCCCTTAGGAATATGCCTAACCACATAGGCAGCATCCACCAAAAATGGGGATCTTTTTGTTGGACCTCATGTCCTAGCACCACACCTGGCCTTGCAGGTGGGACATCCAAGCCATTAGCTGCAGAGTCTCTCATTATGCACCACTCATATGCACCACAGCAATGAATGAAATGCTCCTTAAGCTTAGTCGGGGCAGACAAAGAACCGTCTTGGGCTAGGTGTTAAATCAAGTGCAAATTCCATTGTTGATCCCACCATGACCAAGTCCGAGACCTTTCTGTGCTTCACTTGCATTTATAAATAACACCATTCTCATTTTCCTGTGTCCTGCATGATACTTTCTCAAACATTATGATGGCGCTAGTCTAACCCCAAATCTCATATACAAATACTTGTATCAGATTCTGTTAAACTTTGTGAAATCTGAAATGTTCTCCTTTGACCCTTGGAGAAGACTTGTATTGGACCTGAATTTGAATTTAAAGTTTTCCACTATTTTGTTACTATTTAAACTGTTGGCCCCCCAAATCTGATACACTCACATTCATACACATCCTCCTCTTCCCTGTACCCATTTCCTTCTTGAGGGCATGTTGTAGCCTGTTTGCCTGCTTGTTTTGAACTCCATGTACTGGTGGGTTCCTCTCAAACTCAGGTGGGGTTTACATTAAACTCATAGAGTAACTCATAGAGTTTTTCTGTGACAGAAAGCCCTGGGAGAGTGCACACTGGGGAAGTTACAAGCTGCTGCTTGCACAGATATAGTAGTTCCTTGTCATCATTTGGGTTTGTTTATCTCCCCACATCTCATGATTTCCAGATGAGCTTAGCACATCTTTGAATCCTCTAATTATGCTGCTGCAGCCATGTGACTGCCTGGCTGAGTAATTCCCTGCAGAAGGAGACAAAACTTCATGTAACAAAGCTCAACAAACAGCATTCAAAATGTGAACAAGTCACAGTAGTATAAAATACCATGCCACTTTGCCTGAAATCTCCTACTGGTGCCACAGCTGTGTGGAGGCTGGATGTATGGTAGCAAGCTTACTGATCTAGAGGGAAGAGAATGGGTGGGGAGGGAAGGCTAGCTAGGCCTTTCACTTGTTTCCTTATCACCTTCCTCAGAGATCTCAGTGAGGAGGCAGGATTCCCTACCTCATGGAGGTAAGGAGCAGCTGCCTTCTGCACCACCAGGGAGCCCAAATGCATTCTGGCTGTTCTGCAGTGGTGTAAGATAGAATGAGAAAGAGCAGTTGGCATCAAATATGCCACGATCTGCTGAAGACCTTTATAATTTATAGGTAATATACGAGAGGAGGGGAAAGGGCAGATAAAACCCAATTGTTCCCATTTTACAAAAAGCCTTGCGCCGTTTCCAGAACGGTTAATTGCATTGATTGTTCCGACCTCTGTATCTTCCTTTCATATGGGAGCTGGTCATTGAATTGCAACTTGTTTTTTGGCTGGCTGACGGCGGAGAAGGGGCTGTCTGGCACGGCAAGGCTGGATGGGTGTGTGTAGAGTGTGTGCATTTTCAGAGCATGACACTTAGGAAGGCTGTTGCTCAGCTGCCAAAAGCACAGCTGTTACAGAGCAAGGGAGGGAGCCTGGCAGCAGCCTTGTAATCAGGTAGGCAAACGTGCAAACCATATGCTTATTCCTGCCTAATTTTATTGCTCAAAGTGGCAATATTATTAGCGGGTAGTGTCTGGGTTCACCAAGTCCTCTTTTCTGCTGGTGGCAGTCAGGCGGGGCTGGTGAGAGCAGCTGGGTGTGTTTGTCCAGAATCTGGTATCTGTGAATGAAGAGATCAATAGCTGCGCTCAGAATCACTGAGCCATCTGGGATTTACAAATAGAGGATTGACTTGCAAATCCTCCTGAAACTGAGATCTGCAGTAACTGCTGAATAACAGTACAAGCAGGGGAGGTGGTATAGAAAGTTATCTAGAACACCTGAAATGGCCTAGTGGTACTTTTCTCAGCCCTCGGTCTCAAAGAAGCTCAGGAAAGAGTGAAAAAATGCCAAGGTAGGGGGAAAATATGTTTTGCTGCTATTTTTTTCATTTTTAACCCTGTTGTGATTTTGAAGGTACCGCAAGATGATAGAAAATGCAGCTATATTTTACCAATATCTAATGGCTACCAAAATCAGTGTCTGTACATCTGCATGAAAACAGGATAAGCTTGTAACCAAGCGGGAGAGGGGAGGAAAAAGGTGGAGACAAAAGAAAAGGCTTGTTCAGAAAAGTGCCAGAAGATGCACTTGAAAATGGAGTTTAGACTTTGAGCCAGTTTTATGCTTATTCTGCATTCTGTGGTTATGCAGAACTACAGCAGCTGTCAGGCTGCAAAGAGGAGCTAGAGAAAAACTGAGACCTGAGAGTGGAAAGGAAATGTACAGAAACAACTTCTACTGTAGGTGAAGAAATCCATGCATTCATAGCAGAGACCAGCCATTTCTCTAGTATCTTTCAGCATGGATTTTAAGTATGGAATTTGTCTTCCATTGATTAGGAGGGATATTTGCCTGACTTACTTAGCACAAAGAAATTGAAGTATGGGGAGTGTCCTGTCAGTTTCTGATTAAGCTGTTCTAAAACACGGCCTGGGAGAAAGAAGCTGTTTGCTGGCATGGGGTGCTGTGATTATAGACCTGTGTCACAGTCAGGTGAATAGATATGTTCATGGCATGGAACAAAATGAGTATTCTGCTCTGCATACTTCTCTGCTGTCTTTTAAAGGGGACACAAAAAGATGTTGAAACTCAGCCATCCATTATGAAGTTAGACATCTAAAGATATCTCAGTAGGAAAATAGTAACATGTGGAGACTACAAAGGCTAAACAACTTTGCTGATGTTGTAGACGTTTGGGAAAGAACTGGAAATGCAAACCAAACCCCCAGCATTTTATCCACTAACATTAACATTTACATTCCAGTAAAGCAAAATAACAGCTTTTCTCTTTTTATTGTTTCTTTTTTTTCCTGGCAGGGCATTACCTTGGCCTTAGGTTAGCCTAGATAGTTGTACTGTCCTGTGCTGTTCTAGTTTCTATTTAAGAAGCTGTTATAGTGTTTATTTTATGGTATTGTTTGTGTAAACCTTACATCTAAGAGGGTAAGATTTTAGTGGTGGGTTATGTCATCTTTGTTATAAGTTTGTAAAATACGGTACATGATTATTGGTCCTCAATAATAGTAGTATTGCTAACTGTGCTGCATGTTCAGAGGTTTGTCAGTGCTGACAGCATTTGTCAAATCTTTTTCCTGAGTTTATTTCTCAGTGAAAGCAACCACAGTAAAAAGACTTCAGGTAAAACATTGATAAGTGTAAGGCATCTGTCATATCTGTAGCTGTCACTGGAATGATGCAACAGGTATGTGTTGTGACTTTAACTAACAGCGATCTAATTCCACTGCCCTTGCTGATGTGTTAGCAGAGCTACACTTCCTGCACTGGCCTTCCTAAGAAGCAGAGCTGGATCTTTGTAACTCATTTCTCTTATTGAGACTGCAGCCCTGTTTGTTCTGCTCCCAAAATACAGATCCATGGCCAGCTGAAATTAAGAAGCAGTTTATCTTTTCTCAGGGTGCAGCTACAGGAGAATGTCTCTTCTCCTGGGACCTGGACCACTGAATGTCATCTCTCTGTAGGGCAATCTCCCCAGGTGGCACTAAAAGTTTATAGCCATCATTTCTGTAATGTCATTTCTTCATGATGTTGTAGGGAACATCTATGTAGTCAAATACATTCACAGCTATCAAGAAAGCTCACTAGATAGTCCCGTATCACAGGGGGATACAGTATCCTTCAAAGATATTGAAGAAAAAAAAATATAATTCAGATGTCTTCTTACAAAATCTTACTCTGTGCTGTGCAATCTCAGGAGATCAGAAGTTGAATGAACTGAAACTTCTTTCAGCATAGTCACTTATTTCTATGCATTACCTCCATGAGGGCAGTAAGAGTGGGGATTAGATAGGTAGGAAAGCACAGACCAATTAATTTTCATAAGGGGTGGTCAGTCTTACTGAAGATTAGACTTTTAATCTCTGAAGGAGTCATCATGCTTTATTGGATAAATGATCTGCAAATGAGAACTTCTCTGAAAAAACTCAATGTGATGGGTGACAAAGAAAGAAAATGGTCCAACACAATCTTTCATATGTTGATTAGAAGAAAAATTCTAGCTCAACAGTGAAGCTAGGATTTGATTTTTCAAACTGAGAAACAGTCTCAAACTTTGTTATTTTTGCCTTGATTTTCAAGCAGTAGACTGCAATAGATATGTGAGTAAAGTCCAGATGCCTAAAACTTTCTAAGCCTACCACTCTTCAGACAGTAGAACAGAAGGTGTCTGGCATTTTTAACAGTCTATCAAGCTGATAAAGGAGCAAATGTGTCTGTTAGAAATTCTGTGGTTTATTAACCTGAGAGGGTAAAACAAGCGAAAAACCAAACAACAAACAAAATCAAATAAAACTCAAACAAACAAACAAAAACCCAGCAAAAACCCACATAGAAACAAATCCAAAAGACAGCCAAAAAGAACCATCACAAACATACCCAAACCACAAACAAACAAAAAAAAACCCAAAACCAACCTGGAAAAATCTGTGCTAGGTTGTATTTCTGAAATACAATGACTAGGGGAAACACAAAATCCAATTACAAGTGAAGTGCAGAGCAAACTGAAGCTGCAGCTGTGACTTTGACCACCATTGCAGTATTTCTGCCTCTAAGTAATTCTTGTTTCATACAATCTTGGTCTGATAGAACCATGGAAATGTCTGTAAGAAATGGCAAAATGTACTTAGTTTTCTGGGTCTCTTAACCAGTTGTCAGATCCACATAGATTCACAGTGTAGGCAAACTAAGAAAATGCTGGAAAGTGTTGGAAGTGCAGCTGTAGTGAAAAAACTGTTTTCAGAAAGAGAAAGCATTTTTTTAGAGAGTCAAGTGTTGTTTAAGAGTTGTTTCCTCCTCCTCATAGCAGATGCAAAGAATAAGAAAGGAAACCCACATTATGGAGTAAACAATATTCTTGCTTTAAAATAATTTTTGTCACAGTTTGAATTGTTTCAGAGCAGTGAAATAGAAAAAACAAGTCCCATGTGATTGCTCAGAATTTAATCACTACCAAAATAAATTGTAGTATTATTCTCAAATTTTCATGCTATTTTTTTCAAAGATTAGTTTTTTATGGATCTGAATTTAATTTAGACAACTTTTCCCAAAATTGTTTTCCAGTTTACCAAAATTCAATTTTGCATATACCAATGCTACTTAGCATCAGAGGATAATTTAGATCAGAAGGGATTTCAGGATGTCAGGGCAGTCAGTTCAGTGGTATAATGTGAAAATGGTCCTTCATTCTGTAGCAGTTCAGTATAAGAGTAGGCAAAACTTTGAAAGATTCATATTGTGAGTCTTTTAAGCTGTAGAAGAGATTTGGGAGATTCCATGTGAGTAAGAATTTTATGTAAAAGCTTTGGGTTTCTGGTTTGGGGTAGTTTTCTTAAAATTATGCAATGGGAAACTCAGTTTTGCTGAGCACAGCAAGGCCAGGCATTCCTAAAAACAACCCCCCAAATACTGCACCTTTTCCAGATTTGATGGTGGTCTGGGCTTCAAGCCCACCACATACTTTCTGTGGTGTGTTTTGCCCTCAGCTGTGACTCTTCAGATGTGAACCTAACCAAAATGTTTTGAAGCATTTGTCTTTTTCTTTTTGTCAATTTATATACATTTAGAAATGTTTTGGGAAAAGACTTAAAAAGCAAAAATGTTTCCATATCCTACCAGGAAATTATGATCGGGAGAATCATAATTCTCTGAGTGTGCATGGATTTGAGACCAAGTCAGAGCCTTTCCAAGAATGAAAGGAGTCTGCTTTTGGAGTCAGTGCAATTACACAAAAGATGAATCTGTCTCCCTTTCTACCTTTCCCACCTTTTGCTTAATGTGGTGCAGTGAACTAAAACTTGAAACTTGTAGAGCACCATTTTCACTGCTAGGAATATCTGCTGATTAATCAGGTTGCAGTACTTAACATTAAATCTTGCTTACTATAATTGACTGTTATGTCATGCTAATGAGATTTCTTTCAGTTTTACTGCCTGCATGCTGCTGATCTAGACAGTTAAGATTTTTGTATTATTTTATGTTCACCTATGCCTTACTGGCTTTTTTGCTTTTTTTTTTTNGCGTTTCTGTTTTTTTTTTTTTTTTTTTTTTTTTTTTTTTTTCCAGTGTGGGGGCAGAGGGAACAGTAGATTACTTCTCTGTTAAGTATTTTGTCTCTGTCTGAAACAAGTGAATAGGTGTGTGCTTAAGCATATGAGGCTTCTGAGCTATCTTTATTTTAATTTTTAAAATCCAAACAGAACCTGAAAATAGTATTGTAGCTTTGTTAAATATCCAAAATAAAAAGTTACGAAGAATAAGCATGGGAAGTGGAGGGGGGAAGGAATTAAATAAAGAAGCAATGGTTTTTCTCCTTTCGTTTCTGCAACTCTAAGCAGTTACAGAGTAGAGTGAAAAGCTCTAAATGATGTAACTAGCCAAATGTACTTTTTCTGTTTCCCAAAGGCAAAGCAAATCTACTCATTGGAGACCTGACCCAGATGAGAGTTATATCTCCTGGGGAAAACTTTGGTTCTTGAAATGAACATTGAAAGAAAGTTGGTGGGATGATTAGCATTGAGAGGCCAGTCCACTCTGCTGCTGTGCCTAAGCTGTGACCACACATACTTTAAATTTACCTGTTTTGCTCTTGTTATTAATGGACATGGCATAACTGTTTAAACTGTATAACCAGTACAAGCTGGTTGGAGGGTCTGGAGAGCGAGTCATATGCGGAGCAGCTGAGGGAGCTGGTGTTCAGCCTCAAGAAAAAAAGACTCAGAGAAGATTTTATCACTCTCTACAACTGCCTGAAAGGAGGATGTAGCCAGGTGGAGGTCAGTCTCTTCTCCCAGGCAGCCAGCAACAGGACAAGAAGATATGGCCTCACATTTGTGCCAGGGGATGTTTATGTTGGACATAAGAAGAGTATCTTCACTAAAATGGTGGTAAAGCATTGAAACAGAATGCCCAGGGAATTAGTGGAGTCACCATTCCTGGAAGTGTTTGAGAGATGACTGGACATGACACTGAGTGCTATGGATTAGTTGCCATGGTGGTTTTGGTCAAAGGTTAGTCTTGATCTTGGAGGTCTTTTCAAACCTTAATCCTTCTGTGATTCAGTGTTCACCTCACATGGAGGCGATGAACCAGGGATATTTAATCTGCACAGGATGTGGAGCAAGTGTAGTTCTTTGAGGGGAGAGACAGATTTAGCATTCAGTTGACTGTTATTTATTACTCCTATTTGTAAGTCACATCACAAGTGAGAGTAAAGCCATGTTGAACTTGACAGGTCTATGCTATCTTACATTAGCCATGTACTGAGTTAATTATTGTGGTGTTCTGCATATTTATCACAGTGAGAAAGAAGCTTTGGTCCATTCACAAGCCATGGAGATGCAGTAGCTCCAAGGTTTGAGCACAGTCATGAGCAGCAGGAGTGCCTAGCCTCCACTTAAGAATCCTCCTTTAGGCCAGAGGTGTTGAGTTTTCCCCCTTTTGCCAAAACATAAGCCATCTGCAGAGATAAGTAATCCTTATCAGTTATTTACAGATGCCTTAAACAGCAGAAACAAGTAGAGTCATTTAGTCTGGATGCCATGGTGTTGAACAGTGATTTGTTGGGATTTTTGGTCAAAGAAAAAGGGCATTAACAAAATGAACCCAGCATCACCAATCTAGAATGGCCACTAAAACATCTGGTCTTGGAAAGCTGGCAGGCTGAGGAGGGTGAGGTGAAACCATCTGATAAAAAAATCAAATCAACAGTGGCTGAAACAGGTATTTCTTGCAGGGTCCAAACCAAAATGAAGAAACTGTGGTTGAGTCTCTGATGGCTTTCACTGTAGGCACCAACACTAATTACCAAGTCCACAGACTGACCCAAAATGTCCTAAGGAATGGACTGCAAATCAGAAGCTGCAAATTCAGGTTTGAATGGGACACAGTCTGTGCTGGATCCCACATTCTCTCCTTGTTAGATCAGGCTTGTGTCCATCCACAGTGTAGGTTACCCAGGAATTTTTTGTAGCAGTGATTAATTGGAAATCAGCCCTGCTTGTGTTCATCCTTTTGTTTCTGATGCATAACTTCTCAGAAGTACAGCACTGGATTTTTTTTGCAGCTATTAAAATTGACCTGTTGTTTTCAGCCTTTGAGACCTCTGAGTCATTTTGGAGTGTTTTTGACCTGTTTTGTGCCTGAGTTTTCTTGCTTACAAGCTGGTTTTCCCTGAAGAAGTGCTGTTACAATTGCCACACTTTCAACTCTGCTTTTGTCGCATGTGTGACTGTGTCTGCAGGAGTCTTTCTCTGCTGTTTCTCTGCTCTCTGCTTTTAAGTCCCTGCTGTCATTTCAGAAATTGTATTTAAATATTGTATTAAAATTGGTGGTGTTTAGGCTTACATTTCCCAAACAATTGCGCTTTTGTTTGTTTGCAAATGTGGCTAGCTGGACACATGTTAAAGGGACTGCCTTTTAGAACATTCTCACCTCTTGCTTTTGAAAGTCTTCAGTGCATAATAAGCTAGGCCCATGTAGTTACTAGTCATATTTGAAAACATGAACCTTCAGATTGGCCTTTTTTAGTTGGTTGGGTTATTTTAAAATCTTCTTTCTTTGAGACCTCAAGGGAGAGACAAATTAATCATCATCTGGTGACACTCCATTAGAGAAACAAAATTCTTTTTGAAGTCTCTATGCAATTATTACAAGGAAGCTTTCATTGTGTCATAACCTCAGAGATTAAATGTGATAAGACAATGAAAAACAATACCCACTTCAAGAATGCAACAAAATATTAAATTTGTTCTGTGAAGCAGCTTGTGATATACTTTATCATCCTTAAAAGAGAGGCAGATTGTCTAGAATGGAGTACTGTGTCAGGTGTGTGTCTCTGTTTCTCGGGCCAACTTTGCATTTTGCGAATGTCCGTGTTTGCGTAAGGACACACTCTTGATGCCTTCCTTACCTCCAAGCATCTGTAGGTTGTAGCTGGCAAAGCACTGGGGAAGATAACTCATTCCAGCTAATCTTGGAAACTGAAGCAGTAGCTCAGGGGAGTGGGATACGAAGTTTGGCAATGAAGGTTGGCAAAGATGTAGTGAGTGTGGCTGATGCTCAGTGAGTTTGAAGGGAGGGGACAGGTTGCCGCTGGCTTGCTTTCATTTCATTCCTTCCAAGCAAGTAGTAGCATACCTGAAGGCCACCTCCAAAGCAGAACGATGACATGCCATTACTCAGCCTTGTTTAGGGCTAGGAAGAGAGAAACACTACAGTTATAGCTTTCCTAATGCACGCCCTAGCTGTTTCCTGTGCTGGCTTGCCTTTTCTTGAGAGACTCTGAAAATATATGTTCTCTGAGCAACAGGCTTGCCGTTTGGGGTTCCAAAATAGAATGCATTCCCTGCATCTGAATGAGGTGGCTCTTCCCTTGGTGAAGGCCCTTGCTCCTTCCAGCCTGGAAACTGAGTCCAGAAGCATGTAAGCAGTTGCTTTTTTATCAAAGCAGCAGTGATTTTCTGAAAGCAGTAGGCAGATCCTTCCACATGCGTCCCAGCAATGCAGATTTCTGCCACTTATAATGAAATACCCAATTGCCAGCAGGACAAGGAACCAGGCAGTAGTTGAAACTCAACAGGAATATTTTTGTTGGCTTTATTGGGCAGAATCTAGAAGTCTATAATCACTACATGAAACTGAAACTGCATTCTGGAAACATGTAATTAAATGCAGACCTGGGCACTCTTGAGATGATAATGAACCACAGAAGCTCGAGGTACTAGATTATGATGCCAGCCCTTATGGTAGGCATCAATTTATCAATTGCTTTGATGCAAATGAGTATCTCATACCAAGCTAAAATTGTGTTTCTGCAGCAAATCAAAGCTAAGCAGTAGGATTTATATATAGATAGATAAATCGTAGCAGTGCTTAGCAGTGCTTCCCTCACCATTTTTCACAGAGACAGTAAAGTCATTAATCTTTGCTAGTAAGAAGCTTTTTTAAAAAGAGACAAAAAAGCTTAGGAACATATCGACAATTTAGCGTTCAAAGAGAAAAGTGGTTACTGACAGGACTCCTGTCTTATTTAAGCCACATCTGAATGTGTCACCTAGAGTAAGAGAGTGGTAGATGGCAGCTGCACTGCTAGATTGCATGTGCTGTACTGCTGAGTGTGCTTTTTGGGTGGGTAGGTGACATTCTGCATGCAGGAAGAGATACATTTTGAGCCTGACTGGGGCTTCAGGTCTCATTTGGTGAAGAAAAAGTGTACCTCAAAAGGAAAAGAGCCACTGGCACTGCAGAGGGGAATGCTGCTGGGAAGTGGTGTAGGACTCAGGCATATACTGCTTACCCTGGTATTCTTTCTGCTTGTCTTTTAAATGAAAGTACTGCTTTATAGTTTCTCATGCACCCCACCAAATAATACATTCCCTGTGAAATGTAATGGGAAGTTACTGCTGTAATTAACTCATTGATTGTTTAAAACAATTGCTAATTGTACATGGTTGGAAAGCTGGGAGGATCTCACTGTCACTAATGTGACTGGATAATTATAGATTTTTCTTTTTATATTTTTTTTTCTGTAAAACATGTTTTCTTTGCAGTAGCTTTTATTTTTGGCCACCTAACTTTCAGTTCCCATGACTGACAGATGCAGGCTAGCAATCAGCCCCAGGGCAGGAAAAAAGATGGAGATATTTCAGACCTCAATAATTTGGCCCCCTTAGGGACACTCTAGGTAAACAAAGTGTTCATTCTTATAGGTAATGCATGTATGCTACTGTAAACACGTAAAAACAAAGGTCTGTGCAATAGCAAAAAAGTCTATATGCCACTAGAAGCATTACCTTTGGGAGGCTTCTAAGTGCCAGAATATGGTTCAGTAGTTCTTCTTTTAGAAGAGGAAACAAAAAAGGAAAACAAATAGCTTGGAAAGCCACCTCTGAGATGCTGCTTCTGCATCTTGGCATAAAAGCCTGTACACTACCCACGCACATTCGATATTTCTTTTCAATGAGCAGTGCGGTTGCTAGCTTTTACCACAAATCCTGGGGAAACTGAAAAATGCCAGCTCTTCCCTGTTCTGCTTCTCACAGCCAGTTAACAGAGCATCTGCATGGCACAATATGTTGGCACAGTGCTTCTTCCAGATAATATGTCATGCTCCGTGCATCCTTTTGCAGCAATGCATTCCTGTCTGTGGATATATCTCTTCTGAAGCAAATGCCATTTCCAGGTCTAGGTGTTGTAGTTATTTGCAGCCACTTCTTGCCAAGATATTGGGAGATTTTTAAGCGAATGTGTCGACAAGGACTGACTGGAGCCATCATTAAAAATAAGCTCCTCTCTTCTGATGTGTATCTTGCAGCCCTACTTCAGACATGCAGTGAATTTGTGCAAGACATTGCTGTATCTCAGTTACTTATCCACAGGATAAGTACATTTGCATGTAATGGATCAGGAGCTCCTTCTGAGTCTTTTCTTTAGTGACTAAGCTTCGTATCTTTACAGAGGCTTCCAGAACTCAGTGCAGTACAATTACAAACTAGGATTTTCTTCTTGTGCTCTGTGTTTGTTTATGCAGTTTAGCTCTGCTTTAGCTATTGGTATATCTGGGAAGATCTTGCTATGTCAGTAATGCCCTAATAATCACCACTGTAATGGGCTCATGCTACATAAGGACTGAATTCTGCTAGACATACTAGTACGGAGTAGTAGATTTTCTTCACTCTGCATCCATAAAACAATATTAATATCTAAAGTAAGACACATAAGAGGCCTTTTTGCAATATAGACAGCAAGGAAATCATTCTCTTTGAAGAGAACTTTCCATAGTGTGGCCAGAGAGGTTCCAAGTGTGTTTTTAACTTTGAAAATTACATCTGTAGTCGTGGGTTCACTTGCCTTATACTGAGCAATGCAAAAGACATTTTACAGCAATATTTGCATGTATTTGCATTCGGTTTAACATGGCGGGGGAGTTAAATTCCACATTAATCTGTGCATTGATTTTGTAGGAGTTTTTCATAGCTTTATGGGGGAAGGTAAAGCCACTGAAGAGTTGACACAGATTCAGTGGGATGTTCTTCCCATAAGACAAGGCAAAAATGAAATTTCAGTGTACACGGGAGGAGAGTTATCAAACAGAAATTGGTCTGGAATGTCTGTTTTAGGAAAGGTCTCGAAGTATTGTGGTTAATAAAAAAAAAAAACTGAAATCTTATTTCTGAGGAATGAAGGTGCTCTGCTTGTTTGTCTGCTTTTCAGAGTGAATGGGCTCACAGTGTAGCCTCAGAGACATAGATGTTCCTGAACCTTTAGGCTGAGAATGCAACTGCAGGTGGGCCCTATTTGGCTCAGGAGAAATATTATTTGGTTGCATTTTTTCCATGAGAAAAAGGGGGCGAAGGGGGAGGGTGTGGAATCTTTGTACAATATCCTGTGGCCAGACTCAGATAGCATTAGGTTTTTACCAAGAAAGTGCTTTCTCTAAAGATGCCCCATTTCACTTGGTTGAATACATATATATAAAAGACAAAATCTGTCAAATGCTTATTTAAATAACTCTTTATCAGTTTGGTGGGTTGGAAGTACTCCTTGCATTTCAATTCTGATATCAATGACTCCCTTTAAAAAGTCTTAAGAAGCAATGAAGATTTATTTTCTTAGCTTAGATCTGCATCTAGCCTTAAATACCCTAAGTGTTTCTTTCAATCCAGCTCTAAGAAAAAAGCAGGGGAAGGTATGACTAAATTATAAAACCTTCAGACCATATACTAACATTAGAATTCTGTATTTGGATCAAAAAATTAGTGCTAATGAACATAAATTAAGATTTCAATGCTCTGCTCTGAGAAGCTATCCGGAGTAGAATGAGAGAAAATAGTAATTTTAATTGTTAATGGGGAAAGTAGCACAGGAAATTATTTTTGCAAAATGGCATTGATCAGGACTGTAATTAAAAGGCATCTTAAAAGAAATGAAGAGAAGCTCAGCATAGATTTAGATTTTAAAGCATGCTGGATTTAGAGTGCTCCAGATGTTTTCTTAGAACAAGCTTCATTGACCTGGAATATCAAAGTGTGCCAGCGTACTCACTGGAGCATTGTTAATGCCTCTGGCTGGGTTTGTTTCAGGATCCTTGGTTTGAATTTCAGTGTATTTAATTTTGCGAGCACAGTAAACTACAGAGAATTACTAATCTACAGAGATTAAATTTACAAAGGTATACCAAACATCCAAACACAAAGCTTTGCATTGTGACATCTCTCTATTCTATTTAGGTTTTAACTAAGTCATCCCAAGTGTGTAGATCCATTGTTCACTGGAAACCTATTTTTGCAAGGCTTGCATAATCAAAAATCTTTATCAGCACAACTGTGTTTGAAATATGTTTTCACATTTTTAAAAGGCCTGTGTCTTATCTGACCCGTCATTCCAGGCACCTTTTATAGCCAAAGATACCAGCAAGTGATGCCTGAAACAATTTAAAAATTACAAAAAAACTCTGTAATATTAATTGAAATTATAGTTAGACAACTACCCATCCTCCCAAGCCGTAGACCATTGGAAGTTACTACTTTTACAAAATGTTGGCATACAGTTTTAGACCTTAGAGCTAAAAGGCACTGATATTACAGTGTCTCTCATCTCAAACAGAGGCGAATGAGTCAGGCTTGCAGCACCTCCTGTGGCTATTGAGACATGGAAGAACCACTCTAAACTTTTCAAGGATCTATTATAAGGAGGCAAAGTGTATTTTCTAAATTGCTTCTGTGATGCAGTTGAGACCTGTGTTCTATATTTGAGTAACCACCATCAATTTCAAAATATGTGAAAAAAACCAAAGGTTATGGGTGTTGTCCTTCATGCCTCAGGATCCTCAGAACCATGAGTCTTCCCTGGTATTATCCTAAAAGCTAGCATTCTTTTGGTAAGTGTCCCTGAATGATGTTATTTTGTCAAACCTAACATGACCAGCTCTGACACTGGACACCTGTAAGCCTTTGGATATCTGGGGCTATGCACTGGAAATCTCAATGTCTGTAAAATTGTACCAATGTCACCATTACTGTGCAGCGAAAATGCTGTGTTACCTGTTCAGAGTCAAATGTGCCAGGAGACAGCATGTAAAGACAATAGATTTATTCAATCCGTGGACTTTTAACAATGAAAGAAAACATCAGAAGAATAAGTAACAGTACACAGTAGTTTAAGTGAGAGTAAAGAATTTTATTGACTGATCTAACACCTCAGCTAGCTCCTAATTTTTTTCTCCTGAACCAAACTGCAGTCCTTCCCCCTTCCTTTGCTGTCCAAAATGCCTGCTTCTATCTGTTCTCAGAGGATGGGGAGAAGGCACAGAAAGAAACGAAAGAAAGAGATTTCCTCCTGTGCCATCCAAAGCTAGAACCCCTTTGTCTCTCCTTACAAAGCTGTGCTTTTTTCTTCCTAGCCATGAAGACACTGCCTTCCACCTCCTCTCTAAGATGCCTCAATTTAATATTACTTTATTGTACCTCAATAAGCACATTCCTGCCTTGGAGGCATTCACAGCTCCAGAAGTCCTAGTCCTAAACTCCACGCTTCAAACTTCATATAACTGTAAATATTTTGGTACAATTGTCAAAATACAAAATCTAATTGTATGCACACTGTGGCCTAGAATGGGGAGCTGATGGCTGGTTAACCTCCCGTTCACTCTCCTCCACACCATTAGTTTTGTGCTAGTCCTTCTATGGACTTGAAGAAATTGATGTTTCAAAAGTTTGCACAGTCCAGTTATTCAACGTGATTATATTGCTGCAAATGCCGAATGTGGTCTCATTGCACAGACTCAAAGTAGAACATGCAGCAGAGTAGCATTGCTTAGCAGTGTGCTAGATTAAGCACTACAGTGCTTAATCATTGTCACTAAATCAGTGACAATGACAATGACAATGGACTACATCAGTATAACCGCACTGATGGGTCAGGTCACTGCAGTTTCTCTGGGGTCTCTGTGTATTAGTTCTTTGTATTGTGTCCTTGTTTTATGTTTTTTCTCCTTCCAGGATCAACTAAATTTCCCAGATTTCTTCTCTCCTCCAGCTCTCCTACCTCTTTTTGTCCCTTAACTAAGTCTCCATTGACCAATACCTCTAGTCTCATCTCATGTATTTGTTTACTATTCCCAAATGTAAAAAAATAGAGGATACATAATTCTGAATTGCCAAAAATTTAAGGAGGGGAACTGCACTACAAGTTGTGATCTGCAAACCCCAGTGCTGCTCTGAGAGTGACCCAGTAGAAGAGGAGTTGTCCATTGTGTAAATATAATGTTGTTTGTAGCCCTTGCTATCAAGCCAGAAGCTGACGCCATTCCTTGGTACTAACTGACACGCCTTCTCTTTCTCACCGGGGAGATTTGTGAGAGCAGAAGCAGGCTCTTCAAAGATGCTGATGAACATGGTGGCTAGTAAAGGGCACCTTATGTTCTTTGCTTCTTTATATAGACTGCAGTTTTGCCCAACAGGCACTGTGCAATTTCTAAATGCCCAGGCAGGAAGAGCTGGCTCATAATTGAATATAGATTTAAATAAAGCTCCAGCACATAATTTCTGTAAAGCATTGGACAAACAATGCCATCTTTCTCTTTGTCATATTTAAGTAATACTTTTACAATTTTATTTGCTTGAATTGTAACCTTTTCAAAGGCTGTCTGTTTGAACAGTACCTTGTTTAAAGCCCTGCCTCATGCAAGTGGAGGTGCTTATTGCAGATAATTACTTATGAATAAGCCTTTGTCCCAAACAGCTTACAAGGGACCAAGCTCATTCCACAAAACCTGATGAAATAAATCAGATGGCATTCATGTTCTGTTGGTACTGACTTGACCTGAATTCAACCTGTCTGATATAAAGATGAAAATCATTCCATATCATTATAAAGCCCCTTCAACCATTCATCATCTCTAATTGCTAACTTCATTATCCCCTAGCTAAGCATCATGCCAACTATTCATAATAGCTTTATAATAAGCTGCTTCATTCTCTAGAACCCATATTCTTTGTTTTCTCACCTTGTCTCCCTTCTAAGTCCTGCTTTGGTCAGAAGAACAAGAGAAAGAGCAAAGCAAACACTTGTTCCCCATTAACAGCCCCTGCATTTCACTTGAAGGCCAGATTGGCCTCACAGAATTCCTGTTCCTCTCCCATGTGTAGCTGCAGCCAGTGCCCTACATCATCAGGGCTGGTAGCCTTTTCATTTCCCCCTCAGCATGTTTCTGTGCCGACATCAAAAGAGTGATGCCTCGGGCAGGCAGAGCAGCCCTTTGTCATTTAACACATCGCATTTCCCAGGATAGCTGTTTTCTGGCAACCAGCTTGTGGAAGTGGCATTCGCTCAGATGGAGGCTGGCTAGGAAGTGGTGGAGGAACCTTTATCAGAAAGATTACAAGGCATAATTACAAAGTACGCATAATTCTGGATTTCTCGAAACAGCTAGAAAAATGACAAAGTATGGCCATGGGGAAAAAAAAATAGTGCCTTGGCATGAAAAGCTTATTTACAGCTTATAGTGCATGAGATCTCTCAAGAAGGAAAGCTGCAGGCTCCCTGAGGAAGAAGGCCAAACAGCTTCTCTGGAGAAAACCGAAAAGCTGTGTGTATTCCCATGAGCACAACTCACCAGCTTCTTACCAAAGGGCTGTAGCATGGTCACATTCCACTCAAATATCTTTTCTGAGTGGCTGAAAACTGTTACCCTGACAAGAAAGCTTGGAGCTTGCAGTTACAGTGTGCAGAAGTTCACCCACACACCACTGAGACTGCCTTTGGTTGTTACCTCCGAGGTGTACAAGTCAGAGGAAGATACTATTGATTGAATGTTTTAGAATCATAGAATAACTTTGGTTGGATGGGACATCCAGAGCTCAAAGCAGATCGAGTTAGGTCAGATTGCTTGGGGATTTGCCCCTTCCAGCCTTGAAAACCAGCAGAGATAGACAACCTTCCTGAGCAACTTGGTCTTATGCTTGGCTGTAAGTAATTAGTAGTCTCACCTTTAAACTTTAAACTGTTGTGGGGAGGGGAAAATACTTTTTTTTGCAGAAACGTGTGCTTCAGTGCAAGCATCACAAGAATGCAAACTGTGTTCTCTCGTGAATCTTTTCTCAGCATGCTCTTCAAGTACTGTCTATGAACACTAAGTTCTTAATTGTTCATGGTGATGTAAGGAACATAGATGTGTTTGACCTCCTAGTATGGCTTTTAGTGATGTATTTCCAGCAATAACCCATAAAGTGATTCAAAATTTCCATCTGCTATTGGCCTCATGATGCACTTAGAGCTTTCCCAAAGTCTTGAACCAACAAAGTCTTGAAGCCGGGATGCTTTAAGCCTAGAGGATGACTGCTGTAGAGGAAACTTGAAGATCATTTGGACAAAAAGTCTGTTAAAATGTCAGAGTACATTGTATACTGCAGTCCTAAGCTCTGCTGGGGCCCCTTGGAATTTTTGTAATACAAAGTAATAAAAAAGATCTGCAGTGGGTTTTACCACTATTTTGCTGCATTCACTCCACTGTGAATGAAATGTGTATTGAACTTAGTCCTTCTAGTTCAGCCTTCAGTCACATTCTTCTCTGGTTTAAACCTCTGGGAAAGCGAAATCCTGCCCTTTGTGCTACTGTGTTCCCTGGAGACTAAGGTTTTGACAGATAGACATCATGGATCATACAGGCAAAGAAATTGAATCTATAAAACCTCCAAAAATTAGCATATATTAGGAGTAAGTTTTTATTTCTTGTGAATAATTTACGCACGTGATGGCTAAGATTGTGAAAAGTACTACAGGTGTGTTGTTATATATTGTGGCAATGCATCACTGAAAAAGCTGAATTAGATTTTAGCTGTTAATATTTCCTACTTTTATAAAAGCCCCTAAGAAATTACTAAAATCTAGCCTGGATATTGAGGCTTTAACCAATGGGCAGACATTAAAGAGCTTGGCAAGATTCACATTAAAATATGTTCCAGGATTTCAGCAAAAACTGATTATGCAGCTATTCCTTCAGATCCTTCAGCACACTGCAGCTTCTTTGTGTTGACTGCTATTCAAGGTTTTAAAGAGGTAAAAAATGCTTAATATGGCTTTTTGTCATCAAGACCTGTTGATGATGCATGTATTGTCTGTTGGTGTTGTAAAGCCTGGTTGTTTTAAACTCTGGGGACACTAGGATAATGATGACATGGGACTGATGCAAAGCCAAACTTCTTCCTCCGTGCTTGTGCTTCACACCAGTCCACAGTGAAAGTACAAGCAGCAACTGAGGGATAGGGATCTGATGATGAAAAATGACTGTCCCATAGTAAACAGGGGCTAAAAAGAGGGGAGTAAGAACCTTTAATTTCTGCTTCTTTTTGGAGAAAATAAAAAGTTCCTCATGCAGATTTCTGTACCATTCAGAGGACCCCATGTTTGTGCTGAAGGAGGAAAGACTGAAAAAGATGCTTGTGATAATGTCAGAAGCTTCTTGCTTCACTTCAGTGCTGCTAGCTCACTGGGTGATATGTATAGAAACTGTGTGCTATTCCTAGGGATTTGTGTTGTCTTAATTTCTAATTTGAGAAAACTGTGAGCACTTATTGAAGTGAGATGATTGACAATGTGTGCTGCTGTCAGGCCCAGTGGAGGCAGATGCTTATGAAAGCTTCCCCCTACAGTTTTGCCAGCGTTTGTACCTTAATCAGCCTTTGTAGCTGCCTCAGTACTCTTGGTTCCTGCGCTGTTCATGTGTTATTGCAAAGTGCTTTTCAGTGGTGGGGGAAGCCTCTGAAGGTTGGGAGGGTCTGTTGTTTTGAAGTCAACCTGGAAGTTTAGGGAGGTGTTCACAGGTTTCCTGATCTTCTCTGTTTTCCTTCTTTCCTTCATCTTCTTTCTCTTGTGGCTGAATGTTACCTCCCCTCATCTCATGTTTCCATTTGATTCTGCCTGCTTGCCTGTTCATTTGTACCTCTGTTAGACCTCATGAACCTTTAGCTTGTTCTCCCAGATCACCCTTTCATCCTCTGTCTGAGCTTGGTCAGAGTTTGACTTTACTGAACTTGCTGTGTGGCTTTCCCCATGCCTCCATCCTCCAAAGCTTTTGCACTTTGTGACTTTCTCAGATTGCTTTAAACACACTGGTCCTGGAAATCACAGGAACTATAGTGAGCTGAAAAACTGAAATGAAAACCTGTTATTTTTGTGTGGCTGCCCCAGTAGCACACAGGAGACACTGCAAGTCCCAGGCCATTGACCTGGAAACTTTGGGCAAGATTCTATAACTGTGTTACTGCAAATGAGCTCTTTGGGGCCAAGTCTGTCAAACATATTCTTCTTCATTTGCTGTTTCCTTTTGTGTGTAAAAGTGTTCCCTAAATGAATGTGCTTCATGCACAGTCATATCCTTGACCTTCAAGTAAACTGTTCTGAACTGCAAGCAACAGACTTAATATGAGTCATTTATAAAGGCAAAAAATCCAGTCATCCCTATTATGTGCTGATTGTAACTTTGTCTGCTGTAGGCTGGTGATCTCAGTAGCCAATAGAGAGTTTCTGAGATAATAACTACCCATTTAATTGCTTGGAAATAAATCTTTTGGTCTGTCTAGCAATTTCAAGTTACACTCTTACTTACTTTGGATGTATTACCTCAACAAAGATTCCTGCAGTGTGATCCTTCTCCGTAGTTTTACCTGAGAAGCAACTTTTATAAGTTAGGATTAACAGCAGGGAGTGTTAGTCTGTACATTCTTGGGGAAGCCATGCTATTTGAAATGAATTAATTTAATTAGTTATGTAGACAGAAATATGAGGGCAGTTTGTGCTGAGAGCAATGCTTTTGCAAGTTGATTGACTTCACTACAATTGCCTGTGATGGGAAGTTCAGTTTGACCTATTTGCTTAAATTTTCCTTAAAGCCAGATGACTCAGACCTTTCTGGAGCCAGGGCAGACAGAGAACTGTGTATGGCTCAGTCCTTGAGGAGTTGTGACAGGAAGTCCTAGACTTCTGTGATTTTTGTGATATTCATGTCTGTCCCACACACTCTCAAAGGTACAGAGATTCAGGATATCCCAAGTGGCAGTTCTAGAAAGACTGATGTTTTCTCAGTTATCTGAAGTTGATCACCCAGGATTTCCAGGCACTAGCAATGAAAAGTAGATTTATTTTCTCAGCATTGTTTCTTTTATTCTTGTCTTAAGATGTGTAATTCTTGAGAAAACATGGAGAAAACCATAGTGGCATCCTGAAAGGTGATGACTATGACTTACTTTACTGAGTTTTCTTTGCATTTGAGAATGTCCAGAAAAGGCTCTTCCAAGTCATAGTTTATCACAGTCGAATCTTGCTAGTTTCCACTAAGTTTCAAGTTTCTCTATTGCATATTGTAAATCCAAGGCTTCTGCTGTATTTTCCTTGTTATTTTAAGTGAAACACTTGGTTTTGTCCAAATTAAGGTTCTTCTTATGAAACAACTGTAATGCACAGCTCTGAAACCCTCCTATTGCCTTCTTTGCTTTACTTTTCAAACATGTAGTTTTACTTGGAGCCAACAAAACCATAAGTGCCTGGTTTTCTATATCCATAGGAAGCAGTATAAAACTAACCCATGATGTGGGAGCAGCACTGCCTGTTTGTCAGCCAGAGGTGACCAGTGTTTGACTTTATTTACTCTAGAGGCTTGGACTCCTCCTCTGGACCTTCCCCCTCCCTTTTTGCTGTCTAGGAGCATTTGTGACAAGAATAAGTCATATTCAGATCTTTTCCCTCAGGGGCTTGCTAGACACACAGGTACACACAGGCACATTGACTTCTCCCCCCCAGTGCGCTTTTTTTAGCAGGCTGTGGGGGAACAGAACCTTGTGAGGAATTATAGATGCAGCCTGATACCTGACTGTGGGTTTAGTTTTGTGAGGTTTTTAAAAATACTTTTCTGCATGTATATGTAAGACAGCTCTGGGTTTGATGGAAGGAAAGTAGAGGGTGGAGAGCTGTTTCTTTATTTATGCACAGAAGAAAAAAGGTATTTTGGGGTGGTGTGGTGTGTGAAAATCCATGGTATATCATACTTTATTCTCTCAGTGTCAAGCAGGGAGTAACTAGCAAGGAGGCTGCTGCAATGATGTGAGTCTTCAACTCACCAGTGCTGTTGAGTTTTGGTATATGTTAAGGTGTGCAGCTAATGTCATGGAAAAATTCCAGTTAACTTGAATAAGCACTGGGTCAGGACCATATTTTGTAGTGAATCTTACTGATAGAAACTATTCCCACAGTTCCAAACACATGGGGCAAAGCAATTACCAGTGTCAGGCTGCAGTCTATATGCTCACATCAACACTAAATATGATCCTTCCTAAATGGAATGATTAAATTGGCCACACAGGACTTAATTCAGATTCCTCCTTGGTTTCAATCTCATAATTGCAGTGAGGTTTTCGGAACCACTTTTTAACTTCAAGATGGCAACTGTATCAAACTCGCAGTTTAGATCATGCAGGGGGGCTACCAAGTCCCGACTCATGCCTCTGCTCTATCCTTCCTCTATTGTCAAGGAAAAAAAGGTTTCCATTCCTCTGAAAATTATGCAGGATATGCAAAGTGCTCCAAACCGATCATAAAACATCAGGGCAAGCCCCATCAAAATTAGATATGAAAACTGAGAGTAGATTTTCTAAGATGGGAGGTAATGACCTTGTTAGAACTGTAGTGACTAATGGCTCTGGTGCTAGGACTTACAGTAATCTCTGCTACAGCAAGAGCTTCAGCTATGATTTCAGCATAAATATTGTCTTCCTTTCAGCATGATCTAATGCTAATGGTTGCTTGCTCAGCTGTTTTAGAACTCCAGACCCCACATTGGTTCATTGCTGATGTTTACCCTTACCCACCAGGCCTTTGGGCATTAATTGCACATAGAAGTTTGGGCATTCAAATGGCAGCTCAGCAACTTTCCATCTGTCCTGCTAGGTAGGATGACATCCTCCTTTTTATCCTTAGAAGGCCTTTGCCATCAGTAGTTCTTCACTTTTGCAGCAAACAAGTGTTCCTAAGCTTATGTGTTTTTTATGTGTAACCTTTTCTGTTCACTTTCATCACACCATATGGCATCACATCGAAATAAAGCAGGGCTTCTCCTAAATAAGGAGAGGACTCCATCATGGCAAAGCATATGCACAGGATGTGGAGAGCCCTGCAGGTAGAGCAAGAATGAGATGTGTGATGCTTCAGCAGTATTGCTGAATGTAGGAAAGCCAGGAAGGGACATTTTCTTTCCTTTCTTCTTCCTTCAGTTTGTGCTTGTTTGTGCAGCACTCATCACCTGGCTCTCTTGGGCCGAAAACTGCCAGGAGTAGCTGGGATTGTTGCTTAAGAATGTGTTTACAGCTGCAAAACTAAAAAGGTCATATTCTATTTTGGCCTGCTGGAGTCTCAGGCTGATTCTCCCTCCTCCTTGCCCTCCCATTTTTGCTGATGTGCCACGTAGTAAGCAGAAATACTCTCAGCCTAGCACCCTGGAGCCCCTGCCATGGACCAGAGTCTTCCAGCTGCAGTAGCTGCCTGGCAAACAGAAAATATTTGGTTAGCCAGGTTTGAGTTATGCACTACAGCTATAAAGATTCTCCACCTGGCAACAAACTCCTTTGACAAATGTCAGCTGTCCTGAGGTGGTTTTGAAGGCATTTTTTTGATAGTAAATTGAAGATGTTACCAAAGGAAATACTGTGCTAGGGGCTGATTCCTGTGTTGTAGTCAGTGATCAAATTTCCCTCTTTACTCCAAGCTGATCAGTTTGTATCACTATGTGTAGCACAACATTGATGTATGCATTAATCACCAGAGCAACTGGTAATTAATTTCTTTATCTTTTATCTCTTTTTTATTCTCACTGGGATGTTTAGTGTCATGAGCAGAGGAAATAGGAAGGAAAGCAAAATATTTCTAAAAAACTGCCAAGTACCGGGGCATCCCTGTGAAAACATCACTGCCTAAATAGACTGTAAAACATGAATCATGATTTTGGTTAGAAAGACTAAACTGCTGAGAACAACTGGTGCTGCCCTGTTAGACTTGCATTTGTCTAGCATTTTCACATGAACAGTGCCATAGCTTGTTCAGGGGAGCACTACAGCTCTCCAAGACAACATTTGTATTGAATAAACAAGGATCAGAGGCTTCCACACAGTTTCTCTTGTCCAGCTATTTGTGCTGGAAGAGAGAACCTGTCCAGCCCACACAGAAACCTCCATGTGGTTCAGCTGAGGGCTGTAAGGCACACTTCAGGGGTGTCCTGACTGGCGTTTCGCACAGTGCCACAGCTTAGAGAAAGAAGTAAGAGGGAATCTTCTTTTCTGTGGAGTGGAGAATGCAGCTGAAAACTTGCCTGCTCTTTGAGGGCCGAGTGTCCCAAAAAAGACTCTTAGCTAAGTGATCTCTGACATAGGAAGACATGGTGAAAGGGGGGGAAAAATGGTATGACAATGTCAAGCCTCAGAGATTTTGATGCAGGTAAGAACCAATATCTCAGTAGTCATCTGTTTAAAGGGGGTGCTGCTTCCATTCCTTCTTTATGGACAATGGAACTGGCACTCTCCTTAACGGCAAAGGCTGCAGGGGTGAAAGAACTGAAGGTACAAATGGTTTCCCAAGCTTATAGAAGAAACAAATGTGGCCTGGGAATAGGATGCAAGTTTGTTGATTCACTGTCAAATAACGAATTATCTGACATCCTGTTCATTGATTTTTGTTGTCCACTGTGCAATCAAATTATGCCAAGGTTTGTAGCTGTGTACTGAGGCAGTGAAAGAGTTATTAAACCTTTTTTTTCACTTATCTTTAAAAAGGCAAAGCAAGTCCTTTTTTGCAGGACTACTGTAGTACATTAATTTTACATTATTTTTCCTGGAACTGATTAGCAGTGGCAGCTTTCACCATAATTAAAGATATCATAATTAAACTTATTTTTGTTTTATGAGCTGTGGCAAATTCAGATTCTCTGTAAGGCAGCTCTTAGGAATGAAGGCAATTTGCATGTTATAGCAAAGAGCATGTTACAGGAGACATACTAGCAGATAGCTTCAGGGCTTGTTTGCATTTAAAATACATAGCACCTGGAAGCAAAAATGTGCTGGGCTTTCTCCATGATAATTTGGGGCTCTTATTCACCAGTTATTTAATTCCCAATTGTCCACAAACATGTCAGAGCAGCTGGGCTTCTGCAGTCTCCAGGGATCTTCTTCAGTCTGCTCTGGTAGTATTTGCTGGTTCTTTCACAGAATGGAGTACATGTGAGGCTGGACTAGAACGTAGGTGATAATCTTCTAGTCTTTGCCTGAGAAAGAAGTTGCTTCTGTCCCTCTCTAAAAGTTGTTTGGGTTGGGGAGATAATACCAGAGTCAGTAAAAATGCAGTGTTTGGATATGAAGTCTATTTTCAGATCCAAATTGAATTTTATAGCTTTAGAATCAAATGAGTAGCAAGAGGAGGGATAAATACTGTCAAAATAAAATCAAGTGAAACAAAAAAAAATTTTGCAAGTGCGTGAATTGTTTGGGCTAAGCCTGATGGAACATGTTTTTCCTGTTCTCCCTCTCATTTTGCCACAAACAGTAAATCTCTGTATTTGAAAAGTCTGTTGGTATTCTCTCTGAGATATACAACACCTTCAGAGAACCTTAGATTATGATTTCATAAAATTTGTCTGAAGAACAGAAACATCAACATCACTGTTCTTTAGGCAAGGAGCTGAGATATCAAGAGGTTGTAAATAATTTGTCTGAGGTCACAGGGGGAGGTTGCAAAAGATTGATGACTTGACCCAGTTTTTCATGTTCTATGGCTTACCCAATTCCTGAACTAGAAGACCATTTGCCTTGCAAGACCAGCTCTGCTGAATGTATGACTCTAGTTTTCTTTCTTAAGACAGGTGAGGCACAACACCCCAACACTGCCCTGAGACAACAGATATGATATTCCAGTTTTGAGTTCACCCTGCATTTCATTAACACTCATATTTCCTAGATTCAGGGAAGCTGACATTTGAATGTGCTTTCCTCTCCTGACCCATTTCCATAATGCAGCAGTACTGAGTACCAGTGACAGTGTGAACTCTAAGCAAGTTCAGAAGGTGAATTATGATCATGTCTTCCACTCACCTAATTATTTTCTGAATCACAACCAAACTGAAGGTGTTCTCAAAGGCAATGAATAAGTTAGAGGGAA
Organism: Urocynchramus pylzowi; assembly: GCA_013397555.1. NCBI lineage: Eukaryota > Metazoa > Chordata > Aves > Passeriformes > Fringillidae > Urocynchramus > Urocynchramus pylzowi. The sequence goes on from VZRH01006285.1 coordinate 30,130, forward strand.
TTCCACTGCAAGTGTCTGAACTGCTGTCTGACGGCTGAGGGAATCAAACTCTTCTCAGCCTTTACTTTCCAAATGCATAACATAGTAAACAGCATCTCAGCATCAGGCCTTCAAAGGGATGGCTTTTCAGTGCATTAACTCAGAACTACACACTATGCCCATTTGGGCAATTCACCTGCTTATTCCTGAATAATTGTGCATTCCCTGTTGTCCTACCACTTATATGAAACGGGTAGGAATATTAGATGAGCAACACATGCAAAATCAAGTCCTTTGGGGCAATACATCACCTGAGGTGACCGACTCTATTCAGCATAAACCCACTTACACAGCCCAGCGTGTAGGATGCTTGTGTGGCTTGGTGGCCAGCATAATTCTGCCGAGTGCCTGCTTCAGTCTGTATTTTATCTGCGAGATCTGATAGCACCTAGGCTGATTTGTGAACTCTGCTGAGAAAAGTAAAGCCTTGCATTTGGTTTCAACTCCCAGGAGTGCCAGGTGAGAAGTCAGACCTGCATCAGAATGATGCAGAGCAAGTATGTCAGCAGTTTCATTGTATGCATCTTCTGTGTGCCTCTGTGTGTGTGTGCATGTGCATGCGTGAACTTGAGAAAATGGAAGACCATGGCACTGAATTCTTAAGTTTCTGCTCTGTCTTCTTTAGGCAAAAGTCTCACTGACTGTTTCATGTGTAGTTGAAGAGAATCAAGTCTGTTTTGTCCTCATGTTGCAGTAAAACATAGGGCAACAATATGTGGAAATGGTAAAGAATTGCAGGATGAATGGATTTCTTCTAATAGTGAGAGAGGGCTTTGGCTAAAAATAAGGAGAATGGCGTTATTCTTTGCCGTGTTTCATCTGCCCCAATTGCACTCTCTCTGCTTAGTGCCTGCCAAACTGATAGCTTGCTGAACATTTAAAGAACCAGCACTCACATTCCTGTAATAGCAGCCAGAATAGCTGAGGTTATCATCTCTTCTTCAGGATTTCCTTCCCAGAACCTGCAAGAAGCAAGCATCTTCACCCCCACTCCTCTAATTCTCTGTGTCACAGGCATTGTCCTGAGCTGCTGCTTCGGCAGGTTGGGCAGCTTGGGTTGTTTACCACGCCGTGAAAACACACAGCATTTTGGGGGCAGCTGGACAGTAAGGGATTGACAGCGTGTCTGGCCGAGGATTATAATCCCTTTCAGGCAGGGGGAGTTTTGGAAATGCGGGCAGCCTGGAATGATTAGGCTGTTCTCTGGAGCAGCTGCAACTATGAGCAAGAGGCAAGGGAGACAAAGAAGTTCACCGCCTAGATAAGCAGTCACAAAGTGTGGCTCGGCCTTTGCGGCTGAGGAGCAGTGCCCCTGCAGGGGCTCTTGGGCCGAAGTCACCAGGCGGTGCCAGCCACTGTCCGTGGCTGCCCTCTTAAGCCCTGCACGAGCCGGACCAAGCCCCTTATCTGGCTTTTACGAGAAGCAAAGGGGGGGAAAATCAAGAATGAAAAGCGGGTGGGGTTTGGTTTTGCTGGGGCAGCTGAAGCGGGGTGCCCCTGTGCCCCCTTGAGCCGCAGCCGACGATGGAGAGCCGGGGAGGGGGGGTTGCAGCCGGCTGCCGGACAGTTCTTTGTGTGTACATCATTCATTCCGTGGGACGGGCTGCGCTGCCGGCCCTGTTGCCGTGTTCTCCAGGCCGGAGGCCGGCGGCGCTGGCAGAGGCGGGCTGTGCCCGCCATCCCGCAGGGCCGCGGC
>VZRH01006285.1:31895-171942 GCA_013397555.1 Urocynchramus pylzowi
GGGGGCCTGCGGGGACGGGGGAGGGCGTGGGAGAAGGGGATGCAGCGGGAGCGGGAAGCGAAGGGAGGCTCTGCCTCCTGGGTGTTCGCAGGCGGCAAGGTAGCCAAAGGTGTGCCAGGCTCCGCCGTGCCGCCTAATGTGTCCGGCTCCCGCGGCTAAGGGAGAGGCTCGGAGCGGGGACACGCTGAGCATCCTCCAGCCCTGCCCGGGGGGTTGGTTAAGGAGCGGGGTCGCGGAGGGCAGGCAGCAAGGCTCAGGCAGCGCTTCTGCCTGCTCTGCCTCCCGCCTCCCCCTCTCCCCCAGCCCTCCCCTTCATCCCTGTTGTGTGTGGCAGCTAAACACCGAGGCGAGCGGAGCGGATGGCGGACTGCACGCACGCCAGGCAGCCTGGGATGCTGGCTTTTCCTTCTGCTGGCGGCAGGCAGGGCTTGTTTTCAGACATGAGTGGAGAGAAACCTAAAAAGAAGGCTTTCTACCTAGTGAGGATGAAGCCACTGAAGGAGCCCACCAGCACCACTAACAACGTCTCGTTTGTGATACAGTATCACATAGGCAAGGAGATCAAACACATTTGCAGCAACTGCAGTCGCGGGGAGGAAGCCCGTGACGGTGAGTGCTGAGATCCTGTGGGTGTAGGAGCGAGGCAGGGGAGCGCGTGTGCTTGCTTGGGGGGTGCGCGGACATGTGTGCGCTCCCGTCGGAGCCTGGGATGCTCGGCTTGCTCCTCCACAGATCCCAGGGAAAGAGGAAAGGAGGCGCGGGAGGAATACGCTGGGCATTGATTCAGCCTGTCGATCAGGGAGATGCCAAAAGGGACAGGTCCCTTCATTTGCCACAGAAGCTTTGTGCTAACAGTTAAGGCACCAACTCTTCTCCTTCTTTTCCATTCCCTTTTCTCCCTACTTGCTATAGAAATTGCTGATTGTATTGATTGTGTTTTGTTCCCATTCCTATGAATTTTAGATCAGGGGTTTTTGCCTTGATACATCAACTTTTTCCTTGTCTTGCTGCAATAGAGTTTGCTTGACTCGACTGAGTATCTGGAAGGTCTGGTTTATCAGGAATACCACTAGTGTGATTTTCATCGTGCTGTCAAATGCATGGGGGAAAATGTATTTTTATTGGAATTAATACAGTGCTCTTCAGACAACTGTTCTTATCCCTTCCCCCTCTCCTTTTGGGACTGAGCAAAACCTCTAGAGGGTATTCAGAGAGTGACGGTGTAATCAATCACAGGTGTTGCTACAGGTAAGTATATGCTTTTTTTTTGTTTCTAGGAATGCAAATATTTGAAGGCAACAATGACAAATTCTCTGGATTTTGCCAAAGTCAGCTATTAGGAGAAGCTGAGAACTAGGAGCAGCATACAAGCATTCAGGCAAAAAATAGCCTCACAGATGTTACCCCACATTCTTGTTCAATGTTGTATTACTTTGCTTTGCTGCGTGGATTTGCATGTTACTTAGGACTGAAGGCACTCGACTTAGGTCCCTATTAACTGATGTGGTATACAGATCTCATTTTCTGAAGGTCAGGGAAAGACTTTTTTTGATGATAAATGTGAATTTGAAATTGTTATCGTTTTCTGAGCTGAGGTTCTTAGTAGTTGTTGGCACTTCATTTTTCAGCTTTTGACATTAAGGTTAGTATTATTACTATTATTAATAATAATTTTTAATTAACCAACTCTGCTTTCATTTGCTCCATGCAAAAGAACAAAATGTTATTTGGGATCTCATGATTCTTTTTTAAGATCTGCAGTTTAACAAAGTGACTGTGCGTTTGCTAATGTCTCTTCAGAATAAGCATCCTGCTAGTGTGATTATGGTTTCTTTGATTTAAAAGCAGCTAAAGCTGAACAGAATTGCTTTTGGTGAATAGGGAGAAGATAGCCTGAGAAGCCTGGAAACCCACCGTGGGTTAAGCACTCTTTCTGCTTTTGCCAATACAGCTGAGGGAAGAAGCTGATGAATGCTATGTAAATTGTTGAGTGTTTCCTTTCCTGTTATGTGCTGCTACTGACAGCAAGCCCACAGATATTAAAGGAAGGGCTTTGTCCAGCAGTAGTAGTTACTTTACACTACTAGTGTAGTTTATTTATCCTTAAAAGCAAATGAAGCCATTTATAAAAATGTGCTTTCCTAGTTTAATTGAATTGACCTAAAACTCAATAGCATCAACATCTTTTGCTGAGGTTTTCTTGGAACCCTGTACTTGAAATCTTAGCACAGTAAGAAAAGAATATGTTTTCCTCCCTTTTAAGGCACACGTGTACACATGGATGCATATGAATGTATCCGGTTACTTGTATCTCTTAGCAGACTAATAGGTTTGTATTTTAGGGGTTTTCTTCCTTTTCTATGTTTGATTATTTAGCTTCAAACCCTTACATACTCCGAGGGCAGGCTATGCCTCTTGGCAGGAGATAATCTAGTAACCCTAGAGAGGCAAAGAATAGAGCAGAGAGGCTCCCAGCCAGCAGGCTTCCAGAGCATGTCATCGGTCTGGTTTTGCCCCCTCTTTCTGTGGAGTAGGATTTCATTCTGCATCATGCAACTGACTTTTAAGATTGCAATTTAAAAAGTAACTAATACCAGTACAGCCTTAATCTTTTCTTTCCCACAGCATGCACAGCTATGAGGTTTTTTCAGAAAGTAAAGAAACTGTAGTCCCAGCTATGCTGCCTGGGCACACTCACTGATTTGACTCTAACACATTTTTCAGCACTGAGAAATACCAGGTTGTTTTTTGGGGCTTTTTTTTTCTGGTGAATACTGATTCTAGACCTGTTGGTGTTTGGAGGGAAAGGATGATATAATGAACTGAGATTACATGATGATCATATCAGGCAGGTCAGGTAAAAATCAGTGACTAGCTCAGATACAGGGAAACCTGTCGGGATCTCAAGATGTCTGTGCATCCTCACAGTTGCACAGCCTAAAGAGCACTTAGAAAGGGGACCACTTACTACTTTTTATAAGGGAAATGCACAGCACTTTGCACTGTGAGCACCTCCACCTTCCTATTCAAATTATGTATAGTTTATATATGGTCTTGCAGGCCTGTAGCTGCTCTAGTGTACCCAAAGGTCCTGTGTGGATCCTGTGACCTGAGCAACTATTGTATTTATTGGAACCATGTGCAAAGACTAGGATTCAGTCCCTATGGCATAGGCAGATCAGTTGGATACATTGATTTAATGCTGAAATATCCTCCAAATCCAGTTATGAGTCCTGGATTCTAGTCATTGTCTTACTCTACATTTCATGCTACTCTAGGAGAAGGAAAATTTATGCTGAAACTGGGGGAAATCCTTCAGAGACCACCAGCTAATCTAGCAAAAGTCATGACTAGGAGAATACTAAAAGAGATAACCATGAAACTGAAGGAAAATATGGAAGCAGGTACTGAGTCATACGATATCTTGGAAGGGAGGTCATTTAATTTGGAGAGAAGTAGGTGAAGGAATTTGGCAATGCAGATGGGTTCACTGAAGTGGGGGTAAAAGGAGTTGGTGTGGATGTGGCATTTTGATGAGGTAAAAAACAAGAAGTGAGGAGCTCAAAGAGAAGCAGGAGGCTACAGTAATAAGATGGACACGGGAGATGCTTTAACCATTGGACTGAAAAGAATGGATATATTTAATGCTAATTTAGTTGCAAAATAGAAAACAATGAGAGAGGTTTATAAAAGCACCAATGCTGAAAGGTTGGGTGATAGAATAACAGAGATGGTGTTGAAAATGGAGTGGTGAAACTGTACGTGAGTGAAGAATTCAGGATAGAATGCCAGAGAAACAGACATGGTGGACTGAACCGAGAGGGAGAGGTCAAGTGAAGATAGATATGAGTCACCTCCAGGAATACAGGAACAATCAGGGTTGAGCTCTGAATGCTAAGGGCTGTGAGGGAGGTGTTGGGAGAAGCAGAATGGTGAAGAGTTGCAAAAGTCCCAAGAAAAAACATACAAGAATTGAGGAGACAACATAGGTTGCTCCAGAATCATGAAGAGGAATGAAAATGCTTTCTGAATGTAAATGTGGAGAAGTGACTGATAATCCAGTAGAGCAGAAGGAGCTAGAGCTACAAGAGATCAAGGTGTGCTGCAATGGGAAACATCTCCTGGTATGTACAGAGCACTTCTCAGTGTGCTGATTTTGGTGGTCTCTGTAAGGGCTGTGATAGTGCTGGGTCATAGCAGATGACATGACTGATGAACAGCAGTAGTCAGACAAGTAAGTAAAGGAAGAGGCTTGGCTGGTTTTTATTTATTTTATACTGAAAACTGACTGCAAATCTCAGTGTCCTACTGAATTCTGAGCCTGGCTCTGGAACATGCTTTAGACACATCTCTGCTTCACTGTGGCTAAAAAGAACTGTAGAGACTTTGAAGACACCCAGAGATGACCTAACAGAAAGAATGAGTGGAGCAATTGTCATGGGATACTTTCAATTTTTATGCAGAGGATCTGACATGAACACTTAAGTGGAACGAAGTTAACTTATGAGTGTACTGGAAGAGAAGGAATTCACAGAGCCAAGTGGTTTTTTATCACTGACAGATGAGGGTTCTCAGCTCAAGGGTTCTCTGCATAATATCTCTGGGCAACTTCAGGCATGTCCATCATGTAACACTCTGTACCCAAGCTCCTTGTCCGTAAAATGGAGATGGTGGGATTTCCTTCCACTTGCCTGCTGGTCTGTAAATAGATTATGAGTCCTTTACTGGAGAGGGGGAGGAAAGGACTGTCTCTTGCCATTTGCATTCCTAGTGCCAAGAACTGTGGGGCTTGAGGTTTTTAGGGTCTTTAGGTTCAAGTGTAATGGAAGTACAAATAATATTTAGAATGAACATACCCAAAAGGTTTCATTCAGAGCTGATATTCAGTCTATTTATTATGTGCTCCTATACTTCATGGTTTTGCTATTTAAGCAGAAATTATTCTAAGATCTTATATATGCATGAAAATTGGCGTGGACTGAGATACTGTTGCTGTAGGAATTCTGACACTTGTTTTTCTGAAGCTGCCCATCTTCTAGAGCTTCCAGATAAATATCTTTTCCAAACAGAAAAAGGGAGGGGTTTGTATGGGGGCTTGTGCATGTGCATGTGTGTGTATGCATTGTGCCATTCCCACCTGGAACTGAAGACTTATTTCTTTTAACTGGGAACTTTTAGAACACTTACTTTAGCATAACTTAAGAGATTGTCTCTGAGGTGATTGTATTGCTTCCCACAAAAGTAATTACTAAATTAAATAGTTATCTTCTAGACAAACTGTAAGCCGTGCAAGAGCTATGTATAGAATTAAGTTTCACTTCACTTATTCTAACATTATTTCAGATGGTAACTGCTTTTCCATTACCATCTGCAGAGTGAGCAAGGTATGTTGCTATGAAGCATTACAGTATTTTACAGTGGTACCTGTCAGAAATTGTAGAATATTTTGGAGTGAAAAAATTAGACTACATAGAATGGAAAAGTAGGTAAAAAAACAGTGTACCTGGTCCTGTTGCGAAGCGTGGGAAGCTGAAAAACATGTTTAAGGTTTGGACAGCTGATACAATTATGCAATGTGTGTCTTTAGTCTCTGAGGGATAGTTACCCTAAAGAAAGAGGCAGAGCAGGAAAGGCATGGGCTTCATTGCAGAGTAAAGTAAGTCTCCTTTGCAGAACAGATCATAGAACCAAATTGGTTTATTTTTGTCAGTTGAACTTTGTAGTATTTGATTTGGGTGAGTATGGTGCTTTGCTAGAGAAAGTTGATGAGATCAAGCAAATATGCTCCACATCCCAACAGGTTGCTGGTGAGCTGGGTGGCCCACTTCGTTTCCACCAGCATTACTTTCTGCTCTGGAAGATACAAGCCCTTGGTGTTTTTTAGGATGAGAATAAATGTGCCTTCTAGGAGGAAGGTGTGAGGCCTACTCGTGGTAACTTCCAGACAGCAAAAGCCCAAGGCTGCCAGGACATGATCCTTTACCTTTCCTTTACTAAGGAGCAGAGGGGGCAAAGTCCCAGTGCCCTGCTCCAGTCACTCTGTCTTTCACATTGGGGACTAACAAAAACTCATCAGTAACCTGTGGGTTTGACCTGAGATCAGAGACTAACAGGGATAACATGCAGATGGGCATGGCCTGCAGGCAGGGAGGAGAGTGGGGAGGAAGAGAAGAGGAACAAAAAGGTCCATTTAGGCTGTAAGAGGCTGTCCCCCTGGCTTACACATTGGCTAAGACTAGCAAATGCAAGTGGCTGACCCGTGAGATGTGAGACTTTCCTTAAACACTGGCAATTCTTTCAGTTGGCTCGTCTGCAGCTGAAGAAAAGAAAAGGGATGGTGGAAGAGAGGAAGCGACATTTATGTCCCAAAATAAAGCTGAAGAAATATCATGAAGCCTGGAGCAGGTCATTAACTGCTCACATGCATCTCTGCAGTGACTAACTCATATCCTGTTCAATTGCCTGTAGCAAAAGCTGCTGGCCACAAAATAAGCCAGTTGTGTACCATTCCAGGTGACACTGGGCTGGCAATAGGAAATTCACAGCCCAAGTTTGCATGGGCTGCCACCCAGCAGAGCTCCAGGCTTACTTTGAAGTGCCCTGGAAGATGTCTTGTCCAAAATTGCAATATAATTTACATTATTAACAGAAACTGTAGGAAAAATATAGGTAGTAAGCAAGTTCTTCACTTTAGTAAATTAGATAGTACGAGGAAAATAGTGTACACAAGATTGGGTCAAGCTTATGCAAGCAGATGACTAAGTTCTTTGTTTTTCAGTGAAAACTCCTGTGTCCTTATGGGGGAAATGTTTGCCTCCTTTTCTGGGAACTCTGTATGTCTGTGTCATTGATTTGAGGAGTTTTAGGAACAAAACCAACAGAGATGATGGAATTGGTCACGATGGCTCAGCACCCCCTCATTTTTATTGCACATTGCTGACATAATGACACAGATAAGAGGATACCTCAATTCTTTGGGTCTTTAGGGAGCAGACAGCTTGTCTGTTTCAGTTTTGTCTCCTTTTATTGTTTTGTCCCCTTTCCGATGCTGTAAGTTGTCATCTTTTGATAGCATTCTATCATCCTGCTTTCTATCTGAGAACCAAGTTTATAGTAAGCTTCTTAAATGCAAAGACTGGGGCAACACCAAACACACAATAAAAAATCATTTCCTTGTGGAAATTTCAAAAAAGCAGTTAAAATGCCATCAAATATGATGAAAGCAATACAGTGGTTTTCCTGTATTTAACAGTAATGATATGCTCTGAGTATTTGCTGCCATCCTATTAATATGCCTGGTTTTGATTCTTCTGTATCAGGTTACATACATCAGAAATGTTATACAGAACTATTTGATAAACCATAAAAGGCCACAGATTTTCCATGTGTAAAGTATGGAGGCAATTTGTAGAAAAGGGGCAAGATGTGGATGATGGAATAGATCATGGAGAGGCATGTTCGTGTTGCACGCTGTTATTACCAGAGCCCTGTGAAACTAGTATCAACCTGGCTGAATAAGTCTGGCTTTCTGTGCCATTTTTTACATCCACCACCCCTATGTCCTATTCTATTCTTTGGTCCCTGCCCAGGTGGGCAGCTGGATTCCATTTCTGTGTTTTGTCTTTTCTTCTTCTCTTACTTACTCTTAGAGGGTGATTTGCTCATTTGGCTTCTTAATTTTTTGAAACCTGCAATTCTTTAGAAGAAAATGAGATAGATGGAAGTACTTCACTTTACAAACATTATTGGGATTTTATTCATTAATATTGTCACTGCCTGTCAAAGCTAAACAGCAGAGAAATACTGGGTATGGGGGGAAGAGATCACAAGACTCAGCATTGTGCCATGTGATGTCCCTTCCTCTCTCCTTTCTTCTCTTTTTTTTTTTTTTTTGTTTGGCTTTTCTTTTCTTTATCTATCATATCATTAAAGCAGCAAGTTCATTTATGGGCTCCTTGACTGATGAGCAAAACCTATCCTTTGTATAGGTTGTATACATGTATTGTTGTATTTATGACATTTTCATTCATTTCTGCTCCCCCAGCAGAGGGGGTAGGCTTTCTACATCAGTTTTTGTATTGTAAGATTTTGTTTCTTCTTCTATTTCAGTGACTGGTAGTAAATGCATAGCTATTCCTTTGTATCCTCTAAGATCTTGTTTGTAATCAGACAATACCAAATTTGACTTCCTGTTGTTGACACCTTACTCAGCCCACAATTAGCCAGGATCTAATTTCAAGAGCACAGAATAAGTATCTGCAGTGCCATCTTGCTAATAGTCTGCCAGGATGTCTAAGATTAATTGGATATATTTGCAGTCTCTTTAATGGATCACGCCAGGTCTCACGCACCGTCCCAAATCCATTAGCCAAATCCCAGCATCAGGGGACTGGTATAACTGCAGGGCAGCACCAGAGTGTGCAGTGGTTAAGCCAGCTTTGTCTGCATGTTTCAGTGGCTTTCTTAAAAACTGGAGGGTACTGTGATGTTTGCCATTATCTAAATGAATGCAGCAAAGCTGCAAAAGGATGAAGTTGGGACACACTTGGAGGCCCTGTTTCTCCTTTGTGACTTTGATTTGCACGCTTCTCAGAAAATAATGATGTTCTTGCCATCCCTATGAGGTGGAAAACTGTCCTCTTGCTGGTTTTTTGCTCTTGTGAAGTGACATGAATCTTCACTGGTCTGTTGCTTTTAGTCTCCTTGTCTCAGAAAGGATTGGGTGGAGAGGGATAAGATAATGTTTGATCATGTCACTGTCATCTCTCGCTGACTTTTCTGGCTTTGGGTCGAGTTTACTGAAGATGAGGCAAATCTAGCAGAGCCTTTGCCTTTGGATGAGACTCTTAGATTCAAAAGATGAGTTATTTCTGTTGCTCTGAGAAACAATGAGTGCATGGTATAATTTAAATCAAAGAAAAAATCAGCCACTATAAAATCACCTGCTGCAGCTTCTTTGGAACCACTAGGCATAGCATTCTGGCTTGGTAATGTGCAGGCTACCCTGCCTGAAACATGTCCAAAATCACAATACCCATAGCCAACATTAAACTGTGCTGTTGAAAGAGGTCATGGACAAGCAGTATTCCTCCCTGAAAGGAAGCTCTGCATCCCAAGTGAGAGAAACCACAAATGAGAGGTGGCCAGACCTGACTGACAGCCTCTGCATATTTCTTCTGCACAGACAGTGGAAATTTTTAAGGTCTGAAGATATGACTCAGGAATAAAAGACAAACATTTCCCCAGCCTTCCCCAATGCTCCCTCTACTTCCCCAAAAATAAAATTGTGTCCAAAATGTCCAAAGAGGAGAGGAAGGCAGGTTTCTGCATATTTATGATTTATAGTGTGCTAGTCAGGACACAAACAGGGGCAAGAGACCTGCAGACTCCAAGCCCTTGGTTTGTGTAACTTTGTTTGTTATTACCGTGCCCATTTCTTTGCCCCTAACCAGGAGAAGTGTTCAGTCTCTGTCACTTACTGAATCTCCAAATCCCAAGGGTTGCAATTTAGGATGTACAGCGTCTTGTGCAGGGAGAGCCCAGCGTATGTATTGATTGGGTCATTTTGAAAAGGATGTGTAAGGAGTACTTCAAATCTTCCCTTTCCTTCCTCCTGCCCTGAGCTGTGCAGCCCAAGGCTAGGATGACAGGTTTAGTGCTGCAGTTCAGTAGACACCCTCCCCTATCACTACTTAGGAGAAGGATCTTGCCCTCTGTCATCTTTTGCATGACATCTTTCAGGCCATTAGTCTAATGGCTTCATGTAATAGAAGTGCAGGGAATAAAATTAAAATGGATCCAATTGTTTAATTTATCTTGGGAGATTTAGATAGCAGAGAACGATTTTTATTTCACCTTGCCTCCTAAGAGAAGTTGATTATCTGTTTGAAAAAAACAGAGACTAGTGGTATTTTAAATCTTCTGGAAGCACAGAAGTGTAATAATGGAAATACTGAGACCATCAAGTAATGGCAAGAAGCAGGAGTCTAAGTGTCAGTGAAACAGGTCCCCAGCTGGGTAATAAGTTGCTTAGACTCTCAAGACATTTACAGAAGGCTGATCATTTTTATTAAGAAACCCATACTTTTATACCCTAGTTCACTACAGATAGACCTAATTGGTCCTCCAATCAAAACACCATCACCATTGGCTAATCAAGAAACCACCCTTCGGTAAACAAATCTCTATAACACATTCCACATGTTCACAATGCCAGGTGCAACAATTTAAGATAAGAATTGTTTCTTATTCTTTTCTCTGATCTTCTCACAGCCTTTCCCAGAACAATGCTTGGGAAACTTGTCTGTTTCTTTCTGTGGCCAGAGAGCTGCTGGCACATCTAAGGTTTGTTAGAAATTTTGATAACTACTTTTTATCTTCAGTTGTAGGCTAAGGGGTGTTCAGCTGCAACACAATTAATGTCATCTTGCTGTTAGTTATCCTTGTAGTACAGATTCAAGAATAAACAGATGGAAATGTTGGTAAGCAGACTTGAATGCATTGGAGATCTTAGGATAAATAATTAGAATACTCATTAACTACATTCTGACAAATGAGCCAGGCTTGGAAATGTCACTGTGGTCTATTGCATCCACAGTCTATGTATTAGCAAGTTTCTCCAAAGTATTGGTGATCCATATATTCACATTCATATAGACTGTAGACATGGTCCCTAATATTAGCAGTCCATGTCATAAGGATTATGGCAGCAGCTTTATCTCTCTTTACCCCATGCATTGGCTGCAGTTACTTTGATGTTTCCAATATTCTGATACTATCTGAAACTGTATGTGTGCAGCTCCAATGTTATTTTTAACATGGAGACTCTAGCAACTTTGCTTTTGGTAAAATAAGTAAATAAATAAAATAAATATAAATGTTATTTCTTCTGTATCATCTGAAATTGATCTCATATAAAGGGGGTGTGTGTCATGCTGCTGTAGTGCTTTATAGAATCTTATCTTTCCCATTTTACTTTCCAAACTGCTTAAAATGTCAACACTGATAAAATTTCAGATGCACAGACTGAACAGTCAGCAGTGTAGGTGCACAGACATGTGGGTGGGTGGGTGGATGGATGGATGGACAGTGGAAGCTATTTGAACCAGAAGTGAAACCAGAATTTGAAAAACCTCATCCCTCTCCTCCTATACACCAGCAAAACAGGATGCTTTCCTTATGCTAGCACACTGGTGTTATTGGATGAATAGTTTTGAAATTTGGGTTCACCGTGAAGAGAAAGCCAGGTGCAGAGACTTTGTGTGGAACTTTGCCTATTTGAATCTGAATTGCACCCTGTTGAGAAGTAAGAGAGTGAGATGAGTAAAGCTTTCATTAATATTCACAGCCCCAAAATAATTGTCTGTGAGTTTATAGCCATGAGGATGAGAAGTTGTCTTCCAGCGATCTGCTGTGGCACTTAAGACAGAATATGCTGCCTGCTCCAGCATCTGAACAGAGAAGAGCAGTTTCTGACTGTCTGCTCTCTGTAGCTGGCAAACTTGGGCTCCTCTAGCATGCATTGAAGAGAATTAGACATGTTACCTAGATGGTAAAGGAAGGAGGGACTCATGAGGCTCAGCTTCAACTTCTTCTAAGTCCACCCCCTAATGCATTAGGGGGTGCACATGCATTAGTCACGTGCATTAGCAAGCTAGAACTTGGGAGGTATTTCCTTATTTCTTTCTTGTGTGTCTCATTTAAATAAGGACAGCATTTCCCCTGCATTATTTGACTCTAGTTACTAATGTGCATTTGCTTTTCTATGCGTTTTTGTCATCTGAGTCAAGTGCCATTTTCCTTGTGAACTCAATGTGCTCGTGCTGAGCATAGAAATCCATGAGCCTAAAAGAAAATAGGGAGATCGTGTAGTTCCAGTGAACTGATGCTTCTTTCTCTTATTCATCTCAAGTTGGCAGAACAGGCAGTTCACTAAACAGCAAGACAGGCATCAGTTCATTAATACATTTGCTGGCATTGCATAGAGGCTCAAGAAGGACACTTTTTGGTGATATTTTTCTTTGGGGTTGTTTTCATTTGGTTTTAATTTTGTCAGCTTTCTTTGGCCATTGGGCCCAGTGAGATAAATGAATTTTTTTAAAAATACAGACCTATGTAAAGATGGGCATTACTTGTAGAATTCAGCAGCTCTTAACTAATGCACCTGTTCCCTGTGCTTACCAAGCAAATGGTGTTCTTCACTTGCTATGATTAATTTAGTTCAGATTTTTGCATTATTATGGCATGTAGACCAGGTTCCATTTTTATATGTTTGTGTGTTAGTACCTACAGTCACATACCTGTTTTATTTCTTGTCTCCTCTCTTTTTAACTGAATGCTCGGGAAATTTTTCAATCAGAACACCACCATAAGTTTTCTAAAACTTGGTGTACTCAGCCAGATGTCATGGTTCAAGACAGTCTCTGACTTGTGAATTCAAACAAAAATGCTGTTTAACTAAAGAGATTTTTGAACATTAGGTTTGTAGGGCAAATACTCCAGCTCAGCTGTAAGAGCAAGCATATAACATTTGACTTGACAGAAGGGAATTTGTGATACTTGTAGGATGTCGTGTAGATACTTCTCCTAAAAGAGAACAGTACTTAAAATTAAGAACCTGTTCCCCATAGGTTATATAGAAAAAGACAGTTTATATTGCCAAGAAATGCTCAGGAAGGCTTATGTTGTACCTGTTGTGGTTTGTTGTTTTGGTTTGGTGGATTTTGGGGTTTTTTTAATCACTGCTTGGTAGCAGAATCTTGATGATTTTGAAAGGGAACTTTCAGCATGTAGGCAAAACAGATTTCATCAGTTTGTTGCTTTGTCCAGTACCAGCAGTGAAGGGGTAAAAAGAGATCCTTTTGTTTTAATTGTAAGAAATGTCAGGGTTTGGTTGAATTTCATCCTTCTTCTGGGTTGAAATAGAACACTGTGCAGATGCCTATCACAGTTACCTTCATGATGTTGAAAATTAATTTTGCTGCCAATTTCATGGCCAAGTGACTCTGTATAGGCACATCCCAGTGTGCTGCTGAATGCTCTGCTTCCATTTGCAGCTCACAACATGCTACTGGTTCCTCTCTCAAACACCACAGAAAGGCATCATTCCCATCAATACAGTGGAAAGCACTCATTCACACACTGTGTCCTAATGTCTTCTCTGCCAATTTCTTTAAGGTAAATTTTAGCATTCTGGAAAGGACCCTTCAGCAGCTTTGGCCAGTCACTAGATGGTTTGGGTAAAGTAATTTGACTCCTTGTGACCTCTGTCGTTCACTGTGCTACAATCAAGATTTCATTAATTTCTTCTTGCTAGCATTATTTCAGAGCTTTTTCTGTGATCGTGTTTTCTTGGTTCCCTGTAGTATCTTTTTCCTTAGCTCTGATCTAAACCCATTCTCATTTTTTGACCTATTTCTGAATGCTGGACTTGAAATAATTCATGAGCTTGAAGCTACGTGCATAGGTCCTTCCTTTGACTATAACATTTCTTAGGTAGATATACCAACTTGATTACCTGATGGGCACCACTTTTTTTTTTCAAGGCAGCAGCAACTTTTTAGTTTTTTCCTATAGTTTTTCAAACTGATTTTCCTATAAATCTATTGAGCAAGAGCAATATCCTGCAGAGCTCAGCAACCATGAGACACCCTAGAACTTTATGCTAAAAAAGATGGTGGGAAAAAAAGTGAAATCATAGCTATAAAAAAAACACAGAAAAACTCAGTGTGTTTTAGCCAACAACTTTCCATGCTTTATTCATGACCTTAAAGGAATCGTGGATGTTTTTGTCCCCTTTGAGTATTCATCTTTGAAACTGAAGTCTCTACTGTAAGGGCCTAAACTAACTGTCATTTGAATAAACAAAAAAAGTTCTCATTATAACTGTAGGTACTGCTGCACTTAGGTACTCAAAGCATAAGTATTTAGTACTTATTGTAAATTCCTGAACATGGATACAGACTGTCTCCTTTCAGAGAACATATGAAACATTTTTTTTTTTTTTGTAGGCTGTTACTGAGGGAGGTTTTAAAACTCATATTTAGGCTCATTATCAATGTGCCTTTTGGTATAATTACTCCTTTCCTCTTGGCTAACTTGCTATCAACTTCTTTAAAGAACAGAAACAGAGTTTCTTTTTCCTAGGGGAAGGAATGCAGAGTTTACAAGGGAATGGTTTGAACTTTCTAGATCTTAAATGAGGTGGTTTTTTCCTCTTCTCCCAGCCATTGCAGTAATTAAAAACTCAATTTTTTATCTTTATGATGATAGTGGTGAGATGGTACCATTGCATTTAGGAAGTTTAATGTTTGAAATGCCATTTTCTGAATAGGATTACTTTTAATAAGAGGACATGTCTCTCTCAAGTTTCTGAAAAATATAAAGATATGCCTTCTAAAGCACACATTTTTAGTAAAATAAAATATTGGATATGCCTATTTCCAAGAACGCCAAAAGAAAAAGATCAGAAATTGTTTAGTCCATCAGAAATCCCCTAAGAAATTTAGAAGTATTCAATTTTTTTTTTCTGGGATTTCTCAAAACAAACAGCTAGCCTTTTGCACTAGTGGTTTATTTTTAGAAGGGTGGAGAACTTTCCTGATTCCCGGTGATGACTGGTAGAGCCAAGGTGTTCTGCTACCTGAGCAACTGTGTCTTCCTCTGTCCACATGGCAATTAGGAAAATTGTCACCCACTAAGAGAAGCCTAGCAAAATCTGAGCAACAAACCCATGTGCTTTCATGGACTCGATCCTTTTCTTGGATTGCTTTGTGTATTGCAGCTGAGTAGAATTTGTAATTCAGGCTGCTTTAAGGAAGAAATCCAACCATGAAAATGTAATAATTACCAGCTCCTTCAAGAAGACAGTTTCAATCACTAGGAAGCTGAAACAAGCACATGATAAAATGTTGTGCACTGTTTCTTCATCAGGATATATTTAGGAATTGAAGGTACCTGGGCTTCAATTTCTGGTTTTTCTCATTGAATGGGTTAAAGATTTGCTGGAAGGAAGACATCATCTCTGTTGCCCTTAGCTTTGGCTTTCAGGAAGAGCTTGAGCTGTGATGGATAAGACTTAACTCTAGTTGATAAGTTTGGGTATGACTGAAAGACAAATCAGATTGCTTAATGACCCAAGTGTCTGCAGGGATCCATCTAGGCCTCCTGAGTCATGGTGCCTAGTCCTGTCCACATGTGACTTGGTTTCACCTCAGTCTGCAACTAAGCCCCCGACAGTTGCTCGCTCACTCTCCCCCAGCAGGATGAGGGAGAGAGAAGAGTGAGAAAACTTGTGATTTGAGATCACGACAGTTAAATGGGTGAAGCAGAAGCTGTGTGCACAAGCAAAGCAGAATACAGAATTCCTTTGCTACTTCCCATGGACAGGAAGGTGTTCAGCAATCCCCAGAAAAGGGAGCGCTATCATGATGACCTGGGTAGACAAACACCATCACTCCAAACATCTCCCCTTTCTTCCTCTCCTCCCAGCTTTATATGCTCAGCATGACACTCTATGGTCTGGAATACCCCTTGGGTCAGTCAGGGTCAGCCTGCTGTGTCCCCTCCCAGCACCCTGTGTATCCCCAGCCTCCTTGCTGCTACAACCATGTGAGGACAGAAAAGGCCTTGACACTGTACAAGCCCTGCTCAGCAGCAGCAAAAGCATCCCTGTGTTATCAACACTGAGAACAGTGTTGATAACAAATCTAAAAGCTAGCTCCATACGAGCTTCTATAAAGAAAATTAACTCTATCCCAGCCCAAACCAACTCAACATGTATTGGAGGAGTTACTGAGGTTCCAGTGGTTGATACCCACTTATAAAGTGAGAGTCACAAACCCCTCTGCAACTGTTTTGCTTCATAGCATTTCATTTGTTTTACATTTGTTTTACATAAAGTTAGAGCCTGGAATTGCAGTAGTTCTGTGGGTATGACTTGTGCTCAGCTTTCTCCTCTGAATTTTTTGATATTGTGATATTTAATCTCCTTCTTGGCAAAATACCTTTAAAGGAAGTTGAAGAGTAGTATTCTTCTGATGCTGTCTGCCAGGTGAGCTTTTAGTGTGGCAGTGTCAGAGTCAGGGCCCTAGATGGGAAATTCTGCTTGTAGCTGACATTTACACCAGAACATGAGATTTTTATGGCAGCTCTTCACAGGCTGTAACATGGATCCCTCTCCCTGGCTTCCCAGCAAGTTCTGCTAACAGGGTTCCATCTACCCATGTGTACTCTCCTGCTTTTGCTTTCTGGGGAAAGGATGTAGGAGACAGCACCAGACCTCTTTCATCTCTCCCCTCATGCCTCAAACAGAAGATCCCCCACCAGAAGCGAAAAAAGGGACAATGAGAAGCAGTATCTTCACTCCTCTTTATTCTCCTTTGTACAGAACTGGACAGATCAGGCTCTCAATAAATCACAGCTGTGAACAGTAGTTTCTTTCAATACATAAGTGAAGCAGTAAAGAACCCACAGTAAAGCCCAGGAATAGTGTTGGGAGAAGGGTGTTTGTGCTGGCAGATCAGTGCCCCAACTATCACTAATCCTTTCTTTCAAACCCAGTAGGTCTTGAATTCTTTAAAATAACAGTTTTAGTGGGATAGATGTGCTCCTTCATCCATCAAGGTATGAAGGGTAGTAGTGTTCCCCAGGACAATCAGAGATGTGGGCTTAAGCCTTTTCAAGGGGAAGATGAAAGTGACCCCATGATTCTTCTTTCTCCCAAATAAGTTCTCTGCCTGCTCTAGCAGGAAAGACCTTACATCTCATCTTACTTCCTCTGCTTTCTTAAAAGTGCAAACTGTGAATCTCCTCCCTGCTTGTCAATTAGGAAGGTAAAATATCCCTTCCTTTCAAGCTGAAGTTTTTACTGGAGCAATTCCTGGTACTTATGGAACTGTAGGCCCAAGAATAGTGTGAGATCTCTTCTGCTTTTGCTGGCCCTGTTTTTCTCTTGGTTGGTTTTTGGACGTGTTCCACTTATAGTGATTACTCTGAGTCCTATTTTGGAGCTGCTGAATCTCCAGACATTGTATGTGATGCCCAAGATAGACCTGAGGTGTCTGCTCCAGTGTCTGGGCACATGACAGTGATGAGCTACAGTACTGTTTATTTGATTTAATCTTGAATCTATACAAAATAAATGCATAAAAGATAGAAAACCTAGTAACTAATAAGAGCAATAAAGGATGAACAAAACAGCTGATATCAAAGAAATCTAAAAATCCTTATTTTCTATAGTTACAGGTTTTTAGGAAGAGATTATATAGCTATTGGTGACATAACCTGATAAAGTACTTTTGTTGCAAGTGAAAATCTTATGTGCTATCTTACAATACAGAAAATACTTGGTGTTTTGAGAGAATTCATATCTATAAAGACATGTTTAGGGTGATGCATTCAGTGCAGTGTAGTTTGCAGAGGTTAAAAAAGTGGCTTTCAGATTGCAATCAGCATGAATAATTTACGTTTTACGTCAAAATGGGGATGAGTCAAAAGCAGGGTCCTAGAGGGATTAGACCTCCAAAACTATTCTCTGTGCTTCTGTGCCAGCAAGAGAAATAAATAGACTGTGACAGAGAGATTGTAGCTGAGAGTAGAGCTGTACCATGGTGTGGTACCTGTGCTGAAACAGGCAAGGTTAAGAGATGAGAGACTCCATTCATGGACACAGTGCAAAGTGCTGCACACCTGGGGAGCAGGAATAATTGCCAGGGGTTTGGAACATGCAAGTGCTGCTTAGCATGCAGAGGAAAGCTACTGACAGGCTCTTCATGGCTCATAAAATCACTATGCCAGCTCACTGCCACTGCAAATGCATAGGTCCAGTGGGAGCTGTTCTCCACCAGATAGGAAATCATCCTCACTTGGCAAGACTGCGTTTAGACTGCAGTGTGGCATGCCTTGTCTTTCATTGGAAAACAGACCTTTGTGAAGTTAGGAAAAGTTTAAATGGGTAATTCACATAGTAAAGGCAAGGTTGATGGAAATTAATTCCAGGTGCAAAAGGAAATTAAAGGGAAACAACTGAACATAAGATAATAGAAGAGCAGAAAATAAACCATTTTCCTGAAAGAAAAACAAGGTGTTTTTTTAATTGAAAGTGTTCCCATTTGGGTAAAGAGTAGACATAAGTGCTCAGCAATTAGAGGAGTTGTTCAGGTTTCCTGTCATTTCAAAGAGACATATGGTGTGTCTGTATCTCGTGTTGAACAAAGCTGCTGGAATAAGGTCCATGCAGTCTGAAGTGAAGAATATTTGGGGTGCAAGTTCAAAAGAAACCTTGCAATAAGAGTTTGTTGGAAACCTATCTGCAGAATAAAGACTGGTTTGATGTGGATTGGCAATGAGTAGTATTATGTTAAGGGGTTTTATTTATATGGAGTTCTTGTCATTGAATAATATGACACATTTAGTTAATTGCATCTTTAGGGCCAAGATAATTTTCAGCCTGTTACTACAGATTTGTGTACATGTAACAGAAAGCACAACGTAGCCACTGGAGCTTCCTAGGAAGAATTAAAATCTAACTTTGTGGAGTAAATTTCCTTTTGATTAAGATAATCATGTGTCTGATTATGAAAAATGAGTGTTAAGAAAAGGTCTAAGAGAGAACTTGATGTGATTACCAGTGAGGAAGGTAACATTAAAGACCACCAGTGGGATGGGTGGGCTTCAGCCTTCAGCAATGAAATTGCTCTTTATACCCGAATGCTGTAATGGTGGGTTTTTTCTAAAATGGAAGCTGGATATTAGGGTATTATGTATTTGCAACATTAATAGATTAAGTGATTCCCAGATAGTGGTGGGAATGACAAAACTGGCTGTCATTCTCCAGGAAAACTTCATAAATTATGTTGTCTGTGGGAGGGCTTTTGATCTGCATGCTTTGCTTCTCAAATCCAAAAAGTAGGCAACCCCTATCTTGTTCTCTTACTGGACTTTCTGGAACTCACCACCCTACTGAAAGATGTGGGAAAATCATAAGAACATACAGAACAGGTTCAAGATGGCCTGGCCTCTTCTTTTCTTTGTAAGTTATTTCAAACATGTAAATTTTTTTTTAATATTAGTTGGATGCAAAGGACTTCAGTTTGTGGTGGGTTTTTTTCATTAAAACCCCAAGTCTTGCTTAAGCCCTTTATAAAGTCTATATGAACTTCAGGAGTATTAAAAACTACAGTAAAATCTTGAGAGGTGTCTCACAGCTGAACAACCTATGAAAAACTCTCAGGTTTAGTTTCCCTATTGCTAGCTCTGAAATGACAGCTTGGACAGAAGAAAGTGGAAGAGGAGTGCATCACTCTCTTGCCATAAGTGCAGGTCCCAGTATTTCTTTGTGTCTCAGAAAAATCTCTCATATCCTGGAAAAAAAAATCAGAACAAGTTCCCAAAAGCATTGAGTATCAGCAACACCTGTGACCTGTAAACATCGCATTTGTGGCACCAGTGTCGAGATGAGATCTCCGCAGTGTGACTACAGTACTAATGTTCACGGCAGTTCCTTCTCCCAGTTCAGCAGACTGATCAGGTTGGGACTGCTGGGACTGCTTTCCTCTTTGAAGACAAAAAAAATAGAAAAAGAGTGCAAGGTCTGGGTTACTTTCCATTCCTGCAAGTACCAGCTTTTTTGGGAACAGAAAAGGTGTGAAATCAGCCTACGGAGCCTGCTGTCAGCAGTGGGTGTCACAGCCCACAGCCAGTCAATAGTTATTATGAGCCAAAAAGGCAGAGAAATCTGGCCAACTTAAGCAAAAGATGCAGCAGCAGAGAAGAGCACAGAATTCTGGCATTTGCTTCTTGCATCGTGGTCTGCTTTTATTCTTGCTGTATTAAAACTGTCATGGCTTTATGCTAATGTGGTTTATTCCTAGCCAGTGATTATTATGCTTTGAATTAGCAGTGCTCTTGAGAGCATTTCTCATGAAAGAAATCCTGTCCTTCTGAGAAATGCGAATGAGAAGGAAAAAGAGCGGTTACTTGCATTAGCTTGGAGCTGTGTGTGTGTTTGGAGAGGATGAAGGAGAAGGGACATTTTCATGACTGATGCCAGGCACTGCAGGACTCTTGAGGCCACAGGTTTCTGTATCAGACAATACTGAAATTTAGGGAAGAGCAGTCAAAATATGGAAATGGTTTTGACTGTGTTTGGCTTTCAGTGAACCCACCCTCTGGGTAAATTCTTTTTGACTCCAGTGTTAGTTTTGCCTGACTGTAAATCCATACTCATTTACCCTGAGTGGGAAAAGCTTCCCCAGGGGCAGTGAGAGCGCAGCTGGTGTGAGACAGAGTAGTGTTGTTAAAGGAGAGTGTCTTTAAGGGGTGTTGGTTCTCCAGGAAATGGCCTCAGCAATACCAGTTAGGACCAGCTAGCAAAGAGAAGTTGTTGCAGCTCTGAGATTTCATAACAAAGGCACCTGGGTAGCAGAGATCTTGGCTCAGTGATAGCAAAAAGGAGAGAGGGTGAGCAGCAGGAGGAATTTCGTTATGTTTCGGCTGTAGGTTTATTAGCAGGAAGCTAATTCAGAAGCAGCAGCAGTAGCATGTCATTCCCAGTTTGCTCAATGGGCCACTTCCTGCATCCCCTAAATAAGACACCAAAGACAATACCAGACAATATTTTTAGCAGCACCTCTAAAAAATCACAGCAGCGGAACACAGTGGGATCTTATGTGCTTGAACAAGAGGCATCTCAGAAATGGAGTAAGGGGAAATGGAGTGGTCCCTTTGGATCTGCATATAGAGGGCAGTGGTCTATACCCTGTGCTGGTCTTCAAGGCCCAGCAGGTTCCAGTGAAATCAGAAAATATAAGGAAATTTCTGATTTCTTTACCCATATGGTTTATTGAGCATAACCAGGCAATTCCCAGCCTTGATACAGCATGTCCCAGCCCCTGTACAGGACAGAGCCTTGTAATGGGTTCTTTGGATAAGAAGGTATTTCTCCAGGCAGTCAGGCACAAAGAGCTGGAACAGAATGAAATGCTTTGGCCGGATTATCTTTTATTCCCTCCGCTTTAAAATGAAAAGAGATGTTCTCAGAAAGGTCTGTCTTTTTCTTTATTACCCCGAAGAATAGCAGTTTTTAACCGTTCCCACTGAAATATCTGGGCTCACTATATCTTGATGGCTAGCTTTTTCTTCTTTGGAAAGTTACAGGTAGCTGTATCTGGCATTGATATTTTACAGGAAAAAGGATTATGTTGCATGTTAACATTCAAAACAAACAAAAGAGCAATAACAAAATAACCAACCTTCTTGCAAAAATCTGAGGGACTCAAATAGTAGTTCAGTTGCAGTTCTGATAATAAAACCTCTGTTGTGTTAGAAATGCATCTCTGGCTGTTCCCATGAAAACCAACCTAAATTTGGCTCACTTAAAGCCTTGAAAAAATTTCCATTGAGATACATAAGAATTTTCCAGCCAAAATCTCTGGTGATTCTGTCAGTGTGGAGTGGGCGTGCTCATCTCTTCAAAGCGCTGTTCTTGCTGAGGTTGCTGAGCTCAAGTTCATGCCTGAGGTTAATATTTAAAATACTAGAGGTGCATAGAAACACTGGGCTGTTGTCTTCAGAGCAGGAGAGGTGACAATCTGCAATCTGTCTTTATGGATCTGGACTGTGTGTGCAAACCACTCAAATCAGTGTTAGTGGCAGTGCCATGTTACAACACAAGTCTGGGAAATGGTAGCCCTTAAAAAGAATAAAAAAACCAAATCCAAACAAAACAAAAAACAACAAAAACTTAACAAACAAACAAACCAAACACCCCCCCCCCAAAAAAAAAAGAAAACCGACAACAACAGCAAATGCTGACTGAACTATGCAGCTGTGGCACAGAGACAACCGCTCATGCTGCTGGTACCTTCCCTCTGTTGGTGCTTTCTTTGTGGTCCTGGCTTTCCTTTCTCTGTGCCTCTAATGACAGAGATGTTATTTCCAAAAACTATCAGCATAAATTTTGCCCTGCAAATGTGAGACAGGGGGACCATGCAATATAATAATAATAACAATAACTACGTCAAGTGATCATCCCCAGACTTCTCTTGTTCTCATCAGGTAGGAAGGGTAATTTAAGGTAATACTTCAGGGTTTGTTTTTTTTTTTTTTTTTTCAGTATTGAGACTATCGTGATGTATTACATGGTAAAGGTTGCAGGTAACTGAAATCTTAAGAACAGAAGCTCAGTTAAAAACCTCTATCCCCTTCAAGGGAATTCAGCCCTAAGTGGGGACTGTGTTAAAATCTAAAATGAAAAGTTTTAATGTTAAAGCCTAAGCATAAGAATTGGAGGGCAGTGAGTGGGCAGAAAAATGGAACTAGATTTGGGCCCCTCACTACAAGAAAGATACTGGGTGCTGGAGAAGGGCTAGTAAAGGCTCTGAAGCCCAGGCCTTATCATGAGTATCTGAGGCAGGAGAGATTCTGAGGAGAAAAGGAGGCACAGGGGGACCTTATAGCTCTCTAGAACTACCTAAAAGGAGGGTGTAGCCAGGTGGGGGTCAGCCTCTTCTCCCAGGTAACCAGTGGTAGGACTAGAGGAAATGGCCTCAAGTAGCACCAGGGAGCTTTTAGATTGAATATTAGGACAAATTTCTTCATGGAAAGGGTTGTAAAGCTTTGGAACAGGCTGCCAGGGAAGTAGTGCAGTTGCCATCTTTGGAAGGATGTAAAAGATGTGTAAATCTGCCACTTGGGGATGTGGTTTAGGGGTGGACTTGGCAGTGCTGGGTTAACAGCTGGACCCGATCTTAGGTCTTTTTCATCTTAAACAAATCTGTGATTCTGTGATTTTTTAACACCCTCTCTCTCGCTAGAAAGTTCCAATGTAGCCCCTTTTTGTAACCCAAGCAATTTTAATGGACACAATAATGGTACCAAAGGGTCATTATTTATCAGGGTCCTTGCTCTTAATAAATATTAGTAAAAGGGAATGTTTCTTTCCATTGCAATCAAAAAAACAAACCCTTGTAATATTTCTTTTAAATTACATTGCATCCTGTTTTTTGAGCTTTCTCTTCCCCATTCTCTGTCACAGTTCCCCAAGAATGGCTGATGGCTGAACTGCCAGCTGTCTAGAGCAATGTAGAACAATTTGTTAAAAGTAATAACTTTTATACCATAATAAGCCATATTCCTGTTGAATCTTGTTGTTACTACTGTTCTTTACACTAGATTAACAATTTCACTACAAGAAAAGAATGTTAAAATAAGAAGGACTGTGACTTTTTCCCTTTGTTACTCTTCTCTGTATCCATGAAAAATTTTGGCCATCTGTGTGGTTTTCTGATAACATATTAAAGCATTTATTTAACTTCCCACCTTCCTTGTGTTCTTCTCTTGCTGAAATTACAGCTGAAGAGGTGGAAAGACTGGCTGCAATGCGTTCAGATTCTCTAGTACCTGGGACTCACACGCCTCCAATCAGAAGAAGGAGCAAATTTGCCACTCTCGGAAGACTTTTTAAGCCATGGAAATGGAGGAAGAAGAAGAGTGAAAAATTTAAGCACACTTCAGCAGGTAACAGTCGTGTTGGAGTCGGTTTATTAATCTGGAACTTTTTGCTTATCGAGGCTTAAAATTTGTAATACAGCCTCAGTTTATAGGTATTTCAACTCTTGAAGCTTGGTTTGGAGAGATTAATCAGCTTCTAAGAGAAGATCTTTAACTTTGTTACAAACTTTTTCTTTAAAAACCCCAAAGTGACACATTGGGTGCACTACAATTAAATCAGCAGCTCACCAAAGCTGTATTTTCAAGTTCTGCTACTAGAGCTAGAGCCTAATCCAGAAGAAATCTTTGAATATTGATTTGGCAGATTATGACTAAAGGAAAAAGCAGTATGAAAAGATAATGCTAGTGATTGATTTAGCCACATTTCATATCCTGTGAGTGCTAATTAAGGAGTGAGAAAAATACAGGATAAAGAAGTTGACATTGGGTTGAGTAACTTGCATAACCAGAAATTATTCATTCCATTGGGCAGGAATGGTGTGTCCCTTGTTTTTTTGAGAAAACT
Source organism: Urocynchramus pylzowi (assembly GCA_013397555.1). NCBI lineage: Eukaryota > Metazoa > Chordata > Aves > Passeriformes > Fringillidae > Urocynchramus > Urocynchramus pylzowi. Next base: position 55,912 of record VZRH01006285.1, read on the forward strand.
GAATCTAAGTTCCTGCCACACCCCTCTTTTTGCCATTGCTTTCTTGCACTTCTAGTTCAAGACCCTTTTTTATTAAAAAAAAAAAAAAAAGGGAAATTGAAAAAATGTGGGTTTTTAATGTAGATTGGTCTGAGCAAGATGCAGGCATTGATGCATGTGGTGACAGCTCTGCAATCTATTTAGAAGGTTTATTTTCTTTGTTCTTTCATGATGGCAAATAATTAGTAAGTTTGATTCTGCAAGTCTTTAGCCTGGATTATCTGTGAGAAAACATGGAGTTTCTCCAGATTTCTCTTTTTTTTTCACTAGAACTAGAAAGTAAGCAGTGAGTATCTTGCTCCTTCAAGTGTCAGAAGAGGCTTGAGTTACAATCAGTTGATTTTCTGCCCTGTGTATTGCACAGTGGAAGGTTTTAGGCACTACTTGGGTGTACCTGTGGCACTCCAAATCCTGTACTCCTGAAAGTGGCCCACAATGGAGTGAGACATCTCATTTAACTAAGTGTGAATTCTTGAATGAGTTTAAATGCAGAATAAGTGTTTTCAGGGTTTGTACCTGAATGAATTATTTACTGTGTGCTGTTTAGGCTGCTCTCTGATTCGTCAGCCAAAAACTAATGAACTGGAATAGATGGCTGTATCACTCTGAGTGATGATCATGTTTTTTGACTTGACAGCTGAGAAGCTATTGTCACCAAAAATGACATCTTTCTGCAAAAAAAAAAAAAAAAAAAAAAAAAAAAAAAAAAAAAAAAAAAAAAGACTTGTCTTTCATATTTTGCATCAGTCATAACCATAGTGTAGTGTAGTAGGATTTCCATGAAAACCATGTAGCTTTTAGGGATATATGGACACTGTGGTGACAACTGCTTTGAATCTAGTTTCAGCATGCTGCCTTGTTTGGTTACAACTAGGAGAATACCATGGCTGTTCAAGAAGTACCATGGGTTGCCAAAGCTTGCCTACTGTTGATTTTTATGGTTTCAGCTGATGAGGCTGAGCTGCATACTGCTGTGGTTAGACTGACTGGTTTGAAGCTGGATGGAATATGGCTCCATAGTCTGCTCTGGGCATTACAATAAGTATTGTTAAGATTTACCCCATTACCAAAATACTTGGAAAGTACACAGTGATTAAAACCAGACTGAAAACATGTACTTTGTCTTCTCAGAGGAATAGCAAGTTTTGCCAGACATGCCAGCATATCTTCTCCCCTAGTAAGAGTGAGTTCAGTGTCTGAAAAACCAATTTAAAAGCTGGACCTCCAGGAGCATTTGTCAGTCACATTGCTGGGTTTGATCTCAGTTGAATCCAAAACCTTTCTCTTTTTTTTTAGAAAAAAAAATTATTTCTAGTAAGTTAACAGTATCCTACAGCTGCTCTGCATAATTGGTATTCCAGTCAACTCCCCTGCTACTAACTGCAGCAAAATTGACAAGGATGTCAAATTTGCTGAGCACCCTGTAGAAGGCAGGGATAGAGATTTGCTTCTGGACTGTGTAAGAGCTGGGACCTCATAGTTTCCATCATCCCCATCCCTGGGGGACAGGAATCCACCAGCACCCTACAAGACCCCCCAGCAATTAAGAAGTCTTGGTTGAACCTTGGATGTGTAATACAAAAGATTTGACACATGGAAATAGCAATTTTCTGACAGCATTTCCATGACCTCTTGTCTAGTACCTCTGATCTCATTGAGAAAATATATTTAATCTTTATAGTAAATCAAAGGATAAGCTTGTGAGATGGCATAATGAGAGCCAGCATGAAACTTCATAATACAGGCTTATTTTCTTCTAGTGCCCTGATAAATGTGACACTTGGAAAAAAAACATTCCCATTAGTGTCCTACAGGCACGCACCCAAGCTTTCCCACCTGCATAGAACATCAGTAATTATAAAAAAATAGATACTAATACAAGTATTTTATTAGGCTCTTATTTGCTGCAACAATGGATTCAATTATTTTTAATGTCAAAAGTGGTAAGGGTCAAAACACATGCCCTAATCTGATGAAATTTCCCCTGAAATTAATGGGGGATTCTTCTTTGGGAGAGGACAGAAAGAAAGAGAGAGTCAAGCTGATCTGTAAGGTTGAAAGGTTGCCTTTTTCTTGGTATTTCCAAGTGCTAACATTTTGTATCCATATCTTTATCAGACTAAAAGCTCTGCTTATTTATTCAGAGATTAATGTTTTAAAATACAGTTCATCAGTCAATGAGCAAAAACACCTTTTAGGTAATAGGAAAAGTTATTTTTTGACACCTGTAATTGCATGAGGTGAGACAGTATGTAATTTGATTGATTGAGGGTCTCAGTGTTAGGCTTACTGTATATGATGCCTCTCAGCACATCAATACTCAAATTGTGATATTTGAGCATAAGTCCCCCATCTTCCATCTTTGTTATTGTATTGTCACTGACAAGCAGAGGGTCGAAAGGATGTAATGTTTTGTAGAGTTTATGTGTTTATAGGTACATTGGTTTTGTTGTCCCTGTAGTGACATTGCAGAAGGGTCCAAGGTCTGACATTGCCTTGGGGCTGACTTGGTAACAAAGGTAAGAGTCGTGGGTTTGATGCAGACATCTCATGCTTTTGCCTTGACACTGGTCTCTGTGAGGTCATCATTAGGTATTTCATAAAGCAGCCAGAGCAGGTAGAGAAGGTCACAGGTAGGGTGATCTGTGCGCAAATGGGAAGCACCAGATGAGCCATTGGGTTTGATCTGAGCGACCTCTTCTGCTGGAAGGGTGTTGTGTTAAGGAGGTGTAAGGAATGTGCACTGTGAATGAAATATGGGCTTTGGCTAGGCATAATCTCAGAAAACAGGGAGATTACACTCTGTGACAGACATCAGTGTACCACAGCAGGAAAAGAAACAAGTTAATTCTCACAGTAATTTTCCACCTGGACAGAAGTGAAGTTCCCACCAGTACAAAGTGGTTTTCAGTGCCAGGTCTGCAAATCATTTTATCACAGAACACCTACTGAAAGTTCCTTGATGGGTGATGAGACTCCCACAGTACAACATAAACTCTCCATACACTGAAGTTCCATATACAGGGACTTAGACAAAGAAACCAAATTCTGCCATGCTGTTATTATGCTACAGTCAAAGGTATGCTGTATATTTTTAAACTTAGCGAAGATTTTTACATGAAGTGTGGAAACTTTTATTTCCATGCAGGGCCAAGGCCCCCTCGACAAAAATGTGAAGTATTATAAAGCTGGGACAGCAGGCAAACTGTCTTCTAAATGGCAAGAATCTGTCTGTTGAGGGGATGGTTTCTCACAGCTGACAAGGAGCAGTCTCATGGCAGGAAGAAACATAATTTCCTATTCCCAAGCACATTTCCTTGGCTGGATGCAGCTGGGATGGCTCTAGAAGACTGGTCAAGGTTTTAGCAGCCAAGTTCAGGGGCTCTCTGAGAATCAGCAAAGCAGATAGCAAGAGAGCAAGCTGGCTGCCTCCTCTACTAGACCTTTGTCATTTTTCTTAATACCTTGATCTTCTTCTGCTCACCTTGCTGTGAACTTGAAAAATGTTCCTGGGTGTGTTGCTGTTTTATTGCAGTGCTGTCTACATGCAGAAATGTCATTTCCTGGAGATGTTTTGGAGAAGGAACTGCTTCTGAAATAAAGAAGCTTGAGGGGAAATAGACTCTGTGCTTACTTGAAATATTACTGAAGGTTTTTTATCACTACTTTCATCAAAAGCCAACTGTTTGCAACCTTTCAGAAAAAAAGTGTTTCAGCTGCTTGGAGGATTTTGAGTAGGGAAAAATGTCTTGTTTTGTCATTTCCCGTTTCTGGTGACCTTCATTTTAAAGAATTGGTGTGTCTGTCTTCCACCATCGTTGCTTCCTGAATCACAGTGCTCAGGCAAAAGGGAGAAGGAAGCATGTAACTTGTACTTGAAGGACACTAGTTGGAATGACAAGGGAAAAGCAGAAAATGGTAAGTTAAGAGGTGTAAAGAAAGCTCAGCTGTAAGTAGGAGAGCAAAGGATTCAGCAATGTTTGGGTTTGGTCCACTGGTAGCCTGTACAATGGGCAGAGAAAGACCTGTGTCAGAAGAAAGCTCCTCAGCAGCTCTGTTGCCAAGTAGATGGTTTTCTGAGACAACCAGTAATACTAAAGAGAGAAAAAGAGATCTTTTGAACTCAGCCTTTCCTCCTAGGTATGTTGAAACCTCCTTTTATTTGTGTCCCAGTTTCCCTTCCTAGAAATACTTACAATCCTCCTCCACAGAGCAGTGATCACATATCAGTCCTCTGGTGTCACAGTTCCCATCCCAAAACCCATGGGTGAGCTAGTGAGCCACGTCCTGCTCGGTGACCGAGGAAGACATGACCGTGACTTTCTAGCCTCATGCTTGGTGTACCCTCCTGAGAATAGGAAGATCTGCTCCTGTTTCATTTGAGGCTTCATTGGCTTAGGTTACATTGTAGAAATTGGTGTTCAAGAACCTGTCTCAAGGTATAGGACTAGGGAGTTGGAAAGGATAAAGACTGGAGCTGAAGTAGACCAGAATATCAGAAGAGACAAAAGGTAAACCTTTATGAGCCAAGCATCATCAGTTGGCTTGGAGGAAAAGGACATTCAGGGCAGGTTTGTGGATTGATCTGCTGCCTAAGGGCCTTAAGATTCTTTTAGTAATTATCTGTACAGAGGATGACAATCTTGCTAGCGGTTACTCTGTTAAGTAGGAATAGATGAGGTCTTCCCTCTGGATCTAAAGATTTAAGCCAAATAGAGTAGCCAATGCCACAAAAGGGAGCATGTGGATTTTTTCAGTTTACTTTTTGGGGAGGGCGTAACATGCTCTTCCATTTGCTTTCACTCTCACTCAAGCCATTTAAAGATAATAAGTGAGCCACAGCAAAGTTGACTCATCCAACCTTTAGCTGCTTCACTCCCAAAATCTGCTTTAAAACAGATAATAATTTTGTGCCTGAATCTTTTTTTCCCACTTGTTAATTCTTGGTGCTTTGGTTTTTCCAACTGGAATTTTTTTTAAATATACTCTCTAAAAAAATCATATGTCAGTGTGTTTATGTAAGTTAAGTCTCCCAGTCAGCAGAGGAGATTGCTTAAATTGGCAACACTTACGGGCAAAGATTTTTCAGTGTTTCTGATAAATAACAAGAAGAAAACAAAATGTGGTAAAGCTGTTCAATTAAAGAAACTGTTATTCATAAGCCATACCCAGATCGTTTGATTCCTACTGCTGATTATTTCTAACTACAACAGGTAAATATTTTAAACCTTTCTTTCCAGAATGTTCCAGGTGGGAGACATTCAATAATATGTTTCCAGTGCTTCTCTTAAACCTTCTGCTTTGCCAGTAATTGCCTCTTGTGTTTTTTCATGTAAAACCCTTAGGGTATTTAAGGGGTCATGCAATTTAGGTGAGACCTTTGCCTGGGGAAATGAAGGAGAAGCACAGACTGCAGACATGCTGGCCTCACCCCTGCCCATACTTCTGGGGAAGTGATCTATGGGGTGAGAGACTTGGTGTGGTTTTCCCAAGTGCCAGGTTATTGACATCTATCTGCAGAGGTTCTATTTTCGTTGAAAAGAGTGGTTTTGTTTGGATTATTGTCTAACAAGGATAACTGTTTTAAAGCACTTTATGGTCCTATTCTGTTCTTCTGAGTTTTATTTAATATCTGCTGTGCTCCCATGTGAAAATTATTAATATTTCCAGTTACAATTCCTCTTACACTTTCAAGCCAGACTGTTTCTACGTTTAGATATGGAGAACAGAAATAATTATGTTTTTTTCTTCCCTGACACTCATATTCTTATGACTTGGAAATATAATTCTGAATTCTGAATCAGTGCTCAGAGAGAGAGCAGGGTGTCCCCTCCAGGTTAGCTGGGTCTGAAGCCACCCTGAAGCCTGAAATACCTCAGAGTCCTTCCTGTTCTCCTCCATGACAAAGCCTGTTAATATTTCTGTGTAAAACCCCCAGGGGCCCTTTTTAACAGTGAAACAGCAAGCAGGTGATATGGATGCTGGTCCAAGCCAGGTATTTTTGCTGTGCTGGAGCAGCTCATACAGCATTAAGGCATTGCTAAAAATCACTGATCATTTCCAAGATTTTGGGAGAAGAGAGAAAAATGGCACTGTTGTGAAACTAAATCCAGACTTGCAAAAAAAGAGCTCTGGTTTTATTTGAAAAAAAAAAAAACAGTACAACCACTTTTCCGCGTTAGAAAGGGCTGCTATGTTCACTGTGTTGTGATTATTTGAGGGAAGCACAAGATGTCATTGTCTGAAGAAAAGCAGCATTTTGCAGGAACTTGGGCTGTTTCTGAAAGCATGTTGAATGAAGCAAATATTTTTACATGAAGAAAAATCAAAAAAATAATATAATTATATTTCATTGTTTTCTAGATTAATCTTAGAAGAGGTTTTGTGCTTAGAAGAGGTTTTCTGTTTAAAATTGGAATTAGATATTATTTAGTATAGTTAAAAACCTGAATTTCAAATATAAAATAGCCTGGTAGACAGGAAAACATTTGTATCTTAGTTGGTCGAAGTATTGCACTGCTTGCATTCAAGAACTGAATAAAATTAAAATCCCTATGCAGTTCTATTTTTTGCATTGATCCAAAACTGCACACTTGATGTGTTCTGAATTTTGAAAATGAAAAAAATTCTAGGATTGCATATAACTTCTTTCTCTATGCACTGACATTTTCTTAATGTCTTTTGAGAAATTGGCCAGAAAAATGTACCAGAATTCATGCAAAACAGTAGATAATTTTTAAAAAATTTCATCTTTTGCCATTCTGTAGAGGGAGCAGAACTATCTTGTGTATCTGCTTACTGCTGTGGAATCAAAGATTCACAGAGATTTTTAAAGCCAGTGGTCATTTTCAGCCTCACAATTAGATAAACAGCCCAAAGCTTAGGGTGGCAGAAGAAACTCAATAGCAAGGGAAAGTGATGGCTGATGTTTGCCTCTATTGCTGGTATTTTAAATTGTCAGCATTTTCAGATTTGTCATTTTAAGGAGATTAAAAGAATGGAAATGCATTCGGAAGTTGCAGCTCTGGTTTGTACAAGGAAGGCAGTGAAAGCAGTTGTCTATTTTTATACTTGAATTGCCAACTGGAAGCTCCTAGTTTAAAAACGGAGGAAACAATCACTCCCTCGGGACCATGTATTCCACTACAGAGCAGTATCACTGTGTCTTCCTGAGATCTGCTGCAGAACATTTCCAGGGTTTAAGAAGTGGGCTTTGCTTAGCTGGGCTGAAAAATGTGTTTAGGGATTGTTCTACCCCCGTGCCAGCTGTAATGGAACGTGTGAAACGAGGCCTCTAAATGTGTCCCGTCTTACAGGAAAGAGATGTTTAATGAGGCTGTTTGGTTTTTATGCTAATTACATTTCCAGCTGCTGTGTGAAGATTATACGAGGCCACCCAAACTGTAATGCTACGACATAATTCTACAACAGTGCATTCGTTTAAAATAATATAATACAATCAATCCATTAGAAAAAGTACAAATTGTGATGATTGAAAATAGATGCTGAAGAAGCATAAGCTTCTTCATGGCATATGGATTAGAGAGCAACGTCAGTTGGAAATATTTTAAGTGTTTTAGGAACAAATCAGCAATAATGGAATATCTGGCTGTGGGGAGAGAGAATGAATGCATGTTTGGATTAAGCTCATTCTTGTGTAAAAAGTTGTTATACATCCTCAGCTTCTATTGCCATGACTCATGAATGGAGGGTCTTCATCAGATTGTGTCCTTACAGGTTATTTTAGAATGATTTCATTTAACAACAAAATGTGTTGAAGCTGAATTTATTTTTAAATGGCATGTGAAGCATGGCTATTAATTAGTATTTCTCAGACTGCTGGATTTTGTTCTTTGGGTTTTCACTGCCTTTATAAAGGCACAGGAGAAAATTACATTTCACATGACATGAAGCCATGAGGAAATTTGTCTTCACGATGGTGGTTTCACTGAGAATTGCTGTTGAGGAAGTTTTATTCCTAGAATACTGTTTTGCTCTCGCTCAGTGTTTCCCGCAGGGGGGAAATGAAGCAGGAATCCCCGAGGCCAGCATGGCAGTACCTTGAGCGAGTCCCGCTGTGACATGTGACCCGTGCTGTGATTGGGAAATGGGTTGGTTTGGTCATGTGAGAATGGAGCCCAGTGGGTCTAATCTGATGGAACTTTTTAATCACGGTAGTTGCCCTTTATTTCCGTGTCCATGAGCTGCATTAAAAAGGCACATACAGTTAGATGTATAGGGTATTGGCAGCAGAGATGAGAATTCCAGGTCCGCAGGGATCTGAAACATGCACGGCAATCACCCAGACAAAACCATTAACTTCACGAGCTCTTTCCAGGGATGCTGGGGCTAGTATGTTGAGGAATAATAAATAGTTGCTAGAAAGAGAAACTCAATTGCCCTATATACAGAGGTTTAATAGGAAAACAGAGATTATGAATTGAAAATTAAAGATGGCTTGATGAAGAACAATTTTACAGAAACCTTGGTCTAAGTCTTTTTTATTCTAGGGCTTATTTATACATTGTAACTTGAATTATTTAAACCATAAATATGAAACAGATTAGTTACAACATCATAAACCCCTGGGTGGATGTTTATGCAGTTCATAAACTCATTCATTTCATTTTAATTCATTAAGGCAAATTTAGTTCTGAATTAAAGTGTCCACATAAGTGTTTAATGTGGCATTGGTGATCCTCCTTGAATCTCCAATTCAGATTGCTCTTCTTGAGCACCCATGTAAGTCATTATAGGAGCTAATGTGCAGGAAAGAGTTGATCAGACAACTTGAGGTGTCACAAGAGATGGGTTCTAGAGGCTCTGTTTGGTGAAAGCTGCACCTGGCTACTTGGACTGCCTGAGGGACTGGGCAAAGGAAGTCTAAGGTGGTGATTAGAGCATAATGAAGAGAGAAAACTGTTGTGTTCTTTTCCAAATTCTGCTGCTAACTCATCCCAATCTTGTTGCAAACAACCCCTGCAGATATTGGACTTTTAAGTATTGCAGGACTTGACTGCAATTTGACCAGGTTTCCTCTTTTTTTTTTTTTTTGGTCAATCTCTCCATGTGTAGAGTTTCTTCAGACCTGCAGCTCACAAAGTTGAGTAATTCAGAGAGACTTTTGAATTACAGTAATAAAAAGGATTTCTAAAATGTAGAAGAAAATCTTGGAAACCAAAAGCATGGGGGAACATTACTCATTCCTTTTAGAAGTTAAATCCCTACTTGGAGAAACATATAGATTTTCTGAATATTAAGAATTTGCTTTATTGATACACTTTCAGATGAATGTTTCAATTCCACAGTATGATGTCTGTATAAAGAAGTAGTTAAAAATAAGACTTAATTTGGTTACTATTTGTTTATGTAGGCTGAAGATGTAATCCTGTCTGTTGTTAACTGCATCTGAATTGCTTATTATCTACAGGATATCCCACACTTTTAGATAAAAATAGTGGTAGAATAGATCCATGATGCTGAACATGACTCACTATTCCTTTTGTTCTTACTGGAGTAGCAGGTATATGTTTCTAGGTTGAAAAATGGAGTTTCTCAGTCTCTTATTTTGCAGATGAATGTGTGTGTGCATTTTTGAAGGACAGACCTTAGTTCCTCTTCAAAAGATTTTAATTTGGTTATTAACACTATTAGTCCTTTATATCCTCAAAGTTCTGTTTGCATCTCTTCAAGTTAATCTGGCAATCCCAAACAATTCTATTTATCAAAACAGGCAGTAAAAGTCATCCTTTTGCTGTGGTGAATCATACTTTTTAAATTTAACTAACAGCATTGTTTGCCTATTCTAAAAGAAAAGTTATAGGGAATATAGACTGCCACTAGCTACTACTTGAATCTGAAAACATCAGTTGCTCATTTCCCTGTGTTTTGCAGGAAGCTCTTGGTCTCCATGTGCTCTTCATTAATTCCTTAGTTAAATGTAGCATGGGGCTGACAGCTGAATGTGCACAGATAAGCAGTACTCTGAGGAAGGACCAAAGAAGGTCCAGATATGCTTCTACCTGAAGGCAGTGACATATATTTGTGCTGAAAATGGTTGGCAATGAGTTTGATTTTCTTCCTGCTGAAGCTGATGAATTCTGTCGCTGTCCTCACTGAGCACAGGGTGCCTGGCAGGCAGTTGCTGAATACCAAAAGCCTTTGTTCATACAGACTGGCCAGGAAAGCTTCTGCTAGGTGCACAATCACCTTTCTGAGGTGCTCTGTTCCCAAAAGAAGACAGTGGGACTTGGTGGGTGCTCAGATCTTTGCAGTAACAAACAATATCTGCAGGCAGAATGTTTCCAGGGTGTGTGCATATATTTAGAAAGCACCCTTGCAACCTATTATAGTTAAGTTCTGCCTCAAGACCATTTGAAGCCCATGAATTTCTATCACTATCATCAAGAATCAATACTGCATTTACACTTCTGTACTGGCACTTAAATTTTCAAAACTGTACATGTACATCTAATAGCCTGTGTGCTTTATGGGCCTGATCAAAAGCCCCATAAAAATGATCATTTGGTTCTTTCTGGCTTTTGTAGACATAGGATTTGTTTTAAGTAGTCAATCTAGCATTCCTCCCAGTTTCCTATCTAATAAGAAAATATGCTACAGGTAGATAAAATATCAGTTAAAAAAAAAAAAGATGTAGTTGACTGTGAGTGAAATATTAGATGATATTTGGGCTACAGTTTACGTACCTGAGTGGTAATGTTTTTTCTCACCAGCTAATTGCTTCCTGTACACCATCTCAATCCTCAGTCTGAAGGATTTTAGATTATAGTTGTGGGAAAAAAAAAAACACCTCAATAATTCCATGAGGAACAGAACTTTGGAAACACAATTTTGTATGGGTTGCTCCTTCCTGAATGTTTTGCTGTCTGATCACAAGCCTAGGAATGGCAGTTTGGGTAAAGTTTCCCTAACCAGCCTTCCAGAACTTTAGAAACACTACAAATTTATGATCTTTTGTCCTAACCAAAGTTTGCCAAAATTGGAAAAAGGTAGTAGAATTACCAATGAAGGCATATTGATCGTTACAATGAAGCCGCTGCTGCTGCTAAAAATATGCAGGAAGGGATGGGAGAAAACAAGACACTGGCTGTCTGCTATAGAAAAGGATACTTTGGCTCTTCTTTTTTTAGGCTGGCCAATGAGTTTAAAAGAGTGGTAGCACATATGGCATCCTTTTACAACCTCAGTATTAACTTCAAAATCAACAACATCTCTCATCAAATGTACTTCTGTAAGGAAGATAAACATCTGAATAAGAAGCTTCTGAGTAATTGTTTATGGAAATAATTTAGGATTTTATGATCAGTGGAGAATACTTGTGCGTCCTCCTGCTTCCATTTGCTTTGAAAAGAGCCAGGGTGTGAAGGCATTTGCAGGGTTTTGATCAGACCTCTGGGAGAGATCAGGAGGTTACTCTGCAGGCAGACAAATGCAGAACTGTTGTGGGAAGATTATTACAGAAAATCCATGTGTATTTGTTTATAAATTAAAATAATGAAATCAGCAACAGCTGCTCTTAATTAGTGATGGATCTGAACTGACCACACAGCCAGCCAGGCATCCATTGTTGATCTCCATAACACAGAGCTCTTGTGCTGGCAGCAGCGATGCAGGAGCTCTGGCACACAGACTCGTCCCTGCTAGTAACCGAGCCCATGCACTATCTTTTATTTAGATGTGATGTTTACGCCCCAGAAAACTTCCAGTTCGGAATGGCTACCTCTAAATATTGATGTTGCTTTTTTGCATCTGAATCTGCAAAGGCATTGTGCTGAAATGAGAGGCCAGTGACGCTGTGGTATTTCTGGCATTAATGTGCAGACAACATTCCTGCAGGCTAAAATGCACCGCAAGAAGCTGACAAAACCAATCAAAATCCCCCCATTTGTTAGTTGAGCAGATTAGTCCATTTTCTGATTTCACTGCAAGGATTGTGAGACTGGCTTAACTCAGCTGCCCTCATTTGAGTGACTGCACTTAGATCAAGCCAAGCCTCAGCTGTGTCATTCATACTGTTACACCTTCTGAATGCAGGCAGCTGAGGCTTGAATTGACACCACTGATTTAACAAAATTAGCACTAATTTGCATTTTGGTCAGGGCATTATTTTTAGTATTCTTTCATCTGTTGAGAAGGAGTTACCTGAGCTGCTCTTGTAGAAGGCCATGAGCCAGCCCCTGGCCACTGCCTGCCATCAGTCAGGAACTATTAACAGCATCCCATTGGCAATCCCATGTGCTGACACCTGAACATTGGTTTCCAGAGGCCTGGAGCCCCTGTTGCTAGTGAAGGCATAACTATTTTACAATTTAGTTGTCTTCTGGCACTGGTTCATTTATTGAATTGAGCTGGCTGTGAGCTCTTCAGCATAGTCATGATATCTTTCTCCTACTGTCCTTATCAGCAAAATTACCACTGAGAGAAAGAACTTGTATTTTACCAGGATCTTCAGAATTTATCTGTGGAATTATGTGCCCTGAGGAAGAGTGGCTTTTACCTGTAGTATCTGTTGTCTTGGCAGCATCATTTCATCCAGGAAATACCATGTATATTGGAATAACCTTGTTGCCCCATGCTGCAAAATGAGTTATATTGGTCTGTTTTCTTTCCTGCATCCCTAGAAGGAAAGGCTATAAAAGTGAACGTTGCAAATACACAGGATAGAGAAGCCACAGGGGAAGAGAGCTGAGACGCTCCCCTTCTGTGCTAATTGAAAGTAGGCCAAATCATAGTTCACTGCACAGATAAATGAGAGAAACAGAAGAGGGGCTTTGAGGATTGCGTTATCTAATAAACCCAGCAGTATCTCCAGAAGAGCAGAGCTCTCTCTTAGCCACTGTCAGAGCAAACATGGTAGCAGTATGCATATTGTGAATAAATTGGTGTGTGTCCTTAGTCTGAAACTCCCTGTAGGTTAAGATGAGCAAAGCAATAGCTTTTTCAAGCATATGTGGCGAGGTATGGGCTAAGCAAACTTCTGCTGCTGCTGGTCTAATGATGCCTCTTGTGCTGCAGAGAAGCTGGATAAAAAGAGGGCTAATATTCAGGAGCCCTAGATCCATATTATAGTTGGTTTGCAGCTAGTAGGGTAGAGTCTCCCTATTCATCTAACACCTGCTATTTCTGTAATACCTTTATGTATATATGCTTATGTCCTACTTTTTTTCCCTGGAATCTATACATTCCCCTGGAATCATGTTTGACCTCACTACATTGCCTGCATGCAGCAGATGATATAGGCCATTCTTTTGTCTGTTAAACTTGGTTGTAAAATCTCATCACCTTCAGTGACAACAGGCCTGACCCTCTGGAAAAATGTAGTGAAGGCTTTCTGCATGAGGCTTTCTGCTGTGTATCTAAGGCACTCCAAATAGTGAGAACACTATTTTAAGTAATGCTGTCAAGGAAAGAATAGCACAAAAAGATACACACATTTATTAGAGGAGATAACTGTGGAACAAAATTGATGAATAACAAATAGGAGATTGTTTATAAAATGCTGATTTCTGTCTCATTGTTTACCTAATTTTTCCTGTTTCATTTTGCTTGAATAATGTAAATGCATTGGTCCCATTAGTGTCTAGGAGATCTTTAGGCATTTTCAGTTCAGTTGCTCATGAGAATATTTCCCACAGCCTTTTGAAGTGGGACTACCTCTTGTGTAGGAAGAGACTCACAAAAGCCACCCTCTCATCTTGTTCCTGACTCCTTGGCATCCCCATGGTAGTCAAACCAACTGCTTATGTGGGAAAGTAATATGAGGAAACCACTGAGGCAGTTTTAGCTGTCTCTTAATGAAATGTACCAGCTGGAAATCAGGAGGAGCATGATCATCATGGGACCAATCAGCCCTCTGTGGAGAAGCAGCAAGTGCTGCATAAACCACAATCAGTATGTCTGTGATGAGAGCAGTGTTGTACTGAGTGGGTAGCAGATATTATGGTGAAATACTTAAATTCAAACACCACTTTAATTAAATTCCACTCAGTATTAGGCTAGGAAATTGATAAGATTTTAAAGAATTGAAACCAGCCCTGAGCTAACATGAGCACACTGACCTGTCTCTTCTTGTCAACTGCCTGCAATCATTTTTGTGCCACAGGATATCCTCTGCAGCCAGTGGGCCACTGCATTTTACTAAAACCTGAGCTATTTTCCATCCTTTTAATACTGTCTGCTTTGAGATTGCTCAGAGTGCACCTCTGGAGAATTTAGTTTCATTTTTCCATGCTGCATATCATGGGAGAATCCTTAAATGAGATAGCAGCTTCCTCAATGCAATGTAAGTTGTGGCTCCAGTTCCTTCTGCCAGACGTGTCCCAAGCAGATATTGACAGTATCACGTTCAGTGCAGGAATTGACAGCAGAAGACCTTACCCATGGTAGGAGCAGAGCATGCACAAGAGGTGTGGTGTGACTCATCACTCCAGTTTCAGCCCTTTTACATCAGGTAAAAAAGCCTGCGGAAGCCCTGGATCTGCCCAGACAATAACTCCCACAGAGAAACTGCAAGAGACAACCAGCAGGACCTCGTCCAAAGCTTGCCTTTAGGTATCTCAGGCAGGCATCTAGGCCAGCTCCTTGGCTCACAGTATTTTCCCAGCTTGTCTTCTGTCCTGCAGCCCAGTGGGCAGGCAAGGAGAGGATAAACAAAGCACAGATTGCCTTAAAGTCATGCTAGCCACAGATGAGTGTTAGGTTAAGATTTCCCTTCATTTTATTTTGGACTGTGATCTTTCCCAATTATTTTTTTAATAGTTACCACCAATGTCACTTGGATAACACAAAGCAGCAAATAACAATTGACTTTTGCTTACATAAGATAAAGTTGTACTTTGCTTTACACCTCTGTTTCAGATATTTCAGGTCAAATTTTGCTTGCAGTTATGTCTAGGTATTTCCTATTAAATCCATCAGGTTAGATAACACTGGCATTTGTAAAGAAAAGCATAAATTTTGCCCTAAAGTGTGTTGTTCTACCAGTCCATTTTATTCTGTGTAGGTACAGGTCTTTTAATTATCAAGCTGATTCCTAATTGGAAGTGAACTTCTGCTCAGTGCTTGAAGATAAAAAGTATGAGGTAGACAATATGATACCTGAGGAACAAAGTAGAGGCTGAATCTAGGTGGCAGGAAGACAAACAAGCATAAGTAGTTGTGATTATTGCACATTTACACATGCTCGCATGCATTCATTCTTACTTTTCTCTTGCTAGTCTTAAAAACCTAGTCAAAATCCAGATACTGAAGAGATGTAGCTCATAAATTATGTTTTCTCAGCATATGCTAGGTGTGCATTGATGTGAGCAGCTATTCTGTGAGATTAAGTGTATTAAGAAACATGTAATGACTCAACTTAGGGAGCAAACCTTCCAGAGCAGCTTATTCAAGTGCAATATATAGAGATATATAAATAAAAGATACTGCATAACTCAGTAAGCTGGAATGAGTTGGAGAGACATAAAGTGGTGTATATTCTAGTTCTTGATATTCATGTTTTATTTTAATTTGTTACTTTTGCTATGTAATTTAAAAGCCATTCCCATTCTTGCCATTTGTATAACATTTTTTGCCTTTATGTAAACACATGCATATTTTATGTTACTTTTGAATTGAATTTATGGATTGGATGACCCTGAGCAGAACTAAAAGCAGTGGAACACATAAAAATAGTAGGTTTCTGTTTTCAGCCTCTTCTAGCTTTGAAATGAGACATGAGTAATTTAGGCTCTTTTTTCTTATGTGATTAATACTTCTCAAAAACACAGACACTGAGAAGTCTCTAAAAGTAAAATATTTTATTAGATTTGCAGGGTTCTCAGTGATATAGTTGTGATAATACCATGAAGATGTAAAGTGAGTGTGTAGTGTCTGGGCCTGTATAAGAAAGTGCCTAATTTTTCCATCTCCACTTACTTCAGTGTGAGATTCAGGAAGGATACCATGTTTCCTTCAGCAGTGCATTAACACGCATATGCTCTTTCCTCCTCTCTAGGATTGTCAAAGCTCATCAGGAGTTTCGGATGAATAACTCCTACTGGAATTATTTACAACTGAAAATCTTTGTGTCCAGGAAGCTTAGGAGAAGTGAAAATTTTCACCCCAATTTCCAGTGTTTTGTGTGCCTGGATGTTGCTTCACACCACAGTGTTCAGAGTGGCTCAGGACACTCTGGGGCATTCTTGAGCATTACTGAGTGAAGTGCCAGGGCAATGTGAATGAATTGGGTTGTGAAGGACTTCAGACCTTGGTGGGAGCATTCAGCCAGGTGAAACTGCACAAACTGGATCTGACAGAATAGCTTGTCAGCCTTGCACAGAGTGCACTAAGCTCAAGGAGGCTACAAAATGTGGAGCAGCATGGTGGAAATGGAGTAAATTCTTTGAGAAGAGTCAATATAAAAAAACCAGTCAGGCACCTATCTATTTTACAGACACAGTAAAGAAACTCTTAAATAGTGAATTCCTGGGAAATGTACATCCTGGTAAAACTCTTAGTGCACCTCAGATGTCTTGTTGATGTGTGTGTGTTTGCCTAACCCACTTCTGCTGGCTACTGTGTGCTGCTTACAGCCACGAGCCAGTTTGAAGAAATTCTGTTTGTAGTGAAGGTATGGCTATCTGGACCTGTTTCTCCTGGTGATTCCAAGGTGGGGGAATAAAATAACAGCATGCTTTTGCCTCAGTGAGCACAACAGTAAGATTTAAGGAGCTAACAACCCTTTGGGAATATTAATATTTGGACTGACTTCCTATTTGAGAATAGCAGGTCTTTAAAAATATACCGTCAGTGCGGTTTTGTGGCATCAGTTTTTAGAGGTATATAATGTAGATATAGTTAATTAGATCACTTTGGTGTTAATGAAGTGCTTTTGAGATTCTTGGAGAGCTTTACGTACGACAGTTCTCATCAAAGACATGTTGTACCCAAACCTCACACAAATGTATGTGAGATGAGAACAGGTAAATTGAATGCTCCATCAAAAAATCCATAATGCTTTTTCTGAGTTGTTTTTATCACAATGCTAACAAAACAGTTTCAGGGTTTCAAGCATTTTAACGGTGGTCTTATAGTTGTCATGTGGTTTCCCCACTCTGTTCTGCTTAATTAAAGGAGAGTAAAGAGGAAATACTGTCATTGATTACATCTCCGTGACCCGCTTGAGAATAAAGGGATTGCTCTGGTGTACTGAGAGCAGTATCTGACTGACAATGGCTGTAATACCATCTGCTAATTAAAGGATTTGGCAAAATAATTGCAATTTTCTACTTAAATTAGAAAAATACTCAATAGAATCTGTGCTTCTTCTTCAGCTTGGGCGATATATAGAGTGCTTGCATCAGGACAGGCAAATAACCACTTAGAAACAAAATAGACTGGCACTGGAAAGACAAAAACCACCATCCTTTAAAAGCAAAAAAAAAGTAACAGTTCTCACTACAAAACATGGTTCTCTCCACCTCTTTCTCTCTACCCTTTTGTGCATGCGCACACTTTGTAACTCTTGCCTGGTAACTGTATTGTTTTAACACTAGTCAATAGTTATCCACAGCACCAGCAATAAGGTTGTTGGAGAAAAGGACAAAATATATTGGAGCATTTTATGAAGAACAGCAGAAGATCAGAAACCACTTAAGTTGCCCTGACACAAATATGATTATGTATTTATAAAGATTAATTTTTAATAATGCTGTTATCTGCAAATGTGCCTAGGTCACGTGTTTGGGTACAAATATTCCTTGAACTCTGGTGCAGTTCACATCTAAGTCCATAGCAATGAAATACATACAACATTTCAACTAGGTATGTGCAAAAATGTTTTTTTTTCCATCAAGTTTTCGTACCTGATTGAATATTACTGGAAAGTCTCATGTTTGTGTTTCAACTATGCCCATCATTCATTTATTTTGATATATAGTCAGAATAATGCAGATACTGCAAAGAAGACTGTAGTTCTATTGTTCTTCTTCAACGTGTAGCTCATGACAGTGCAGAATTGGTATTGAACAGACCTGAAAAACAAATAGTCATAAATTCATATACTGAGCATTATCCATTTAAGCATATTCTCAGATAAAAGTGTTACAATCTGGGGACTGAAAACCTAGCAGCAATACCAATCTGTAATATCTTCATCTAAGCTTCTGGAAGCTAATGTGCATTTGCATATTAAAACTGCTCTGAATCTTGTGTGGAGAAATCTGCATGAAATTCAGAGCCAGGAGAACCAGCCCTGAAGAACTTGCCTTTCTCAAAGAATAAACTGAGAAAAAAGCTTGCAGTCAGTGGACACTGCTCCCTTTTGCTTTTCACTTTCAAGTGTAAGTCCTCTGCGAGGAATTTTCATTACTGAAGTCTCATGCTTTAGATGTCTTTTCTCCGAATAAGTTGTTGGTCTGGAATGGGCAGCTTGGCTCACTGCTTTTTTCAGAAACTCCTGGTGGGAGCTTGGACAAGCTATATGTCCTACAGCAGCTGTCCCACACACAGCTGCTATGGCTGAAGCCATAAAGAAGGGTGTTAAAGTGTGCCCTGTTTCGGTATGGGTTAATCTTTTTCATGTAATATTTTCAAAGTATTAGACATTTCTCAAACAAGATACTTTAGAGCAGAGCTTTTGGGAGATCTCAGAGACATAAATGGAGCAAAGTTGGAGGGTGAGGGGAGAAGCATTTCTGTACTGGGAAAAATTTTTGATCCAAACTTACCAAGAGGCTTTGACATTGTTTTGGTTTTACAAATGGCAATACTCCCCTGTATCTTTAAGTAATTTATAATGAATATAAAATTAAAGAGCACCCCATGTCATAGACTTGAGATGCCTGTACTTTCCTACTATCATATTTTCCCAAAGCAGAAGCATAGATATCTTACTTTAGCATTAAAGTTTTGCATACCTGGCTTCCATAAATATTAGTCTGGAAAAACATCTCTTTATTTGAATTTTCATTTATTTTAGTCAGGCATATCTGACTACTGGTATTTTCTTTACATAAATATTTGGACAGTCAAGTTTCACTCACGTGATTACCTATAAAAAGCAGTTAGCTGGCTGGAAAATGTGTCCATAATTTATTTTATATGAGAAGAGCTATTTGACATAACATAAATGGACAGGATTTCCCAAATCCTGTCACCAGAGCCTTAGCCTCATTGCACAGAGATCTGATTCACACCTAATATAATGCAGGCCATTTGAAACAAAAGTCTGAACTGTAACCGACCTAATTCATATCTCAGCCTCATTTTTGTAACAGCCCCTGTGCTAATGACTGTGTGACTCACCAGTTTTGGGTGATGGGATCAATCACAGCTGACTACTACCCAGCACAGACTCTTCAACACACACATGTGCACTGCTCTGGGTGAACTCCTCCATAATTTACCTCAATAGAGAATGAATACAGTGGGGGAAGGGGAAAGATTTGTTGAGCTTCAGTCATACCAGTTCAAGGATGTTAGACTGCTTCAATAAATATATTAAAAAAATCAGTGTGCTTATTTTGTTTGCTCTGTTGGAATATGTAGAAAATATAGGTAAGCTGTAGAAATAACAGTGACAGGCAAGACTTTCTAAATGACTGGAGATATTTTTATTTCCATTTCCAAGATTCATTTTCTTTTGCAGGTTTTACCTAGGCAGTGCATGATAAGTGTACAGCTTTCTGTATTTAAGAAGTGCTCAGTACAGAATATAGCTCTTGAGAAACCATTCATCTTAACCAGACAAATTTTGTGTAGATAAAAATTCAGCAAGGAAATCTCCCTCAGGTGGCTACACTAGTCATTAATATTGCTAGTTCTAAAGGGAGCCCAGGAGAGCTGTAGACAAGAAGAGCAGTCAAAGCCAATGTTGGAACCCTGCTAGTGGCAAATGGAGAGTAGTCAGACACCTCCTGTGTTGTCTGAGATCTCCTTCCTCTTCAGCTGAGCTCGGTTACTCTCATGCATAAGTTTAAGGTGATGATCTGAAGCGTATTTGTTTGCTTCCAGTCTGGTCTCTGGTCAGTAGGTGCTACCCACACAAGTCAGTAAGAGGGCTCTTTCACCGGTCATTCCCTCCTCTTCCTGCAGAGTTTGCACTGTCTACTCCAAAGGCTTTTTACCACATTTACACAACTGCTTAAATTTGTACCAGAAGGTCATTTTTGGCAGAAATTGCATTGGGGGGTGGGACTTAGTTCTGAATTTTGTTCACCATTGTACTTTAAAGTTGATTAAACTCAGAGTGATGACTAAGCAGCGAGGCTGGGAATCAGAAAACCATGTTATGCTCTGAGCTCTGCTGCAAACCTGCCATGCAGTGCAGAGCAGCTCTTCATTTCTGCCCATCTCCACATGTGCAGCCTACCCGAGGCAGGCGGGGCCTTTGCCATAGTGTTGTTCAGTGGAGTGTTATCCTGGGAATGCTCACTTGCTGCTGCAAGTTCTGTGTGTGCTTGTAGATCACCATGCCTCTCTGCAAAGCAAAACCTTCACCCCAGCAAAACCTTGCTCCTCAGCCTTGCTGCCCTGAACATTAATGTAAGCCTTCACCCAGTGATTTCAGCATGCCCAAGAACTGAAAATAGCCATGTGACCTCCTCTGTCAAAAAGGCAAAATCCGGTCAGCCTCTGTTGAAATTGCTCAGTCACTGAACAAGTCTTTGAAGGCCCAAGGTCTTCTCTGTGATGGAATTATTACTGGCAAAAACCTAGCTATAGGCAGCCGGCTATAAGAAATACGAAGAATGTGCCTGTTTAATCAAAAGCTATATCTACCTGGTCCCATTAGTAACTAATTTAAATGGAGATTTTTTTGAACTGAAAATTTATGTCAAAATGTGAGTATAAAATGAGTTAAGGCTCAAATATTTGACATGACAATATTCAGTGCTTGAGCCCTATACAGAAAGAGACAGAAGCACGCAGGCTCTGGGAACCCTGTCAGCAAAAACCTTGGTTAACTTCCTCCAGCTGAGTTTTATTAGTAAGGCATATGAAAAGTCAAGCAAATTTCTCATAACAGACTAGTTATGTTATTTATCTTAAGAGTCTATTCTCTGTCATTATAGTAGCTGTAGTGTGATTAAATGCAGACAGACAATTATCTGTAACCCACCTCTCTCTTGTCATATGTCTGCTAAGTCTTAGAAAGAGAGAACTTTTATTTGCTGTGTTCCTGTAAGAGAATAATAAACTGGTAGTCACAAAAGGTGACACAAAAGATAAATTAAAACCTGTAATAAAGCCCACTGTTCAATATGTTTGCCATATAAAACAGACTTGACTTTCAAATTCAGATTTTTAGACTCAATTCTTGTCTAGCATCTGGCAAAAATTAGCCTACAATTTTATTTTGACTTCAAATTCAAGCCAGGCAATTGCCTCCCCCATCCTGAGGTTGGCAACAAGACATAAAGAAGTTGACCAGGTCAAAGATAAAAAGCAGAAAAATAAATTGGAACTTCTTTTTTAGAGTATTAATCTTAAATAGCTAAGTTGTGTTTACTATAACTTGAGGCTTTCCTTTCTCTAAAAACAACATTAATATTATTGGCATTGGTTGTGACAGAACACCTACAAGGATGTTACTTGTAGAAATACATGGTAAAAAAATTAGTATTTTGAAATGCCTTACTTCTTCCACTGTAATAGCTCAGATTTCTTATCTGCCTGACTAGAGAACCAGGAAGGCACATGAATGATTTACTGTAGGCATCTCACCAATTTCTGTTGCTTTATTCATCAGCTCTTCAGGGAATCCACAGCATGGCAGTGATGTGTGCTCTTCCTTAATGTAAAATGCAGACATCATAGGATTAGAAATTTGTACACAAAAATTTATGTTCATGTTATTAAATCTAACCTGAGAAAGCACTTCCATTTCATATTAAACCTAGCTGGCCTTGAAAAATTACATTAGAAGTCTGTGCAAGCCTAGAGGTTTCCTGTGGAACCTTTGTGTGAGCTTAGAGCTGTATAAGGTTTCAGACAGGGTCTTGTGCCCGTGAGTGAGTTAACTGAGTATTGCCTCGCCATTTCAAACTGGACCATGGATTTCCCTTTGGTTCTTCCTCTTTCTTGTTTTCTCCTCTTCATTTACGTGTGCTTCCTCAAGAGTTTCTCCCTCCCTTTCCTTTATCCACAAAAATGCCTGCAACCCTCACCACTCCTGTGCTGCCAATGGCATTAAACCAGCAGCAGCAGGGGAGTGCCAGCCTGGATCGGGGCATGCAGCTGGGTCATCCCTCTGTGCCTCTGCCTGTGCAAGTCAGGAGGCACATCCTGAATTGGTGTCTCTCACAGCTGAGCTCCCAGTACTCAGAGGTGTAGGCTAATAGGAATATGATATTCTCCATGCAAGCTAAGTTTAGAGAGCAGCAAACTTGATTGCTTTAGGCATGCTCTTAGCAGACAGTTTTTGCCATGCATTCATAGAAGGACAAAGTGAATTCAAGAGGACAGTTTTGTCCTCTTAGAGCACTTTCACCCCCTTAAGGCCAGTAATGCTTATATTTTGAATTCAAAACACTGGACACAACCCCTGCAGCTACTTTTCTGGGCAATGATGCACTCACCACAATGGACAATAAAACTAGGCAAATATTCTCCCCTTACTCCCTGCTGCAGCCATCTAGAATCTCTTTTGGTCAATCCATATCTCCAGCTGTGATTGTCATTCACAGAATAATAACATCAAGCTCAACTTTTGTCAATACTTTTTTTTTTTTTTAACTCCTGTTTTGTTTACAAATAAAAAGCTGGCATACTGGAAGATAAATTATACATCTGCTGCTTCATTTCGTCTGGTTCTGTTCTGGCTGTGGTCTTACATCGTTGCAGGCAAGGACCTAGGTCTTCCTGAGTGCCCTAAGGCATCTGTAGGGGACTAAAGTGTTTCCCTGACAGTTACAATAATTCTGTCACTCTTACCAAAATTACTGTTTCTGCAACACCCCACAGGGAGAGCATGGTGTTGAGAGCTAGCTTTGGATAAAATTCCATTACATTTTTCTTCACTTCCTAAAAACAAAACTGAAATGTATTTTCTCTGAAATATTGTGGTGTAGGTTTTCTGAAACAGTGTTTTTTCAACACTCATATTTTGTGAGATGGCTTATCAGAGAATAAGACTCTGCAGATATTTCATACTTTTTGAAAATTAAGACCTTTTAAGTTGAACTCTAGAATCAAGAAGCACAGGCTGTGTGTTATATCACTGTATTTTAATGTATTGAACAGCACTGAAGTAAGTCTTGATTTTAGGTAGTAGCATTCAAACTACAAACACGTAGTGACAGCACTACAATAGCAAATATTAAAATGAGATTTCTCTGAGGGAATGTAGTTGTATCTTATATATGGAAAACTATTGGGCTAAAAATAAACCTTAAAAATAATTCTTAAACAGACCCACAAGGACACTGTGTATATTTTTCTCTCATTAAAATTTCCTGTTGTCTAAAATTATCTTTAATTAGGATTGCATAACCTAACAATAAAATTGCTGAGGATTAGAACCAGCAGACACATTCAGCTTAAGGCTTTAATTAGATTAAACTCTTCAATGCCAGAAGTAAGAGATGGAGCATTAGACCTCTTTAACATTTAATCTGGAGAATGCTTTATAATTGTATTTAATATTATGTGGCAAAAGTGTACAGGGAAAAAGAAAAGCAGTCTGCCAACATCTTTTTATGTAATGCTTGCTTAGCTTTTTTGTCACATTTTAAAGACAGATTGTTTCAGGAAGTTGTACCAAGATGGAAGTGGGGGGGGTCTCACATGTACAGTCTCATAAAATTACAGATTGCCTCTAAAGTAGCTTTTTAAATAGCTACCCCCTTTCATCCCTATTTTATCCTGTTTTCTTCAAAACCCATGGAAAAAATTGGAAAAATTGTAAGTTTAGTAGTATTTCTAGTGAATCCTCAAATCCATGATCCGTCATCCCAATGGGTGAGATCACCAGTGCATTGTGTTTTATGTTGGAATACATTTCTACTCAGAATATGATGTTAGGTTGCAAATAAACAATTTTACTAGCCTTTTCAGGGCTAAAGAGTGCAAATTCCCAGTGCAAGGATTGGAGATTCAAACTTACAGCTCCAGGTACCAGACCATCATGATCCAGTTGCAGAGACAACAGTATTTTACCAAGCTTTGTTGTAATCATCACTATTCATCTTCCAGCTACTTCTCTGAGACCCTCAAGAGTATAGGATGGAGTTTATCTCCACTTTCTTAGCAGCAG
Organism: Urocynchramus pylzowi; assembly: GCA_013397555.1. Classification (NCBI taxonomy): domain Eukaryota; kingdom Metazoa; phylum Chordata; class Aves; order Passeriformes; family Fringillidae; genus Urocynchramus; species Urocynchramus pylzowi. The sequence continues at coordinate 80,207 of VZRH01006285.1, forward strand.
ATTCCCAGTATGGGGCATGGAGCAGATTATTAGGGTTTATATGCTTCACCAACACAACCATGTAAGATTTAGTCACTTCTGTCCTCTCTGTGCCTGTACCACAACAATGTCCTGGAGCCAAATAAGGTCTGTGATCTCCTGCAGGCAATGAACACACTTTAGTTTTTTCATCCTCACCCATAAAGCATAAAAGACTAGAGAAGAGGATGCAGCTCCAGCAGGCACCAGCCAGCACTGAAAAAGCAAAAGGAGCATCTTTGTATAAAAGTAATCTAAAACTTCAGACAGGCTCAATGTGGCTGATGAAGTTTCAGGTTCTTTTTGTTCTCTTCAGTGCTCTTTCCCTGTTGTCCAAACTTTAGTGCAGATATACACACCTCAGTCCAGAAGATAAATGCTATGGTGTTTAACTAAAAGATACGATTTATATTTAAAACATGAAAACAAGTTCCCGAGCCCTTAAATGCCTTTATCCCAGAGATGCTTTGGTAAGAATTTTGGGAAACATTCTCTCTGGATTTCAAAACATTCTGTTTTCCTGAATTCTTTTATTTCAACAGATAAAGGGATTGCAACAGTTGTGTTGATGTGAACTGTGTGGCTTCATTCTATCAGGAAGAATAATAATAAATTCATTCAAAATAGCATGGGTTTAAGTTTATAATAATTTAAAGATATTTTTACTAATAGGTACTAAAGCAAGGCAAGGGGCTGTAGCTAATAATCAGCAAGATCTGCTGGTTTTAAGTGAAAAAAAATCATAGGTGACATCAGGTGAAATCTGGGCTTTGTTATTTTTATCTTCATGGACTTGGATCCTCGTCCAGTTAAACACGATTATAAAGCTTCAGAGTATTTCTGTTAACCACCCCAATAATAGTGCTACAGACAGGGAAATAATCAGTGCTTTCTTCCCAGTGAAAGGAGGTTGCCTTTAAGGAGTTTGACCTTCTACCACTTTACAAAATGTCCTTGATGAACAGAGTTCAGCTAACTAAACCTGTCTAAAGGTTGTTCTGCTGGGCTAATAAAATCTGCCATTACTCGGTTCCTGAAATTCAGTAGTAAATTACACTGTGGGAGCATTTGCCCTGAGCATTCATACTCGGACAGAGATATGTGACAGGGTCTTCTTAAATAAATATGTTAGATGAAGGCAATGTAATCTTAAAGGAAAGCAATTCATATCATGACAATACCTTATCTCTTGTCTCATTTAAACTGGGTTCCTCTTAAGTGAACCTCTCATCACAAACCAATCTGAGGGTATCGCTGTAATATGCTTGCTTATTTCCTAGCAGAAAGGTTAATATTTCTAATTAAAAAGAGGCTTGCTAAGGTGTTTCTTAAATCAACTCTTTGATGATAAGAGCTTCTTAGACATTTTAAACTTTTTATTTATTTATGTTGAAGCGATTTCTTCCTCATTTAAATTCTACTGGAGAAAGCAAAGTCATCACAAATGTTAAAGTCTGTAGGGAAGATGATAGTTTTCAACTAGCTGCAGCAGAACTTATTAAGGCTAAAGGCTTATTTTCCTCCCTTAAATGAGTACTCATGTGAAAAATATTGTGTTTCAGTTTTCCCAGCAAGATTTGTGGTTTACTTGTACATTTGGAGATGATATTTGTAATATTTTCAGAGTGAGCCTGATATTTTTACTTACTGAAGTTCAATTAATTTCAAATGAAACAGTGCTTTCAATGCAAAAGAGTAACTCCTGCAAACCCATAGTTTCTGGGGTGTGTATGGAACTAGTTTCATTGGAGATATAGGTCCTTTGGTTTTTTTTAGTTATTGGCCAGCTTTATGCATCCAAACAACAAAGTGATCAGATAGTGATGGTAACCACTCCACCAGTACAAGTAGTTCCTTCCTCCACCGGAAATTATGGGAGTCACAACTCAGACTGTCAGCTGGGAGCAGGAGTAAAAATACAAGTTGCATTCCTGCTTTCTAAGGAACAGAGGGCTTTGTGAGGGGCAGACTTACTGTGTTGTCATCCTGGTGCTTATTGCTACGAGATCTATGGGGCAGAGAGCAATGATCTCCATCCTACGAGACCTATGGGACAGGAGGGCAGGCTTCTCCATCCTCTGGCATTAGCTGCTGAAGAGTGGTGAGGGAGCTTCCTCTATGGATCAAGCACAGATGTGGAGTTTGCCTTAGATTTCCCATAGGAATAGTATGCAAGAGAGAGGATGTTAACACACTACTCTAATATTTGGGCTCTTTGATCTTCCTTGACAGAAGCTGCTGTTGAAATTCAAATGATTTATTAATTACAGCGCAGCACCTCACAGAGTAAGAGAATTGGGTTGTGCTGTAATTTATGAGTCCAGCAAAACAAGCCCATGGAACTTTACAAAAACTGGGGAGTCTGGGGGGAAAAAAAGAGTACTCAAACCCAGATTTTAGAAAGCTAATAATCAACTACTTTTATCAGCCTGGTAAGGCAATTTCCTCCCCTCTTCTCCAGTCAGCCTGTATGTAGTTACTGCATATTTTCAGGAACTGAAGGACAGGAAAAGAATCAAAGAATGAGAAAGGAACACCTTCCTGAAAAACAGAATGCCTTCCTGAACACCTTCCTGATTCTTCTTGGGAGTGGTCTTCCTGGTAAGAAGACCCTAGCTCACTTGGGATTTGAAAATTTTGTTTGGCTACAATCAGCCTTTAAGACAGACTCATCCTCTTATCAGGTTCCAAAGCTTCAGGATTTTACAGTTTAAATGAAGTATTTTATTTTATTCATAAAGACTGGCTTGAGGAACTATTTTTCAGGAAAATGTTGAAATAATTCTATTTTTTTTTTTTTTAAGATCCATAATAACTATTGTGATACTGTGAAAAACACCACCTGTCCACTCTAGGAAGTTTGGTTAAAAGTCTGCCAGTGTTGTTGGTATTGGAAAGGCTGGCCCTATGCCATACCTTTGTCATTAAGTTAATGAGCAACCCTTTCATATTCATTTTGCACCCTGCAATATAAGCAGACTCATGTTTCTCTTATAAAAAATTAGTGCACAGTCAATGAACTCCCGCTGATGCTGGTGCTCTTTGAGACTCGCTTTGAGTGAAGCTACAGTACACGGTACCATGTGAATATGAGGACATGTTCAAAGGACTAGAGCAGTATGCAAAGCAAAATAGTCTATTAGCAAAATTGGCCAGAAGGAAAATTCCCATATTTATATATTTATTTATTCATAGTTTCTAGAAAACTGAACTCTTATCTTTTTTTCCTACACACACACTTTGGGAAAAGCTTGGAAATCTTTCTTGCATTATCAAGATGTTTGTTTTCCTAACATGGTAAGCTGATGAATTCTATCAAGGGCAAATTCATAAATAGTCAAGATTTCACCAGACAGGCTTTCCTCATCTCTTTTCTCCATCAAAATTCATATACAGCTTTTATTTTAGAAAGCTCTTAAAAATATCTAAGCTGGTCCTTTTTCTTTCCCAACTTCTGATACCTGTTCTGTGCACTTACCTTTGCATATCATGAAAGTAAAGACCTCCTTTGCAGCATGTCCAGTCCTAGACTGGTTTTGTTCAGGTCCAAGCCATAGGGAGGAGGAGCATGGTCTCCTACTTCGGCATGGGATGTTATAATGCAGGGTGTGTGCTTCTCCGAAGGGCTTTGCTCTTACTGCATAGTGAAGGCTACGTTCTTTGTGTTTCTTTCTCCCCTGGGATTTACATTCTTTCTAGGAAAACCAGCAGAGCTCTGGAAAGTGTTAGTGACTGGCTAAAGGATCCAGTGTACTCGCTAAGTTAAACTATGAACTAAGGAAAATCACTCTCCTAAGGATTATGTTTCAGAAGAAGGCAGACTTCAAGAACCACTTGAGTCAATGATGATAACTTAGAAGTTTCCTCAAAAATAAGAACACTAATTTAGCCTTTGGATCGAGTTCCACCTGGGGCAATTATTTCAGCCTTCCCCATGCGTACTTTACCTCTGAAATTTCAACTAATGATGTTTTTTTTCCCTTCCCTCAAGATTCGCAGTGCTGTGTAGCATATCACAATTATTGCTTCCCACCCCAATACTGGCTGCATTTCAGGGATGGCTGAATAATCTGTTTATATAGGCTCAGGATGTATTACTGTCCTTCTGATGAAAGATAATACCAAAAGCAATTTTAATGTGTCAATTGATTTTTTTTTAAGTTTGATTTGATTGTCAGAGCCTGTACCTAATGCTTATGTTACTGTGATTGCTCTTCTTGCAACGTGTCAGGCCTAAGGAAAGGGATAGAGCAGAACACAATCAAAAAGTAATTTGGAAAAAAAAAAAAAAGCCTCTTCTTTATAAAGAATGTGGGAAATCAAATGCATCATAGATTTTCCTTTGAGCTCTGGTGTCTGATATTTGGTAAAAGTGACCTTCAATGGGAAGAGGACTTCTGTTTCCATTTTCTTATATTTACAAGGAAGATGGAGATTATTATGTATTTATATTTGCATTTTCTCATGCATATAAAACTGCTGATTCTTATCTGCTCTGGAAGACAGCTATTCCAAGTAGTTCAACTTGTGTCCTCTCCAGAAAAGAGTGGTGAAAATGTTACCCAATCTCTGCAAAAATTTGGTTTTCATAGCGCCAAACATAAACACATATGATTAGCTCTCTGGGGAAAGAGAACAAATTTAGAAGTCCAGTTACATTACACAACAAATATAATTTCAGTCCCTTAAAAGGTCGTTAATAAAACCAGAGGTAAACAAGCACCTTTTTAGCTGACATTTCTGAGATGGAATGAAAACAACAGTATGAAACTATTGATTGCCTCTATCTCTTCTCAGACCTTTTTATGTACTAAGAAAAAATTCAAACAGGACAAGCAACTGAAATTGATTTTTTTGTAAAAAAAAAGAAGAGGCTCTTGTTCTTTAAATTATTTTTTAAACTGTCAACTTACACTATTGTTTAGAGTAAATTAAGTAATGCAAAATTATGGGCACCCTGCTGCATCAATTTATGTCTACAGTAAGCACATGAACTCCAGTGAATAATTTTGTCTGAGATTTAAAAAGGTAATGAGAGGAGGATTTGGTTCTGTGATTGTAGTAATTAATTACCTAAGTCAGGCCTTTATTTTTTTTCTTGAAACTAAGTCAGAACTCACTATAATATGTTGAGATGGGGGGAAGCCAGCTGGCATATCCCTATCTATCAATTGACTAAATAAATGCTGAGTCATTAAATATAAAATCATAATTATTTATTTCTCTTCTACCTCTTGCCAAGGCAGTAAACCTGTTCTAAATATGTCCAATTCCACTCCACATATAATGCTGACTGAATCTTTTCCTTTAGTGATACCTGGGGCTCTGAGTAACATGATGTAGTGGAAGGTGTCCCTGCCCATGGCAAGGGAGCTGGAACTTGGTGATCTTTAAAGTCCCTTCCAATCCAAACCATTCTACAGTTCTGTGATTAGCAGGTACACTTTCCTGACTCCTCCTTGAGGTCTAACAAACAACATAAAAAAGGGTATTTGAGCTCCAAAATATTTAAGATAATCCCTCAGAGCTGTATCAATGTGTAATACTGCAGTATGCAGCTGTGTGTTATGGTTTTATTTGCCATGTAGAAGTAAAAAGGAGACACTGCACATCCTAACCAGCCTTTATGAGAGGATGGGAGATGTGCAGTCTTTATTTGACCAACACAGAGAAGAAAATTTCCAAACCAGATGCATTTTCAGTTTTGTATTCATTTGTTTAATTAACTGCTGAGTTTAAAAGCAAGAGGTTTCACATCAAATTAGCCTAATTATCAGACTATTGCATCAGCAACAGTGCCTTGAAAAGGTGCAATAGATGGATAAGATAGCAGTGGAGTGTGTTTCAGATTTTGCCTTGTTAAGAGGCTGATGAAAACTCCTCTCTGAACATAGGGTGGGTCAGAATGGAATATGCTCATTCACCCTCACAGAATCCATTGCAGTGTCTTTGAACTGAGGATTTTTGTTGATACCAAGAACACTTGGTGTTTGGTTGCTCAATCAGTAAAAGTACATTGATATTCTGGAGGTCAACCCATATCATCTTCATAAGATGCCAGGAGACTGGTATGATGTTTAAAAAGCTATCCAAATAATGGCATGGAAATCTTGGGAATATAATTCTGATATCAGCCACTCAGCTGTGCTAAGAAAGAGCAAAAAAACTTGTTTAACAGAGAGCTGCCTCTTACTTTTCCTTAATGCTTCTCACTTTCCCTTCATATTTCATAATGCAACAACTTAGTTCTGAACAGCAACACAAAAGAGAGTATTTAACTCAGTATTTAGCTCAGTCAACCTTTTAAAAGTTTGTTTCTTCATAAAAGCAACATTTTGGGATTTTTTTTTTTCAATTTAGGATAATTGCTTCATGCTCCTGAGGCAGAAAAGGTGAGGATTTAATAATGCTGTCATTTTGGGAGTCCACACAGTATGAAGTCTGTATCACAGACTGTATCTTCACACAGTCTGTATGAAGGCAGCATCATTACACTCCGTCACTTAATGCAGCTCTGAGGTGAGATTGGACTGCCAGGCAGCCCTGCAACAAAAGACAACAAAATGTAAAGGACTTCTGCTATAAAAAAAGTACATCAGGAATTTTATTTTTGTCTATTTAGTCCTTTCTCCCTCTGAGAGGTACATTAGTCTCCAGTGGAAGATAGAGTATGATTCCTGCCTTTTAAAGCACGATGTCAAAGGAATAATTCTAGCTGCTTTTCATGCAGATACTTGAACACCTGTTTCTCCTTCATTTATCTGCCAAAGAAGAGTAGTTCAGGATAACACCTACTGATTTTATGGATTACTGCTGTGGTGTTTTTGCCTCATAGTAATAAAGGTGAATACCACAAATGGCTTTTGTTTAGGTCTCCAGCAAAATTATATGTAACAAAATCAGAAGATGTGTGGGTTGTATGATAATTTTTCTTTAATGTTAAGCTAAATTTAAGATGCCATCATATGTAACTGTCATGTTTCTTCATAGTGTATTCATCTGAAATGTACACCACCCCCTTATTCTGTAAGCCTCCTTGTTATTATGGCAAATTCAAATACCTTGTAGTCAACTAGTTTCAAGGAACCTTGCAATGTTTGCACATTATCAATGTCATCTTTTCCTATTGCTTATTCCTCATTTGCAATTATAATAATTCATATTTCAGTCATCTCCACAGCAACTAATTATGATGGTAGAAATAGACTGACATCTATTGCTATTATGCAACAGAAATAAGTGAAAGTTCACAAAAATAAATCATACAAATCTTACTGATGTAAAAAAAGGCCAGGATAAAGTTAGAACAGAAGAATATTTAGGTAGAGTTATCCACTAAATTGTTTTCTTTTCCCCTGATTTATATCTGAAATTTGAAGCTACAGCAGTAATGTTTTAATTAATGTACTTATAACAACATAACAGCATTTTGATTATCTTCAGAGAAATATTTGAAGGTACTGTCATCTTTGAATAAACTTGTAATTGCCACAGAGCAGTGATTTGCATAATCTCTGTGGTTCTTTTGTGAAGTATTTGTCAAAATCTGTGGAACAAGTTGACTTTATTCTCTGTTAAAAAAAACCATCTACAGTCAGGTCATAACCCAACACTGGAGAGAATTTCAGATTTCAGGCTCACATTCCACTGTCACTTCACATACTGTATTGCCAGAAAGCAATTAATAATAATTGAGGTTTGTCCAACATGAAATACAGCACACACTCTTCCTAGAACTGAAAGAAAAAAAGTAAAAGAAGTCTGAGTATTCTTTGAAATTAATGAGTGAAAATTCCTGAAGCCTGTGTTGACAAAGGGTTCTAAGCCTGGATGCCATGCTAGCTAGTAAGCTACTTTTGCAACCAGCACTACACAGGCCATGAAACCTGAATCAATTTTTGTAATTTTAGATGTCAGTATGTTGAACTCTGTATTACTTAACAGGTCTGATTTAATCATGCAAGAAAAATCCCTTGACTTGCATGATAAGGAGATAATATTCAAGTTTCTTTCAAAGGCAAATCAGCTGCCTTTGCACATTTCCTGACAATTAGATAATGGTATAGTTTTGTGTGTTGGGATTAAGGGTGTTTTCTCCTGTTTCATTAAACACATGTTTTAAAAATATATATGCTCCAGCGCAGACATAGTAGATCAAACCAAAGTCCGTGGTAGTGCAGTATCTTTTCTTGCACTCAATGGTTGTTTTACATGCAAGAAGCAGGGTAAGCAACTATTTATCTGACTCCTGACTTAAGAAATCATATTGCAGCACTCAGAAATTCATAAGCTAAAAGCTGCATCCAAATCAAGCCATGTGGATTTATCCTTTGTGTTGTTGGAACCAAATTTAGCTTTAATGGATATCTCACGCAGGCAATTCCACAATGAAAAAAGACATGGTGCGCAAAAGCACTTTTTTTTTCAGTTGCACCCTGACCATTTTGTTGAGTGCTCTTTATCTCTGGCATTTCTTGAATGAGTCAATGACTGTTCATGGTGTTGCAGACCTCTTGTGTTCCCTGTTGACTTCTGTCCTTGCTGTAGCAGTGCATGCTGCAGCCTGGCCCGTGGGGCAGGTGCTGCATCTCTCTGTGATGGTAATGGCCCCACCTGGAGCAAAGGGTTGTGTCCACACTGCAGGAGAGCAGGAGCTCACACCACTGCCAAAGGCCACCTCATGCATTCAGAGGGCAAAAGCCCTTGTGCCATTGGGATTGCTCTTGTCTCTGGGTCTGGAAGCATGCCAGGGCTATGGGGATGCTTTGAAGGGCTATGCCAGGCCAAGGAAGCCCTGTCTGCTGTCTGGTGGAGCTCCCTATCTAGGATGTGTAGAATATGTGCACTGGTGTTGTCTGTCCTACTTTGTGCCTTGATTTTCCTCTGAGAGAACAGTCTGGTTTACACAGTGCACAGCCTAGATGACAGTAACTGTGTATTTTTGTGAATATCAGGGGAACCAGGAGCTTGCTGTAAAAAAATAGATGACCAAAAAAAAAGTTGTTCTGCTATTATTCTTTATTTCTCTGCAAACCCCATCCCTTTAGTAATTTTTTTTATATTTTTTCGTAACTTTTTTAGTTCTGATGTATTTCTTTGGAGATGGATACCCAAACTTGTGTTAGCTGTAGACTATTACACTAGCACAAAGGGGCTATATATATTTCCTAGTAATTTCAGATTTCTGTTGCCTTTTTTTACTGCCCCAAGCATTAGGATGATGTTTTCAGATAATTCTCTGCAGAGTTTCCAAGCACTATCATCTGAGTGGGAATGACTAATACAGCTGTTAAGTGTGTAGAGTTAGGGCTGCCTTTTCCCAAATGTCTTTTTTGCTCTTATCAATGTTGAATTTTGTCACACGTCATTTAGTATCATAAGAATTCTTGTAGCTCTTTGCAGTCAGCCTTAGTTTTTACTGCAGTCAGCAAATTTTGTCATCTCCCTATGGTCAACCTTTCTTAACTGTGTTTTTGTGAAGAAGACAGCAGTGCTACATCCCTCTGTTTATGTATGGGGCATTCCTTTTTGATTTCTACATGTTGTTATTCCACTAAAGGGTAATCACATCTAATTATCTAATGCAATTTTAATTCTTCCAATGACCTTAATGTAGGAGTTTTGGAACTTTGAAGATGCCAGCTTGGAACAAGCATCTTCATTCATTGACTTCAAATACAGGATGATTCTTCTCTCTCTTCTTTTCTAGCTCTCCAATTTCTAGCTTTATTCTATATAACTCTCCCTAGACTGGTGGATGGGAACAAGGCTTACTGGTCTGTAATTACCAGATGACTTTCAGACTCTAAATAATAGCAACCTTCTATTTGCCATCTCCCACTTTTCTATCTTATCCATCTTACCTAGATTTTCCCCAAATTCTTCCCATGACAATATCACACTTACTGTCTTCATACTTGATTTCTTGAGGAGCTCAAGGAAGAAAACTGTCTGGTCTTGGCTATTCACTGCTCTCCATTTTATTTATTTCTTCTAAAAGTTCTCCAAGTGGCACTTCACTTAGAAAGAGTTCCACAGCTCCTTGTAAAGAAGAATTTCACTTTGCAATTCTGCTGAAGCTCTTCAGGATTAGCACTGCTGTGAAAAATATTTGGCTTGTTTACCATGGCCTTTATCCTTCAGTACCATTGCTTATAACCTTAGATCATCTATTATTCTACCAATTTTTTGCTTGGTTTTCTACACAATGAGCAGAAAAACTGTATTAGGTTCTGGAAAGCAGGGACACTTACACTGGAATACTAAAATATGAGACTGATGATATTATCTGCATTTATAACATGATTACACTGTAAGAAATATCCAGAGTATTAATAATATCTCCTTCACTTCACTGTCCTTCCTGCCTATCATTTTTCAAATTTGCTTCTTATATCAGTACTTTAGTTCAAAACTGTTACCATCTAAACATGTTTCGTATCTTCATCTCTGTCTCCCCATCCCAGACAAGCATCAAAGCTATGTTTTTGCACACAAACACAAAAAGCATTAAGGTAAGAGGAACAAATGCCTTATTTTCTCAGATAACCTCAACATGTGCTGGAGAGGAGCATAAAACAATGTCATCATTGGTGGCTTTTTTAAAAATATCTTCCATTAAAATAATGGAATAATTCGTATTAAAAGCAGGATGGTGCAAGCCAAATTCTCTTGAAGCTGTTCTGCTTTCTTGTTACTGTAACTGAAATCACAGTCTGGTCTCTTTTCAGTCTGTTGATTCCAGAGGACTGCCATGTATAATGGAAAGTTTCTCTCCATCTGGGAATGTTATCTTTTCACCCCAAAGAAGCAAAAAAAAGTCAGACCAAGACTCTGAATGTGTAAAACATGCTGAAATTGCATGGTGAGCCTTTACTGTAGCTTGAACTGTTATCAGCTACCAAGCCAGAAAGCAGACTGCACTATTTTGGGAGATAAGATGCTGGCATTAAAGACACTGAGGTTTTTTCAGCATTATGTACCAGCCAGCTAGTGCCATTGCACAAGCTGGAAATATCATGCAAATATAATTGCTGGATGGTGTGACAGCTGCAATTCAAGAATCTTCTTATTTTGGAGGAAGTGTTTGTTGCTTTGTGATTCAGTCATTCCTATAATCAAGCATTAAATGAATGATTTCCTGTTTGGCTCGTAACAGAGGTCTGTGTTGAAGGGTTGATGCCAGTTCATTTCAATAACAAATGCATTTTTAATTTGTGTGTGCTTAGTCAAGATTTTCTGGGTGTACAACAGTAGTGATGGTTTCTGAGAAGTATATGAAATATTCATAACATCTCTCTCAAAACGGTGCTAAGCCAACTTCAGATTTAAGTAGGTATTTCTTAGTCACAAGCTGTGCTTTGTATTTATTTTTAGTGGGGGTACATGTGGACACAGATAAACAAGTCCCCATCTATTTTGCATGTCAGTTTTGGAGGCTACGGTGTACTAATGATTCCAGTGTAAGTGGAAAACTGTAATTTACTTCAACAGTGTTTGAGTCATAAATTATCTCAAATCCCTTTCTGCTGAAATAGGAGCATCCAGCAGATCAGACTTTTTTATTGTAGCCAAAATAGGATGTTGTTAGGGAGTAAAACACTGGATTTACACATCTGTCTGGCAGCGGGTACCAGGCAATGTATGTTTGTAAAGTTACAGCTGTAAGGTGAACACAAGCTGTAAAACTACACAGCAGTTGGCTGTTGTTATAGAGAGTTGTGCTGCTTGTCTTACCAGGTACAGGTCTCTTTTCTGTCAGCAAGGTGATCCTCACAGCTGGCAAATGAGGGGACCAAATACTGGCCAGTAGCTTGGTTGTCATCTCCAGGTGGTCTGTCCAAGCATTCTTTCTGCCTTCTTATCATCAGCCTGCCACTGTTTTGGTTTTATCTCAATTTTTTTTCCCATTTTTCCATCCCAGGAAAGCTGACTCTTTCACCTTTAGAAGTTGCTCTGGAAAATCCAGTTTCATGACATCTGCTAGACTTCTTTATGTAAACTGTGCTCTGTATTTTGCCATCTGGAAGTGTTGTCTGATGAGGAGCAAATCCAAAAGCAGCAGCTTGCCCGGGTAGTTGTATGCCATGTGTAAACTCTGTATGGAGAGAACTCTCCAGAGAGTCACAGGGGTTGTTATCTTATTGAAGCAATGTCCACTGTGTTTTTTGCTTTGAGCAAGGTCCCTTGAACTATTATGCTTCAGAATATTGCAATATTGAAAATAGGTATTTCTGCTGTTACAGATGGCACTGCAGATCCCTTTTGCAGTATCATCATTCTGAGAACCACCTTCTCAGGGTAAAGCAAACATCTTGAAGATATCTTACCCAGCTCTTCATCCACTTACTTTTAACATAGTTTTTGTCTGTTGTACGTACAGAAATCTGAGACTGCAAGGTACCTAAAGCAAGTGAGTCACTTGTAAAAAGCAGCCATTCCTTGGGATGTACACCTGCTTCTGGTGCTGCCACATTTTTTTTTTCAGATGGCATCACTCGTCCAGTTGCAAAGGTTTGGCATGTAGAACCCATATTCACAGGGGTTTTTTGATACTACAAGCTCTGCATGTTGTTACACGGGAGCCTGTAGGGGAAACCATCATTTATGAAAATGCAAATGGATCTCCTACCATAAGGATTGCATCAGCTGCCTTTTGCTGGTGCTTAGGAGATAAGCTCATTGCAGTAAGAACTGTGGTGGTAATCACTATGGTCAATTTAGCTTTAGCACAGCTATAGCTACATAGGGTGCTGGTAGCAGTATGGACATAAGCAGGGGCTGTTCTAACCTGCCAGGTTTCTTGCTTGGATGAAAGCCTTCTAATAAGTCAGTACCACCCCTTCACTACTGATGCCTAAATTAAGAAGTCTCTGAGTGCCAGGCTATGGCTTTCCACTCTGCACTCACACTGTATTTGCAGAGCAGGTGTACATTAAGATATGCTATGTTACCATGTTGCAAATGTCTTTAATTAAGATACAGAATCTCCTTTTTCATTAAGCTGTGGAAAGCAATACCTGTTGCTGGCTCAGCTTTCCAGTTCTTGACCTAGTACTACCTAGGAAATCATGAAAACACTGTGCAGCAATTCAGATGGAAGAACAGAAGAAATATATTTTCTTCATTTTTTCAATATTCTGATCTGCTTTCTGAATTTCTCCTTAACTTCTCAAGTGTGACCAGAAAAGCAGTTATGTATAAAAGGTATAAAAATGTGAGTCTTTCAAAAATCCTTTTGATAGATTATCACAGTTCACTGACACAGTGGAGTTGTTTTGCTCTTTATTAGCTGGGTAGCTGAGGGTGGTAACATTTTTCTTTAGGTGTCTACAATCTTATTTTCAAAACTACTTTCTTAGGGTTTTTTTTTTTTTTTTTTCAAACACACAGCTTTTGTTATGTTTGTCAAGATTTCTTGTTTTATCTCCTGTTTTCATGCATTCATCTTCTGCCAGGCTTGCTCAGCTTGGCCTGTGAAATCCATTATGTTTGGATCTAACTTGAAGTGTAGTTCTTTCCCTAGGAAGACACCTTCTTTGATTGATTTTTTTCAGTACTTCTGTATGAAAAAAATACAGTCCATCTGTTCTTGGATTAGGTTTCAAATTTCTTTGGTTCAGAAAGAATTAAGAACTATCATGGTAGAGTTGTTTAGATATAATTTCTCTGCCTTTCCTTGTGTTTGCTGAATTTCTAGTTGTATGCTCTATTTCTGAGTTGTGTTACTGCATTGTGATCTCATTTAGTGTGATTTGCAGTATTTTGATTAGCTTCTGCAATTCTGTATTTGTAGATTTGACTTTGCATCCACTTTTCTCCCAAGTCTGTCCTCTGGCAGTTTACATGTAATAATGGTCAGTACAAGTCTAGAGTTTTCTTAAGGCTGCTCTCACTTCTTCCCCCGTTTTACTTTCTGTCTCAGTCAGTAAGGAAGAGAAGATTGAATTTTTATCTGTAGTTACCAGGTGTGCCAACTGTTACAGCTCCTATACTCTTTCAGTGAGTAACCAGGAATTTTAGATTTGATCCTGCACTCTCAAAGGAATGTGTATATTTTTACTGTGTTATTTCAAAGGCTTACCTGTCACAAATGAAGATTTATCATGTTCCCAGTCCAGTGCTTCTAAATGGACTAGTCTTCAGCTGGTCTGAATTGGAGTGGAAGCAAGATGCCTTGACATCATCTTCTCTATGCTTTTACATAGTCACAATCTAAAATAAGTCCAGTTGTACTTGCAAGACTGGAAATGAAATTTAAAAAATTAATTGGGGGGGGGGGGATGTTAATTTTTTTTTTTTTACCTCTTTTTCCTGTTATTTGCCTTGATTACAGTAGCAAATTTTATGTCTATAAGGGTCATTTCCTAGCCTAGAGTGTTGGCCCATGGTCACAGAACAGGTGCTGTTAATGCTTTGCTACTGATGTAGCAGGTGACATGCCAAGTTGCTGCAGCTTGTCTGTACCTCACTTTTCCACTTCTGTAATGATGATCTGAGTTTGCTTGAAGAGTGTTTTGAGTTACTGTTTAGTGTGGCATCAATGCTATGCAGTTTTTCTGTGTTATTAGTTTGTCTCGTAGAACATGCAACAGAAGTTTTCCAAGTGATTCACATACTGAAAGGGGTTTATTTGGTCAGCTGATTTGGAGAAGTACTTCTGTACACTTTTCAAAATCAAGCTTAACCTTTTATACCAGCCTATTTTTCTCCTTCAAATGTTCACTTATTTTATTTCATAGAATGGGAGTGCTAGGCAACAGTCACAAAAAGGAATGTCATGAGCAGACACACAGACAAAAAGAGGCTCCCAATGTTTTCTAGGTAGTAATCTGTCTGAATTAGGTTTTCTAGTTGGTACTATTGCAGGAAAACCTAGGCTGATATTAGAGATGCTCAAAACTTCTGTAAGGAACTTTAAATCTCAAAGATTCAGAAACCTGTTGGAATATTTTTACTTTCCTCAGTCTTCAAGAGACCTCTGCATGTTTGAAGCCAAGCAAAATTCATATTTAGCAATGAGCAGAGCAATACAGTTTTTTTAAACCAAGCTGTGTTTTGGTATTGGTCATACCCCAAGCTCACAGCAGCAGTCTGAGTGTCATGCCACAGCTATTAAAACAATCCCAAAATAAATGGAGCTCTCTGTGATCTGACACATCTACATTTTCCTCAGTGATGTCTAAGACTTTCATCCATAGCAGTGTTTCTTTTCTTAAAACTACTCTCTTCAGTCAATTTTGATTTCAGGAGAATATTCAGCCCTATCTTTATGCATCTTTATCTCAGCTACTCACCCTTAACTTCCTTTACAGTCAGTGAAGCCTAACAGGCACTTCCAAGGTGCAGCTCAATCTTGTTTAGATTCTTACATTAATCTGAGGTTAATCATGCCCAAGATTAGCTCTTAATATATGAGGAGACCAACTCAGTGGCAGAAGCCCACACCGTAAAAATTTGTGTCAGCTGAATCCTGCTCCATTTGATTGCCAAGAAACTCTACATAGTTGGGAAAATTTCAAGATGATGTAACATTTTAATACATAATCCATCACATTTGAAAATCTCTTCTTCCTTATAAATCTAAAGAAAACATTGATGGCTGTTTATCTAAACATTGTGCAAAGCAATTGGTTTGCTTGTTTCTAATTATTCAGATCTGAATTATTAGCAAACCATATTCCTATTGAAAGCAAGTACAATTGATGCACCAGAAAGCTTCTGCTCTCAGCTTCATACTGTAACAACCTTTGCTTTCTAAAATCATCACAAAAATTATAGTGGCCTTTGAAAGGAAGAATTCATGCAAAGCATCCCCCAGTGCTTTTTAAAACAACAGCCAAGGACAACCGCAGAAAAAAAGCAAGGTGAAGATCCAACTGGCCAGCACAGTCTGGGTTTTAGGTTCACTTGTCAAATGAAACGGGCAGGACTTGTTTATTTAGTCCACCCTTTGGTTAAGCAGTAACATGACAATTGCTGCAAAGGAGGACACTTTATTATTATCTTGTATAATCATATTTATTATTAATTTATTATTGCCTCATATAGATGCAGGTTGGAATAGTTCATCTGAGATGTTTTAGTTAGGAGGGAAGGATGGGAGGACGGAAAGGCCGTGTGTCGTGACTGCACAAACGCCTCTCTGGCTGGTTAACGGAGCGGCGGATGCGCTTGGCTCAGAGGCAGCGCGGAGCCTTGCCTTCTGAGCCAGAGGAGCAGCCCACAGCCACTGCCACCACGGAGCACAGCAGCCTGTTAAAGGAATAAAGACAAAACTGTGTTTGATTTCTAGAGTGGAGGGGCAGGAACTTCTCCTGACCCTGTCAAGGCTTTACTGATCTTAATGGGTCTGCCACAGAGAAAAACTCTGCTTGAACAGCAGAGGGGGGCTGGTCCTGAGGGATGAGTTCAAAAATACCAGCTCAGAAACATTAATAAAAACATTTCCCACTGTTTCTTCATCAAAGCATAAAAGGAACAGCGTACTGCAGAGCACACTGGCAAAATCTGTACACTACCACCATAAAATACACATAAATTCATTTCTATAAACTAGTAACTGAGAGTTTCTTGTAGAGTAGATGAATTTGTTGCAGTAACTAGTTTCTGGCATAAGTAGATTCCATAAAGAGGGCTTAATGCTTATTTCTAATCTCCTGGAAGGTTGTACAAATGAAAAAAATGAGGTTAATCACCAAGGAAAATCACTAATGAAGTAATACATCTTTTCTTAAATATTAATTATAATTCATTTTTTCCCATCACAGAATTTACACAGTTCTCATGAATCAAGGATTAATTCAAAGGTTTACATTTATCCTCTGCTGTGAATGGAATCCTTCTCAGTGGAGAGTGAATGAATTTATTTTGTACCAGCTTTCTTCTTGAAAAGAAAATCCTTCATAAAAGAACTGGCAATCTTAGCCAGAGAAATCCAGAACAAGTAAAGCATTTCATTGTTCAGGGTGTTAGACTCTATTGAGTTCTGCATCTAAATGCTTGTATTTTTTCCCCATCTGATCAGCAGTAGCATAGCAGGTTATGCACTTAAATGCACGACACTGGTTTGGGAGGAAATTTGTATTGAAGAAAGGCAGCATGTTCCACAATTTTAGTATAACATCTGTTATCATTCAGTGCTGCTCTTAGCCCAGCATGCCCTTCCTCTAAATATCTTATTAATTAAACTGGCTTAGTAGGAAAATAATTAATACTGTAAGTCCTGTACCTACTTAGAAGGGATTTAGAAACTGAAAAAATTGGTTTTGTCTGAGCTTCAGCTCGAGGGTTGTGGGTTTTTTCATTCTTGAACACGAGCAGATTACAATAGGGAGCATCTGAGAAATTTTTATATATACAGTCTTCCAAATATATATATTCTGTCTTTGAAATTCTGCAACTCCAAAAATAGTCCACTACTTAGAGAACTCTTGGTCACTACTGAAGGGTTTTCCTCAGCAATTGGTTTGGAAGAGACGCTCCTGCACTTCTTCTAAATGTCCTCATAGCCCCTTTTAGCACCTGATTCCCCAAAAGCCTTAATTCTAGTCTGCAAAATGACTGTGTTTCTTACCAGTACTATGATAATGAGGTGGGACCTCCTAGCCATGAAGTCGGTCGTAATGCTGCTACCTTGCATTGCCAGCTCTTGACTGGGCAGGAGGGTGAGACAGGGCACCCAGGTGGATGCCAGTGAATTTGTGTGCAAAATGTGGATCTGTTACTTAGCTGTCTGTGGTCAGATACAGGACAGAAATAGAATTTGCCTGTGTCTCTGTTCTGTGTGCAGTGCTGCTGTCTATATGCAGAAACTGCTGCTTTGCTGCTGATTCACCCAGCTTGGTTTCCCACTGAAGATCAAGTTCAGTTTGCTGCTTATTCTAATAGAAAATTACACTTTTTGACACCTATTGGAAAAGGTGCTGGGTGCCACCAAATTGCACTTTTAACTCACTCAGAGTTTTAACAATTTCTTTGGTGGGAGAAGGCTCAGAATTAGTTGCAGCTTATTCTGGCTCTTCTTGGAAGGTCTGACAGCAGCTATTCTTAAGGAGGAAGAGAAAAAAGCTTTAAATACTGTACCAGAACAAGACCCTTTCAGCACAGGGAAAACGTAGCTCAGGGAGCAGTCTGCAGTGTGACTACAGAGTTTTATAGTTGAGCCTTTCTTTTCAAAAGCATATTAGAAATTTAGAAATCAGTGTTTCATTGCAAGTCAGTAGAGGTGCCTAAAGTCCTTCTTCAAATTGGTGTAAAGCACTCTGGAAAATGCTGTGGCTGTTACATTAACAACCTCCAAAATCAAACTGCACCATGTAGCTGGTTAATGGGTATGGGGTCTTGTGCTTCAGCAAAGGGACCTGCCTTAAATTCTCATCCACACTGAAGTTCAGAGAGTCTGCCTCTCCCTGGGGAGACCAGGGTTTTTAAATAGCTTCTGATTGTACGTATTGGTCATCTTTGTCCCAAAGAATTCATGCTCAAAACTGATTTTAAAAACAGGGAAGCCTGTATTTATCCTATGGAGAAAAGTGAAGCAGAGCTGGCCTTGTTCATATTAGCCCTAAGTATTTGGCAGCAAATAAGTTGCAATAAGCACAGCGTGCCAGTATAAGCACAGCTAATTCACCAGATATATGGGTCCCTGTGGGAACAGTCAACACACAGCAGTACCAAGAAAGGTTGCACCCTTCTGTTTTTGGGGGAGAAGAGGGGTTTCCAAGCCTCTTTTGCTTTAAATCTGCCTTGGGCAGGCTGAGGATGCTAAATCCCAATTTGTGTGTGCGTGCATCAGTGTTGGGTCTGATAGAGGAGCATATGGCAGAAGCCATTTGCCCTTGACTGTGCCTCTTTTTTGGCAGGCACAGGCTTATTTCTCACAGAGTGGGTTCAGTTGCAGCCACTCCTGCACATCATTTCTTGAGCCCCCAGCTTGCTGGCTTTCAGCTCTTTGCGTGTGTGTGTCCTTTGTGGTGTTTTGGCTAATTGGACATTGTTTTAATTACTACTGCACTAAAGAAACATGTATTTTCTATGTCGTTTTGCTGCCTCAGTGACCATGGTCTCCAAACAGCCAATACAGAATTCGAGCTGTTCAGATCTGGTGTATTGCAGTGGCTCTCTTGGAGTTTCCCTCCTTTACATCTCCTTAGGGGAAAACACTCCTCTGGGGAAGAGAAGGCTCTATTAAATAGCTCATTTTTTGCACTGTCCCAAACACCGTAATCTGCCTTCACTGGAACAAGTGGCAAAGAAGCCTTGACTTTCATTCTCTTCCACAGCCTGAACACAGTCTGTGGCCATATTTTGTGGCCACATCTTTCCTTGGTTTGAGCCTTTGTGTTGCCTTCTTTCTTACCTTTCCCTCTCCAGCTTCTGCAAATTTTTTTCCTTTTTCTCCCTTTGCTGTCTCTAATTCTCCACAGAAATTAGAAATGTTTGGCTTATGTGTCAAAATCAAGGACTGGCTTTGCAGACATGCCCTCAAATCAGTCAGTCTACTGCCATTTCTGTCAATAACAGCCACACTATAGTAGCACACAGATTCTCTGGACTACCAGTGGCCTTTATTTCAAGATGCTAAACTGCCACAGACTTGAAGAGGAGAAAGAGCATTTTTTAAATGCCTTTAAAAAGCATAGAGCCATTTAAAACAATAATTTCCCTTCTTTTCTATTTCTACTGACCTTATCCTTTGCTTACAGCTTTGGAAAGAAAAATGTCAATGAGGCAAAGCAGAGAGGAGCTTATAAAACGAGGAGTGCTGAAAGAAATTTTTGATAAAGGTAAGTGTTCTTCTTTTCACAACAGTAAATTGATATCCCATATAGTTTTATGGCCAGGCATTACATAATTGTAACATTAGAAACCAGGAATAGAGAATTCTGAATTGCAAGACTGTGCAAAATAAGATCTCTAAACACTTCTCTTGACTTTGTCATGTTCTGGTCCTCTCTGTTGGATACATGTGGTAGTTACTTGTCAAATAAAAATGAAAACTAATCAGAAATGTAAAGCAATAGAAATGAAAATCACATCAATAGGCAGTAGTCACTGACTGCAAAAGAGCAAACCATCCAGGGTGTGGAGAAATGTAGTGGGTTGTGCCGCTGTGTGTTGTCATTGTCTGGTTGAGTCACTTTGGGATTAACTGTTGTGGAAAAGGGAAACATTTAAAGGTTTTGGATCCTGATGAGCACAGAACAATGTACTTTCCCTTGAAACAGCTCAGAAGAGATAATAATTCCTTGTTCAGGATAATTAATTTGTTGAGTTTGTAATGTCTTGTTTATGCAAAATGCCATTGTTTTACAAACATCATTGTTTTACACTGGTAACACAGTACAGTTGATATCTGTTACATATGTGTCAGTCTTTGAGTGCATCTTCTATTTCTTTTGCTGCTTCCCTTGTCAATAACTAAGGCAATTAATTCAACAAATTATATAAAAACATAATAAAGTTACTTCTTAATCACAATAGAAGTTATGCATATGCTTTAAAGCCTTGTTAATTTAAAGTCAAAAAGTTTTTGACAATAGCAGTACAAAATCTTGTAGAAATCAATAGAAATTAGAAGTTTTCACAGATATTAGAAGTATAGCCTACTTCATAAATTCAGCATTTAAATCTGCTACCTACTTTTTACTCTAGCTTATTAGGAATTTTAAAATTTACTAACCCAGGCTGCTAATTTTTTTAAGTTAAAAACAAACAGCAGCAGAAATGTGCTTAGCATTAAATTTTGCAGTTTCTACCAGTTATGTGTTGTAGTGTGCTCTCACTATGACCTGCTGTCTTATAAATCATCCTAGATGCAACTTGAGAGTATAAACAACTCGTGTCAATAGGTTTGCCCTTCTCACTGCTTTGTGTTGTCCACGTTTTGTAGTGTGACTCTGATCAGACCTGCAGCGGGTGAGGCGTGGTCCAGGCTGTCGCACCAGGTGATCAATGCTTCAGCCAGCTCAGAAGGCAGCCTTCAGTCACACCTCTGTCCCAGGTGTGACCTCCTTCATCCCTGCCTCGCATCCCACATGTAGCCACCCTCTGAGCCATCCCTACATAAACCTAAAGGCCTCTCCAGGAAAAATCTTTTCTGTGAAGTCTGACTCCGCCTTCCATGTTGAAACTTGGGGAGATTTCCCTTGTATTGCTACCAAAGCACTCCAGTTTTTTCTATTGATCAAATAATGATGTTGTTTGTAAACTTCTGTGTCATCTTGTGAAGCAGATTCTAATTTGTCTGTAGGTATTTGAAATAAAGAAATTAATTCCTCCTTATAGTAATTTTTCACCTTTACAAAGCTGATATGAAAAGAAAGAAGTAGGGTAGAGAAGAAAGTGGTAATACACAAGAATAGCAGCAGTATTCAAACAGCTATGATGAAACAAGGATATGAACAAGGCAAGATGCATAGAGCAAAAGCATTATTTCCTTCCATGGTGTAATAATCTGAGAGTAATTCTAATGAAGGATTTATTTCGTTGACAACCTTAAGTGGAAGTTACATTTTCTTTGTAATTCCTGTTAGGTAACCTCTAATCCTTCAAGAAAACAACAGACATTTAGCATTTCCTAGCAGAATGCTCTATTTGATTGTGATAGCAACTTCCATGCCAAGAGGCATCTTGTGCAGACAGTAGATGTAAATCTCTTTGTCTCCCTTTCCTAAGAGGTGGGCAAAGCAGGCCTGTGAGTAATTTTGGCTTTTTCTTTCTTTAAAAACCCATACCGATCAAAGGAAACAGTGCAGACAGACCAACCCAAGAACAAGAATTTTTGCCTTGTGCTTAGTGTTTGTTTTGTCATATCTTCTATGTTGAAGAAAAGCATAATTAGCTGGTTTATGTGCCTGCTGTTTAAAGTGATGCTCTGACCTGTTTGCTTCAGGATTTGCTAGCTTTTCAGAGGACTTTGTGTCACCCAGCAGGTGAAAATTATCAGAGTGCAGTAAGTCACAGTAGTCACACATAGGAGAGTCACTGCAGTCCAGCTGCTGTATTTGGAAAACAAGAAATGCTGTTATCATTTCAGTAACTCCCACACTTAAATTAGTCACGTGAAGCTGCTCCTGACTGAACTTCAGAGAGCTCTTTCCTTGCTAAGGGCCAAACTCATGACAGAATCAGTTTCTGTCATCTTCCATTTCCAGTGCTCTGTGACTTGAGTATTCTGAAAATGTAGGCAAAGGCTATAATTTTTTCAAATACTCTGTACTTTTGGAAAATAGTAAGTTGAAGAAGTATCTGATGAAGCTCCTGCTGTTCTTATAGTTTGTGGGCAGTCCTGAGAGGTTAAAAACACCTCTTCCACCTGCATCATAGAACATACCTCAACATTTAGAAGAACTCATATTTTTGCTGTTGCTCCTATACATAGGTACAGACTTTGATTTTCACATGAAGGTGTAACCATCCCAAAAACATCTGTCATTAGAATTGCACACTATTTCATGCTGCTGGTCAAAGAGCTAAATCTACTTGTAGTATTTTGATACTTCTTCTTCTTTCTGAATGTAGATGAGATTGCCTGTTGTAAGAAATTCCTGAATATGAGTGTGTGCCAATTACTTACTCCAAAGGCAATGGTGCAATGGTTTTTCAAGGAAACATGGGCAACCTTCATCTTTTATATTCTTGTATTTTAATATGCTCTATCTAATTAAAATGATGGATTTAAGCTTAAATTGCAGGTAACCTAAGTCCTGAAAGGATTTGGACATGATGCACTTATGCACTAAAGGAGATTTTGTGACAGTTGTGGGGACAAACTTGAAGAAGCGGCTTTGGTAATGCAGCAGGAAGGCATGTCAGCCACTGGAGAGCCAGTTGTGCTGCAGTGAAATTGAAAAGTTTTGAACTTCGCCAGAACTAGCCTGTCTCAAATTCCATGGGATCCCGCAAAATTGGGGGTCTGCTTAGGGACTGAAGCTGAGGAGCATACCAGATGCTGTGCTAAGGTAGCCACCAAGGCTAGGAAACAATTCCAGGGGCAGGTCTTGACCACATGCAAGAACATTCAATTTTCCATTCCCCAACCTTGGGATCATGGCAGAGAATGACAGCGAATTTTGCTCTACCCTTCCTAGTCTTTGTCATCAAGAATTTCTGTCTTGGACAATCTACTTGAGAGCAGACAGATATTGAAGGAGATAACCCAATCCAAAAATTAACCCAGGATTTCAGCTTGTCCCTTTTGACTTCCATAGCCATTCTTCTGTAGAAGGAATGCATGAGCGTGGCGCTTTTCAGGTATGCAAAAAGTTGCGTAGTCCAAGGTATTCAGAGTAAAAGACACAGTGAGAGGGTAGGCAGAGCTACAAGAGGGGGAACACAACAGGTCTGGCTTGTGTCAGTCAGTGTGATGCACTGTGGGCTGCTTCACACCAGGCAATGTTTTAGAAGTACCTGAGAGTAGAAAATGCAGGTGTGTTCAAGAGTACAAACCATGCTTAGGAGCCACAGGTTTTGAAGACATCATCTATGTATCTCTGGGCCTTCGTCCTGTGCTGTTGTTTTCACATGCTGAGGTGAATCATAGTGTCTGGATAGAGTCCTCTGCATCAGAGTGTTTCCTCTGAGGTCCTGTTTCTTCAGTGACTTCAGGTGTGCAGAGTCTCCTGAGTAAGAGAAGAGCAACCTTCATATGCTCTCTTGCTGCAGAGGTCAAGCTACTCCCTCATGGACCCATCCAGTTTCATACTCAGCTGTTATTAAAGCTCATGGACTTAGGGGAAGTCATTTTCCACTAAGTAGCACCAGACACAGCAAAGGATTTAGCAAGTTTGAGAACAAAAGATTGCATACATTACCACTGTGCAAAGTTAACTTTAAACTCATAGCCATTCCTGAAAACAGCTAAGTTCATCCATGTATATGTATGTAATAATTGCATTACCAGGATCCTTTTCATTTGTATATCAGCCAACTGGAATAGCTTTAATACTTTGAAAATAATAAGTAATTTGCCTTTTGTATCTCGTTGTCAAGCATATCTCTGATGCAGGATTAATTCACACTGAGATACTCTTTCCTCTACAAATTATTTTTTCCGCATCTTTGATCTGTTTGCTGTACTTGAGCAACTCTCCAGGTAGCTCCTCTTTAAGCAATACCTGATTTAGGGAGCATATTTCAGTCATGATTCTGTGCCATGTCTGATGATTTCATTCAAATCCAGGACAAGCTTTAGACTCTAAATCAAGATTAAAGATATTCAGATGTAAGATTTAAAAAGATTACACTGTCAGTACAGAAAGATGCCATGCTTTAGTATTATGACAAAAGGCAAAAGCCAAAATTTTATCTTACATTTTACTTTTTTTGCAATCTTAAGTCTTCATGGGTCATTCAAATGCTGTTTTTTTTTAAATCATGCTAATATACATAGCACATAGCACACTTAAGACAGTAGGATTTCAAGATGCTTAGCATATCACTATAGGTATCTCAGTTCATGAAAAATGTGTAGTCATCTCTCCAAAAAGCAAACATTACTGGGTTTGTCGTGCATATTTTTCTCATAGTTACAGTCAAATTTAGCCTGAATTAATGCACTGAATTAATGAATATATTGCTGGACACAGTCACTGCCTTTCATTCAAGAAGCAGATGCTCTGCATAACAGTTACACTCTTTGATGAAACCAGGTAACTGAGAGAACATTAATCCTTATCTCAAACATGTGTAAACGTGTGTGTCTTTATAAAAGGGAGACAGAGCCAGCACAGAGTACACATCATTTCTACCCAAACAGCTAAGTCAAAAAATGTTCAGCTTAAATACTGGCTGAATTGTTTTTTGATTTTTGCTGCCTAGGGAAGTAAACAGCTTTGTATAGAATGGCCACAGCAGTTAGAAAGGAGGCTGTGCTACAAACACTTGGCCCAAGCCTTTAGCTTTAATTCATGTTGCCACCTTTTAGCCAGCTCAGTTGATCTCTCAAAGCCATGGGTCAGTTTTCAGTCTAGTATGATGTGACTGCACTACCTAATAGCTCTCTGGGTATCCAAAAAGCCTCCAACAAAACCAAGAAAGTCAAGACCTTGGTATTTATAATAATTCCAAAATAAACAGGAGACCATCTTCACTCACTGTAGAGAAGCTTTAAATGGCAGAAACATAATTCTGAATACTTATTAGCTAATGTATTTTCAGACTCGTTAATTGCTGTATACTAGCACCAAAATGAGACTTTTTTATCTTTTCAGTATTGTTTTCCAAAGCGGTTTGTTAGCCCTGTGAGGGGAAAATGTGCACTCATTTGACTGATGTACATCTCCACTCAGTACACTGATCAGTAATGTGGCTAATCAGTGGTGTCCAAAAATCTAAAAGCATATTCTGAAATCCTGAGTTTCATTTTTAGGAGTAATTTAAATGGTTAGTAAAATCAAATTCTGCATATTTGCCTGCTGGTTTTTAGTTTTACAGGTCACATTTCAGTTATATTTTCAGGCTTCCATTTGTAACCATAGGGGCTGAACACTTTGCTTTATAAAACTCTAATTGTGATGTCCATGTAGTCATTGCCTCCAGGTACCAGAGTGCTGTGTTTAACAAGTTCAGAGATAAAAATCATGCAGGTTGACACTATAGAGAATAATCTGAATCCTTTCTTCTGCTCTTTATTATTTCTAATGGGAAGTGGTATTTGATAGGAAAGAAAATGCCAGCTGCTGTCACAGAAATTTTGCTCAGATAGAGGAGATATTATTAGTAACTATAAAAACAGGCTTTCTAAATGGAATCTGATATATCCCAGTATCAAGACCTTACATCAGGCAAATATAAAAATTATTCTCTTCCTTACATAAAACGTGGTTATTTGTATGTAAAATAGGGACATATCCTTGTGATTTTGCTTGTGTCCCTTATAGCATAAAAGTTGGTGTAGGGAAAGCTAATAATTCTTGTTATTAGTATTAAAATATTATACACAGTATGTATTAATATTCTTTAGTTCCAGCCTACTATCATTCCTGACTTCCTAGATTTAATAGAGAGAGGGAAAACAGATATTTTTTCGGCATTGGATGGAACTGCATGTCTGTGTGGGTCAAGGATGGTCAGGAATCAACCAACTTAGACCACAGTTCATAATGACCATTCCAGGGTAGAGAAAAAGATCAATACAGATATCTGACATAAATTATATGTTACCCCAGAGGTGCTACCACTATCACTGATAGGCTCAGCCTTGGCCGGCAGTGGGTCCAGCTTGGAACTGGTTCCATCAGGCATGAGGGAAACTTCTGGCAGCTACTCACAGAAGTCACCCCTGTAGACCCACTGCTATCAAAACCTTTCCACATAAACCCAGTGCATGTGTATATGGAAGATCTCAGTCTAGGTTCCTCATTTGAAAACAATCTAATGGAGATAGATTTTATTTAAAATTCTGTCTGCATTTTATTTATGTCTCCTTTTTTGCCATTCTTCTTTCCTCTGACTATGAACAGATGGAGAACTTTCCCTACCAAATGAAGAAGGAGCTTTGGAGAATGGGCAGCCTCTGGGCTCCGGGCTGAGCTCCAGCCAGGTGTCCCTGCCAGCCCTAGCAGAACTGGAGTCAGTCCCAGCATCTGTGGAACCCTGCTCATATGAGGTGCTCCCAACCACAGAGATCATGGATGGGACAGGTAACATCTTGTTTATGTCATGGTGTGAATACTCTAAGCTGTTCGAAACAAGTTTTTGATTTCTAACATTTGGTGTTTAGCCCTGAGAAATCCTTGTCAAAATGAAGGTCTTCTGGTATAGAAGGAGGTGACAGTGTAAAGATTGTCACTGAATGCTCCATGAGAAATTTTGAGTGACATGATGTAGAAGAAACCTCTACTTTTAAGCAAGTAATCTCTCTTGGAGTGAGACAAATTCCCTGAACTTTGCGAATGTGTAGAAGTAGGTTTCCAGCTCTCTGTGTACATCTCAGATGTACCAATGAGCTCGAGAGCAGAGAGCTTACAGCACTTTTGAACCCTTAGGTACAACATCGTGCCCTCTACCTGCCATGTGGTGCTGTGTGATGTTCCCACCACACATCTGTCAGCAACTAACACAGTCAGCTGCCCTACCCTGGGTGAGGCTGGCTGCTCTTCTTCCCCAGCCTGTGCAGAGAGACAGCAATGCTCTGCATCTAGGTCAGCTCCTCTTTCTGCATCAGGTTATGCTGCTGAGACTTGTGGATAAAGGTCAAGTGAGGAAAAGTGAGCAGTAGAAGTTGTCATCCATGATCTTGTGCAGATATGCAGCCTTTTTGAATGAGAGTAGGCCCTGTGAAGTGCTTTTTACTTTTAACAGGGCAAGTTTACAGACCACCTGCTAACATGTCTGGTCCTAGGTAAACTGTGGTGACAGACCATCAGAAACGTGACATTATAAAACCTGATTTGTGTTCCAGATGTGGGAGTACATCCCAGCCTGACATGGGGGAGCTGGCTTCTGTCAGAAGTAATGGAAAATTTGGCTGTTGTGTGTTACTCTTTCTCTTTTACTTTCTTTCTTCTTTCCTCCTTTCTACGTTATACGGTGTTTGAGTGAAATCTATGAGTCATTCCTAATCTGCATTGCTGTGCTGCTTTTCTTGTCTGACTTCGGCCCTATCTGCTGCTGCTTTGCTCGTAACGTTGTTGCGTCTATGATGTGGTTGTGTCCTCCAGTGTCTGAAGAGAGCCCCACAACCAATGAATCCGGCGTCCTCCTGTCCCAAGATCCTACAGCTAAGCCAGTCCTGCTACTTCCCCCCAAAAAATCTGCCGCTTTCCCTGGAGACCATGAGGACACCCCAGTGAAACAGTTGTCCCTCCTCAAACAGCCCCCTGCCCTGCCTCCTAAACCTATTGCCAGGATTGCCAGCCACTTAACTGGTAAGTAGGTATTCCCGGACCCTCAGCCCCACCGTTTCCCTTATAGGAAAAGCCACCTTTGTAGCAAGGTTCTCAATGCTCTTTCTCTTTCTGTAACGCTGTTTGCACTTGTTGTGTGTGCTGGTGATGTATGTGCTGTACCTAGGGCAGGGATCACGAAATCTTCAGACTGCGCCTTCATCAAGGCTGCTCCAGGGGCACTTCCCCTCTCAGCTGTAATTGCCTAAGACCGCTGTGGCATTTCCTAACCCTCCTCGTTCATCAAGACTTACCATCACCACTGAAATTGCAGGATGTGCTTTGATGGGAAGGGAAGTATCAGGAAAACACTAGGATGTCTTTAAATGCCCTTAATGAGGAAAGGCGTGAGAGTTTAGGAGAAAGGGAGAGTTTTGCTTTCTCCTTTGGCCGTTTGTTGCTTGTGCCCTAAACTGCCATATGGGCAGATCCCCCCCACACACACTGTGTATCTTTCCATATGTTTGTCTTTTACTTGCCCCCGATCCTTACACAGGTAATTCTGTCCTATGACTTCTTGCCATTTTGCCTCAGTACTTATACTGTCTGCCAGACTGTTCCCCCTTTCCACCCCTGCTCTGACTACTCCCCTCCCACTGGTGAGTCAAGCTCCAATTCCCAATCACCAGGATTTTGATGTCCTGTGCTTTGTGCTGCAGTTTAGCTCTCACTGCATGGAAGGTAGCAACGGTAAACAACACAGGCTCTGTTTTGTGTTCCACGTTCTCATAAGTGTCCAAGCTCTTCGGGATTCAAAGTTCTAGGTGGATGTGGAAGGAGGGTGGGTGTGTCTCCTCCTCCCAGACTCTCATTTCAACTGCTGAAGCAAAGGATGGCTATATTTATGCTAACCAAAATAGATTCCCTAAATGCTTGCCTGCACCTTTTGAACAGTTTGGTCATAATTGCAGCTACTGCACAGCAGGCAGCACCTCAAAATCCTGGGTTGAATATGAGGTGTGGTTCATCTTTGTAGTGGGGCAGCTACCAGTCTTCCCCCTGGGTTGAGCTTGTGTTAATCCTACCCTGATATTTTCAGAACTGATGTGAGAAATGCTCTGCCCACATTTATATATTGTAGATTTTTTTTCCCAGACAGTTAATACCCATTTTATTCAGGTTTAATATCTATATCAGGAAAGAACTCATTAGGAAAGAACATATTCTGGTTTTCTCTCATCTCTGTGTAGTCTCTTCATGTTTCTGTTTGGATGACCACAACTTTTTGTCCTGTATAGTTTTGTACATTTTATGTGAAACCTCTTTACTTTCTTACCTGCCAAAATCTGCACATAATGGTTAATATTTTGCCCTTTGCTACAAACTGAATGGGCAGTCCTGCAGCCTGCAAGGCCAGGTAGCAGTATTCATGGCTTTACCTAAGGACAAAACCAGCTTCCTATGATCTCCCATAAAACTCTGTCCCAATTATAAGAAGTTGTTCAGAAATGAGGCCAACATAGAAGAAATAAAAATACAGGAATAGCATAGGAAAAAAACTCAGGTCCTTGATTCATAAGCCTATCTTTTGTTAGAGATAACAGAAGAATCAAAGGATGAGGGCTTCTGGAGCAGTTTTGTTTTTTCTGCAGCTGCAAATTTTGTGTGAAGTACAATCAGGCTCAAGTTATCAGCATAAGTGAGTTGCTTGATAATGATGACTTTCCAATGAAAGTGAAACAGAACTCTGAATTCTCTTGCTTTGTGGTGGCCTTCAGTGATGTCTCATCTAGTCCTATATAAAGTCTTGTATGTGTGTATAGATAGACTCTTGTACATGCATGTACAGAACCTTCAGGGTAAAGGAAAAGAGATTCAAATTTAGTCATAGAGCCATAATTTAATTGACAGTATTCCTGCTGGAACTGAAACCCTTGCTTATACATTCCTTACAAATAAAAGTATTCAGCTTGTTCTTAAGGGTCCATTTACTTTGGTGGTCCAAAGGATATAAGTGTTGCTCAGTGCCTTGCATTCTCCAGTGGTAATTATTTTAGCCATGTACAATCTTTGGAAATGAGCAATCAATCCTAATGAAGCATCCTCCTCAGTGAGAAGCAGAATTAATGCTATTCTTTTTCTAATTACTCCAGAGACATCCTCTGCTTGTGAGTGAGAAAACAAGCAAAATCTGAATTCTGGCATTCAAAATGAAAACTTTTCAGTTCTTGCTGCATACACATTTTTCTACTGAAGAATTTTTGAAAAGGTAGAAGGACAAATTAAGACATACCAGGCATGGGTAGTGGAGAGTGACAGAGGTTTAATGGTCTGGTAGCTCTGTTCAAGAGATTATGAGAGGAGATGTGATCCTGTGAAGGATTCAGGTACACATGTGAAAAGGCAGAAGCAATTAAACTTCTGTCTATATATATATGGATGTATATGTGTACATATATATATGTGTGTGTGTGTGTATATATATATATATATATATATATATGCATGTATATCACCACTTGCTGTGAAAATATTCCAAAGTTCTTCAAAAAGTTATGCAGACTGACTTGCAGGGCTTGACAAAGAACTTATTACCGGTTTTAGAAATGGAAAAGAAACATTCCTTTCCTCTGAAAGCATTTTGAACCATCTGAAATATCTATCCACCTGTGCCAAAACAAAGATTGGCCTTTCAATTGATAAGAAATGCACATAAAAGAGCAGACCTAAATAAACAAGTAAGAGCACATTTAATTTTGTGGAGAATGAAAAGGAAAAAAAAATGCATTTTAAAGGTGGAAGGAAGAGAGAATTGCCTCTAGCAAATATAAATCACACAGCCTTGGCACGTTTCTTCTCAAGGCTGAAGCTCTGTAGGAATGGGACAGTATAGAAACAGGGCCAGAGCCAAGAGCAGACTGCAGGGCAGCCACTGGGAATGGTACCAATACCACTGCAGGAGGTGTTCCATGCTTTTCCTCACGCCATGTCCTGTGGTCTTGATGGTGCTGCCTCCCCAGGGAACATCCCTTTCATAGCAGTGGGTGTGGAAGTGCTTAGAAGACAGGCATAGCCCTAGAAGACAGGTAACTCCAGGAGAAAAACATGAGCCTTAACTGTTTTGTTACTGCTGTTTCACTGCTCTGCATGTCCTGTTGGCCAGTCACCTCCTGGTGAGCCTTCTATTGGTTTTCAAACATGATTAGCATTAGACTGATTAGTATTGTGCAATGTTCATGAGATAGAATTTCTTTCGTTGTTGTATTTCTCTGATATTCACGTGCAGAACCCAGGCATTTAGGACACTTCTAGCTTCCTTAACCGAAAATTTAGGAAGAGTTAAAATAATCACCAAATTTAATTGAGGTTTTGGTGTTCAATTCCCCAGTTTATCGTAAAATTTTTAATGGTCAAGTGACAGGAAGACTAGGCATGTCTGATTTGATAGACCCCAGTGTTGTAAAGTTCCCTTTGATCTTGATTCATTAAGCTGTTAATTTTCACCTGCACAGATAATGTTTTCTGAAATTAATTAGGTATTTTCCAACTGAACCACCAGTAACCCATAAAGCTCCCAAAACACCAGAGAACAAAATATGTGCCACTAAGATGGGATCTCAAGAGCATCTGAGTCTGTTTGAGCCAAAATTTAGCCTAATATTAGAATAGGGTGTAGCTTTGGTTATGTCTGGCCTCTTATCTATTCCATTTAAGCTCTTTGCATTCTTTTGCCTTCTTCATTCAAGATTTTGAAGAGACTAAACTGTTAACAGTTAATATGGTTAACGTTTTGACAGTTAAAATATGTGCTAAAAATAGCACATTTTTAGTTCTGATATTGTGCTTTCTAGTTATGTCTGTGTAGAGTCAGAACTAATTTATAATTAGAGGCAAATATTTAACAGGGTAGGAAATTTTTAAAGTCCTCAAAAGTTGCTTCTGACAATGCAGATAAGACAAGAATGAAGTTTGAGAACATGAATGCCTGGGGTCCTGCTGCCTTGCCACAACACAGCTGTAGTGACAACTTCGTTAAAGTTTTTGCAACTACAATTTGTCCAATAAACACTCTGGAGTATTTTATAGTGCAGTAGTCACATATGTATCAGAAGACTCCACTGTAGATGAGCCCAAGACATAATCCAAAAGCTTCCTCCACTGTGATGTCACCTCCAGCTGCCTGCTCTGGCAGGCTACATTCATGAAGGGAGGTTACATTCACGTGGAGACAATGGACAGTTCTCTCACTGTGTGTCAAGGGAGAAGCAACAGAGTAAAAGCAGTTCTCCTTTGCTGGGTTCTCATGGAAACTGGACCCACATTCAGTTTCTCCCTCTATAATTCCTCTCTGTGCTTCTTCCTGGAGAGGAGTATCTATCACATACAGGCATCAGGAAGTCTTCTCATCTTTGAAACCTTTTTCAAGGCCTTGTACAGGAATTCATGCAGAGCTCTACTTTTCAACCTTTAGGGTTACGCATGCCTTGCTTTTGTTCTCCAAATTCAACCTGAATCTTGAATGCATATGTGGTACAGAAGAACAGCAAAGAATTTCTGTCTCAAATCTTCCCCAAAAGACATGACTGCAGATCTTGCTATAGTCAGCAGGAGATGTATGGCAAACCTTTGAGAACAGTTTTTGACTTGTCAAAAACTCATTGAAATAAGAAAAGAGACTCTCACCATTTAGGCACAAGTGATTACCGGAGAGAAGACCTGAAAAAGCAAAACCTACTTGTCCAAATAATGCCAGCAAATATCAGGCTCATCACCCATAGAGTTCCCTCAACAGGCCACACTGAGTTTTGCACTGTTTGTTGGTTTTAGGGAGTTTTTTGCACACATTATTTTACAGAATTAATTACTTGGGAAGAATTTAAAGAGTATCTCATTAACTTTATGACAAGCTGTATTACTTGTAGTTGTATATAGTACAGCAAAGGTCACAGTATAAGATCATTCAGGTGAGGAAAATAACCTCAGCAGGTCTTTAATCCAACCTCCTGCTCAAAGCAGAGCCAAGTATAGGATCAGACCGGGTTGCTAAGGCCTTTGACCAGCTGGGTCTTGAAAACTTCAGAGCAGGCCAGCTGTCTGGATAAACCTGCTCCACTAACTGCCTCTTCTCATGGCAGGGAAGACACTTTCCTTATAATCCAGTCTTGAACCTCTTTTGTTTCACTTTTGTCCACTGTCTTTCCTCCTCCCACCACACACCACTGAAGAGTATCACCTTATTGATAACTCATAGGTACTGGGGGGCTGCTCTTAAGTGTTCCCCCCACAAGCTGTCTTTGCTTCAAGCTGAACACACCTCAGTACCTGAGGTGCTCTAGCCCTCAGCCACTGCAGTGACCCTGTGCTCAACTCATTCTGGTTTTTTGATGTCTTTCCTGGTAGATACTAAGCTTGTGCAGTAGTCTAGATACAGTCTAAGGATGGTGAATAGAAGGGGATCCTTCTATCAATAGAAGAATCCTTTGATCTCCTGGCTGTGTTTCTTCTTGTACCACCCAGGAGTCTGTTGTCCTTCCTTGCTGTCAGGGTGCAGCACTGGCTTACATTTGTCAAGGAGTCAAGAAAGAGCATTTCTGCCACTGGCAGTTTAGCAAACACAGCCAACTGTGCCACAAGCCCAGGATTCCCAGGCATGTCCTCTTTCTCCACGCAGTAGTTGAGCTGGGGCAGAATTTGAAGATATTAATGAGCTTTTCTACAACCCCTGCTGTGGCAACCTTTGCTGCAATACATCCAGAAGTTCCTAGCACACTATCTGCAGCAGTTGTGTCTTCAATGTGCGGTGACCAATTCTCCAGCCATGTTCAGCAACCAAGAAGCATCAGCAATATCAGCAATAACAAAAACATCTCCATATTATAATACTTGGTGTTTATGGTGCACAGCTCCAGTGTACCACTAACACTTCAGAAGAGATATATAGTAGCAAACCTGTGCAACAAATAAACATATAAATATATGATTATCTCATGAAAACCCCAAAAGAAATACAGTAACTATAGATGTTAGCAAAATTATCTATATGGAAAGGGTAAGGGATGGCCTTTTTGTCAAAGGTCTGATGTGTAGCAAATATTGTGGCATCCACAACTGTCTTTTAAGTAATTGATTGTCATCAAGAGTGGAGAGGTTGATGTCTTTTTCATCAACTCTAGCATACAAGTTATTACACAGTGCTGAGTGGTCACAACCCCACTGGGGAGCAACATCTTGCAAAATTGCTCATTATTCTCTTGAGCATGAAAAACCTCAGCCAGAAGAGATTAATCAGACTTGATCACCTGGCTTCACACAGTTTGCTTCTTTTTGGTTACGAGTGCTTTGTGCAATGATTTAATACTCTGGTAATGTTTCACAGAGAAGACATTTATCATAGATTCCTTGTTCTTATTTTCCCCTTCCAGCTTCTTACTCATCTACAGATGCCCATGTCTGATGTATATGCCATGGGGGAGACAGTAATTGTTACTACCCCTGGTTCATAAATCATGTACATTGTGAAATTAAAACAAACAGAGGAAAGAACTGTAAAACTTGGCCACCTCACTCTTACATGTAGAGAGAAGTTGTTCTGTCCCTTAGTGTAGATGATGGTAGCAGAGTTTCCAACAGCATGCCCAGAGCCCATGGATTTGGGCAAGGCCCCACCTCTTCAGCGTAGTCACTAATCAGACCATACATTAAAACTTGCAGTACCAAGATCTCCATTACTGGTGTCAGTGAAGATACAGTTACATTTCCCAGCAAATGGATTGAACTCTCTTCCCATTGTAGTCATTCTCCTTTTAACCATTTTATTTAAACAAAGTAGAATTCTCCTGAAGGTGAAGGGCAAACAATACTAAATGTCCCTGGTCATTTCCGAGTCTGTTTTGGTATTAGGACCATAGTCAGACAAGCTCAAGAACCTGGGTGTGACACAGTCAGACTGAATTAAGACATTGAAAATAATGGGCAAGATTTTTGGCAGGTGTCCAGTGGAGTCACCCAGCACTGGTACCATTGAAAACATGTTGATGTGAAGCATTTGTTTAAATTTAATTGGAAACTGAAGGTCCATACCTTTGTTGTGCAGTCAAACCAGAGTGTGCACATCTGATTCATGATGGAATGAATATGTGGCTACTCAGGATAATTAAGCTAGACTTGTACTCCTGTGCAATTTCGGAGCTGCAGTGCCTGTCCCACAACTCTACTGCATGAATACTTGCATGAGAAAATGAATTTTTGCTGTATTTAGAAGAAAGAAGGAAGGATTCCTGTTTGCTTTACACCTTAACTATTTGACATGTAATGCTCACTTCCAACATACAATATT
The DNA here is from genome assembly GCA_013397555.1 of Urocynchramus pylzowi. NCBI lineage: Eukaryota > Metazoa > Chordata > Aves > Passeriformes > Fringillidae > Urocynchramus > Urocynchramus pylzowi. The sequence continues at coordinate 115,391 of VZRH01006285.1, forward strand.
GCTCTGATCTTCAGGATCACAAAAAGCAGAAAACCCAAATGATACTTCCAGTTATTCTTTTGTCAAAAGACAGAGATGCCTGCAGTTGGGATCTCTTTGAATTCACCATTGAGGATGGCTGCCACAGAGTGATGGGGCATCCAGGCACAGACACTGTCAAATGAAAACTTTAATTGACATACTGCAGAAAAGGATCTTAAACCAACCTGTATTTGTCAAAATGGAAGTGTAGATCTCAGTGTAGTCTTTGTACTTCAGGACAAGCTCTAGAAGTAAAATTGCCTGAAGCATAAATGTGTGAAAAAACCCACTTTTTTTACTACAAATCCCAGAGGAGCTTTATTCTCAGGGCTCTATACAATTTACTCTTTAGTCTTTCTGTTATTTACCTTTAATTGAAGAGTGTGTTCTTTTATGCAGGATACACAGAGGAAATGTATGCAAATAACATGTTTGTAAAAAAACCAAGGTGACTTGAAGACCTTTGTGTGCTTGAATAGAAAATCCTGAATGTGGTGGGGTTTTTTGTGTTGTTGTTCTTTTACTGCTTTGACAAACCCATGAGTTAAATTCAGCCTTGGTAGAGCCATCAGAAGAATTTTTGCCTGCAAGAGACAACATGTTAAGTGGATTTAATATTACATTGAAGGGCAAAATACTTGGATTCTACTTTTTACAGCTCTTTCACTCTGCAACATGGAAAGGCCACTTTTTCTCCATGCATACGTCATGGTGTAGCCCTTGCCAGGGGCCAAGCCCCACTTAGCCATTTACTCGGTCCCCCACCAGTGGGATCAGGGAGAGAATCAGAAGGGTAACAATGAGAAAACGAATGAGTTGAGATAAAGACAGTTCAATAGGGAAAGCAGAAGCCATGCACACAAGCAAAGTGAAACAAGGAATAAGCTCACTGGTTCCCATGGGCAGGCAGGTGTTCAGCCATCTTCAGGAGGGCAGGGTCCCATCACATGTAATGGCTACTTGGGAAGACAAACACCATCACTCCAAACATCCCCTTCTTCCTCCTTCTTACCTTCACTTTACATGCTGAGCATGATGCTGTATGGTCTGGAATATTCCTTTGGTCACTTAGGATCATCTGTCCTGGCTTCCCATTCATCCCAGGTTTCCTTCACAATGTTGCAGTTCAAAAGGCAGAAAAGGCCTTGGCTCTGTGCAAGCCCTGCTCAGCAATAACAAAAACATCTCTATATTATCAACTCAAACTTTGTTCAGCACAAATACAAAACAGCCCCATACCAGACACTGTGAAGAAAATTAACTCTACCCCAGCCAAAACCAGCATGCAGTATTTCATCTTTGCACTCCCTTGGGCTCTTCTGTGTTGTTAGCCTATAAACACTCTGGAGAGGGGGAAGGTTTACACTGTCAGTGTGTTGCTCCTAGCATAGCAAAACCACTGATATCAAGTGGATTCTGTGGAAGATGTGACTAGCACTAAAATAACTCAAGCGACATATCTGAACTTGGCTCATGGTCCTTTTTCACCTTACAATCCGTAATAATTTTCAAGAAGTGTTACTGCTTGCTAGTCCTGATATCAACCTTGTGTACCCTGGCTATTAGATATGGATAGAAGACCAGGCAAAACCCAGAACAGGCCAGGAAGAAGGAAAGAATGAAGGGAATTGGGGGAAGGATAGTTTAAACTAAAAAGAACCACTTGGTATAGTCCGGAAAAGGACTATAGAAATCTGATAGTGTTCAGAATAGTGATGACCTTTGGAGAGCAGCATCTAACTCCCAAGCTTCTTCAGGTCAAAAGAAGATTCTGGCCCTGCAATTCCCTTACCATGTTGCAGCAAGAGGAGTGGACAGAAGCAGCAAGAGACCAAAGGTCATGCAAGCCTCGCCCACAGAGCTACATTGCAGAGAAAAATACATGCAGTATTTCAGGCTGGAAAGGGCCTGGCCTTCCTCCTAGAGACAAACTTAGAGTTGTTGCTCACAGTGTATATATTTTCTCTCTCTTTCTTTCTTAGCATGGTTTGCGACCATTTCCCCCATCCATCTTGGCAGCTACTAGCCCTCATGTTACTTCTTTTCCCTTCTGAAAGTATTTTACAATGCAGCTCCAAAAATCTCCATTCTGCATTTGAGTTCTGGAAGAGAGGTTTGCTTGTGGACTTCTCACTGATTTCTCCTTGAAGTCAGGGAAGTCTTTACTTGATCAGCCTGGCTGATCAACTGTGGGTTTCAGTGAATATTTTAACTACAGTTAAAAAGGTAAAATTCAGTGCTTGAGTCCAGAGAAAAATGCCTGCCACTTCTGTAAAAGAATACATTAGTTCTAACAATCTTGTGCCCTTTAACTTTTCTCCTCATGCGCCCTCCATTTTTCCAAACCTGTCCTGTTTAGTATTCAAACCTTATTTCTTTTCTCTTTTGCCCTGTAATGTAATTTTTTACACCAGATGTTTTGCACATTATAAAGCTGTAAGGGTGACTTGTAATAATTGTACTGCAGTGGCTGAGATGGATCTGGAATCCCTGAGCTTTGGCTCTGGCAGTGATGGTGGTGAGTCATCATCTAACTTCAGACACTGAATTGCTCTCATCCTAATTGCTCTCCCCCTATTTGTGTGCCTTTTGAGTGGAAGAAGTTGCATCTACCTCACAGGGCTATTTTAGAGGATTAGGGCTTTAAAGTGTGCCACAAGCCTTGTTAAGTATTGCTTAATGTGTTTATTAAGGGGCATGCACAGCCCTGGGATGTTTTTTTTTTGTGGTACTCAGGAGTGCTGCAAAACAACCAGTGTTTTTTCTGGAGACCGTGCTGAGCATACAATAGGGGTTGTCTGTCACAACAGGGAAGGTGTGCACTCTCCTATGTTGAGTAGCAACCTCGGTACCTGCTCACCCAGGCAGATACTCTCATCTCCTCCTTACTGACGTGAAAATTAACACCAATGCTCTCTTTTTTTTTCTTTTAGATCCTGGCGCTCCTGTGAAACTGCCTTGTATGCCAGTTAAACTGTCACCTCCACTACCTCCAAAGAAAGTCATGATTTGCATGCCTTTAGGGGGGCCAGACCTCTCTCTCTCATCCTATTCCACACAGAAGAGCTCCCAGCAGCCTTTGACCCAGCAACATCACACTGTCCTGCCATCCCAGTTAGCAGCTCACCAGCACCAGCTCCAGTACGGCAGCCACAGCCAGCACATTCCTTCTGGGTCCAGCACGTTGCCCATTCACCCTTCAGGGTGCCGGATGATCGAGGAACTGAACAAAACACTAGCCATGACCATGCACAGGCTAGAAAGGTAATGGATCAAGTTTCAAAATTCCATACTGGTGTGCACTGTTTCCTGCTAACCTCAGCACTGATATCATCATTTGAGTTACATTCATAGGATTTGAATGAGGTGTCTCCTCTGGGGTCCAACATCTTCAGGGCAGAGTCATTTCCAGAAAAACAGAGGCAGAGGAAGAGCCTTTTCCAGACTTGTTTGACAAGTTTGTGGCAGAAAGGGAATAAAGACCAAATTTCCTGAACTCCATTGTCCTGTTCAAGGAGGTAGATAATACAGCCAATGGAGAAGAGTTTAATAGGACATGCCTGGCTTGCAGTATGTACTGCTGAGGCATAACTGCAGAGCTCCAGTTGTGTGGAGGATTGCTAAACGCAAGGAGAGGAAGATTCATAAAAGAGCAATTAGAATCCAATGTGCCACTCCAGCAGGGCATCTGATTAGTATTACCAATTAGCTCAAAACAATCTATGCAGACTTCCTACAAGTCACTTAGAAGGGTTTTAATACAGTATTTAGATTACTTAAATTAATTTAAATTAAATTATGTGTTTGATCTTAAAATAAGTATTTAACTCATCCCACAGTATCCATTTGCATCTGGCAAGAGGTCACACATTTGATCAGAAATGCCTTACCCACCTTGGGGCTGTTTTTTGTTATTGTCACTTGACAATGAGTATGAGTATCTCTGAGTGCTTCTCCAAGTAGTCTGAGTAAGTGAAGCATGTTGTATAAATGCAAGCTGTCCTCATAAACTGCAACATCAGCAAGCTTTGGAAAATTTATTTCACCTTGCAAAGGAAAACTGAAAAAGTCCCGGAACAGGAAAGATAGAATGAAAAATTACATGTTTTATTTAGTACCAAGGACAGCTTTGTAGCCAGCTTGTTCTAGGAGCATCAGATCATCCTCTTATACAGGAAGGCAAAATATTTGGTCTAACATACAAAATGCCTAATGGTTTACCCCAGTATTTCTGTCTAATAATGCTACCTCATTATATTCCATAGCTGGAAGCAACTGGATGATTGATGGCAGTTTCTCCTTACTGCCTCAAAAAGCGTCAGGAGACCAGAGGATGTCTCGCACTGCCAGCTTATTTTAGTACCAGAATAGTGACACATCTGTGATTACATCATGGGGCTCATGTTTCTACAGCATGGGGGAATTCTCAGCTGGGGAAAAACTACTAGGGCTGTGAAGGAGGTTCTTATTCCTGTCTGTGAAAGACCTGTAGAGGTAGGATAGAAAGAGCATCCACATTGTCCCCTACTGCCATACCCAGTTGACTACCCATTTATTCTCACATTGCCAGCATGGCTGGTCTGGTGCCTCTACACCATCCAAAATTCAATGCACCAGGCACAGTGTGTAGCTATTGTCTCCCAAAGGCTCCTTTGGGGCTGCACTCCCCATGCCATCCTCACCTTAGGATGGACGTCTTAATGTCTGGCTCACACTGTGTGCAGAAAGCCCTGTGTTATCCAGTGACATCTCTCAGAGTATGACTTCATTGTGGCATCTGTTGCCCCACAGCAATGAATGCTCCAGTTTCTAGTCATCCATCATGTTTATGTCTACAAATAAGTTTAACTGATTTAAAGAAGGTGATGCTGTTTGGGTTTAGCTATTAATTTGAAGCTGAAGCTCTGCTGCTTGTTAAAAACTGAATAAGCAAGCATTCATGTCCCAGTGTGAAGCAATTGTTTCCCTTTGCAATTAATAAGAAGAGAATAAGAAAAAGTTGTGGTACTGATATTTCACATTTAAAATTAATACCAATCCTACTTCATGATATTGCAGGCAGATTTTTCATAGCCTTTTTTATGTTGATTAACTGTTAGTTAAATCATGGATTAATGTATTGAGTACTTTGTGCTCCTTGTCAAAACAAATCAGTAACTTTCGCATTCACAAGGGAGAAAATAGGTCATGATCATTTCCTCTGCAACAGCAATTGTTATTGTTGTAGTATATAGAGGTAAGAATATTTCAAACCATTTACAGTTCTGTGGAGCTGATCTTGCTGTTAAATTCTTCATTTGCTTTTTTCAAGCCACGTTGTGATCTAGATAAATTTGCCAAGTTTGCTTGAAGATTTGTGCAGATATTTAAAACATATTTATTTAAGTTGGGAGACAATTATTTGCATCAAATGACACTGTTTTCTAATATTTTTGACAGTACTTGCTTTCTCTTTTTGTAAAAACCTGCATTAAACCCCAGAGAAATTATACTGCAGTATTTGTCATTGCACACTTCAGCCCAAAACTCTTGAGGGCCTGTTAAAACTGCAAAGATCCTAGATCTCCTTCCTCTATTTGGAACTTGGTAGTGTGCTCACATCTGTAGCATGCATGGGGTATGGAGTCACATCCTGCCTTTTGCTGTTCCTTGCAAGTTAGCAAAGTACTGGGCCACTACTGTTGGGTCAATAATCCTGAGGAGATGAGAGAGCATGGTAAGTTTCTGAGGCACCTTCTGGTGAATACTAAAGGGTTTTTCCTTCTGATCTCAGACATTATCTCAAAAGTGTCCTACAACTTTATAGAATAATTGCCATTGTGCTGCAGTAATAATGCTGCCAAGTCTGGTAATTTGGGGGATTATTTAGAATAGTGTTTTGATTTTAAAAAGAGATGATCATATAGACAACCACAGATCAGGTTTCAGCTCTAAATTTTTTCTTTCCCTTACGGAATTTTTCCTTTTCTTCCTTGTATCTAGTTTCTTTGGTCCTGGTGCAAGGAAGCTCCTCAAGGTCATTTAAGCTCTAATGATATTTGGTGAATTAGTTTGTATCAAATTCACATTTTGTCCAGTAAACTTTTCTTAGACCTTACAACTCTCCTGTTCACCAGGTGTCTGGGTGTTGACATGACCAAGAAATGAAAGGCTAAAACCTTCCCTTCCTCTAGCAATCTGGACTTTTTGCTTAGACAGATAAGATCTCTGGAACTCAGGTATTCTAACAACATCTGAAGAATGATAGTTGAAATCAGTGCTTTGCCAATGAGCCACAGGCTTGCCAGAGAAAAATGAGCTTTCCCTTTGTAGAGGCCTGGAAACCAGATTTTTTTGTCTTTGACCTTGAGAAAGTTACTGAGTCTCTCTGTCTCTATTTTCCCCTCTGTAGGAGTGATTACATGTAACTGCCCCACCTAGATCTAGTGCATATTAATAAGTTAATGTCTTAAGATACATTAAAATACATGCAATAGCTATTCAAGTCCCAGTTGTTCTTATGACTTAAAATGGCAGTTAATTCCTGGATTTTTTAATTCAATTTTATTACAGACATTATAGAACATTAAATTCATTTGCGCACTTAATGCTTTGGATTGCAAACATTTTCTGGTACTCATAACATCTATTCATAACCTATTTCATGCCCATTTCTCAGAAGGGCAATCTGCCCCTTGTCATAGTACGACTATTATGACATGTCATTTGTGCTGCCAGTTGGCCTCTATTTTCCCTGATAAATTGCCAGTTTTATGATAGATAAAGTTGAAACAGAAAAATGTGTAATTTCCATGTAACCTTTTTTCTGCAACCTCTGTTGCTAATTTGTGTCTTACTGCAAATGACTTTCCCCTTCAGCCCAAAGAGTGTTTGTCAAGCATAAGTAAAACTCTAGATTTGGACATAATTTTTTACCATTGCATTTTAGGAGTTGATGAAAATCTGGTAAGCCCTGCCACCAAAATACACAGATTTCATCCTCCTAACTGAAATGAATTTGAGAAGACCATGCCCCAAAGCTGTGCATCACAAACAGTGGCTAAGGAAGCTTTAGAGAATCTCTTGTGACACCAAAATATGTCTTTAATTTTGACTTAGTGAGGCAGTTTCTTCATCTGAAACAGCCTGATTTTCTGCCTTGCCTGTGTAATTCTCAGCCTGTCTGGAAAGGTGACAATTAATTTCATTTACTCTGTGGGCTCATGTGCAGGAGCAGGCGCAGATGAATCCGGCCTCAGTTTGTTCAATGTACATACTAAAGAGCTGTTAAGTGGCAATATCTCACTCCAGGCTAGAACTGCCTCTGTGGCAGAGCAGTGAAAAATCACTGTGTCCAAAAAGACTGTGTGTGAGACCAGTTCCTCTGGGACACCCAGCTCAGCTTCAGACTGTAGATTTATGAAATGAAATGCATTAGACATTACCACCAGTGTCTTGTAAATCTTATGAAACATATTTGAGTCAGAAAACATTTATCTTCCATAAAACTTGTCAAGAGAATTGCTTCTTGTCTAAACTTCAGCATTGCCTAAGGATAGAAACACTTAATATTTATAGCTCTGCCTTCTCTCTGTTTCTCAGACACATTCCTGTAGTAGAAATGTATATACAATGGTTTGAAGTTTTTTCAGATCTTTTGTTTTAACTGGTAAGTACAGAAAAGTGTACTGTGGATCTGAAAACATTCTGATAAAAATGTAATCCTCTATTCCAAAATCAAAGGGCCTGGCATGACAGACAAGAAGCGTGTGTTTTTCCCATTAGAGTTTATCAGAAGTATTTCACTTTTTTCTTTTTTTTTTTTTTTTATTTTGTCTGTACCATGAGTCACTCATATGCTTAAATTGTGATTTTTCATTGAAGTATTTTCTCACTAGAACCATTGTAAGCTCTAGTGGTGGAACTTTTTTTCTATTTTGATCATGTGCAGATGATGCAGCAGTAATTGCAGATTCTTGTACTTGGGAGCAATGAATTGTTCAGATCCATGCGTTAAGATCTTCTTAAAATAAGTACTTGCTTAACTGTAGCTTTTTTCTCTAATTTTGTTGAAAAACACAAAACTGGTTTAAAATGGGCTTTTTGAAACAATAGTGTGCTTTTTGGTGAATAATGCTAAAAAACTTTGTGGTGTAGTCGCCTGACCATGTGGGAGTTTTGCTAATGACCCAGAGTCATTTATACACAATGGACATATCCAGTGACCTTCATTTGTCTTTTTTAAGTATACTGCAGTACTGCATGTATTTCATAAGCACTTTGCTTAGACAGCTGACTTAGTCAAATTGCTGTGGAAAGGGCTGATTTTAATCAAGAACAACACAAAACAGTAGGAAAAATGAGAGGCTGAAAATAGAAAGTAGTATTATCAAGAAAGTGGATGATTCAGAAAACTTACAATGAGATGAGAAGCTGCTTATTTCTAGATCACTAGTTCAAATAAAAACCCTCTGTGGTAACTTGTAAATCTTGTTGCCATCCTATATCTGCTTGATAACCCAAATTGATGGATCACTTTGATATCTGCTACCCATAAGGGTACACACCCACAAGGATGCATCCATAAGCTACATCCAAGCTTCACAGAACAGGGAAGCACCAAATAGTCCTGGGTGCTGAACTACTTCTTGCTCCTTTCATTACTATCTGTGTATGTATTGTTTTAAAATTAAATGAATGATCCAGTGGTTGTGTAGGTGCAATTTAAAGGGTTTGGGTATTTTTTTAGCAATGTGAACAGAATTTCACAATATTATGGTTTTTCTCAGAAATTTGATTCCAGACTTTTCCTTTCCTCTTTAAAAGACTTACTCAAAAATTAGCTTACAGAGAAAACAGATTTAATGAAATTCATAATATAAAACTTCTGAAAGCATTTCAGTAAATTAAAAGTTAGTTTAAAGTTTTTAAAGATTGTAGTGTGTTGATGTGCCATTATGAGAATTCAGCTGATGAATTCTAAGTCTGCATTTGGGATAAAGTTTTTTGTGTCAAAATCATTGAAGTCCAATACAAAAATTTGCAAGCCAGTTCTTCATGAATCTCTCTTACTTTGTGATACAAAACATGGGCTATCACTAAGAAAATTCAGTTTCTCTCTTCAAGGCATCTAGTAAAGCTCTGCATCTCATTATTGGTTAGTCTGCAATAATATATGTTGGAATTAAAGAAATTATTTCTTTGAAGATGAAGACGATGATAACAGCATGGCATGGTTTGTTCACAGGATCTGAAGCCTTTTCTTCTCTTTAATCCCTAAGCATATTTGGAGTAGCATTATATCCCTAGAACTACATTTTTAAAAGACTCTCTGGAATGTTATCTGGCAGCCATTTAAGAGTCCATTCTAACTTTTGGGTTAGAAGAAAGCAAAATGTTCCAAGTTGAAGATAGTAGATTCAGTAGATTTCTGTAGAAAATCTTTTAAAGAGAAGAATACATTTTATTCAAGATGCAGAACACCTCTGGTATTCAGGCTAAAATATTCAAGGGAATTGAGGGCACTCAGTACTTGTCACATACAAGTTTCTGTGCCTCAAGGTCAACTTGGCCAGCACATCTGCTTTCACACCTATGTTCTTCTGAAAAGTAAAATGGGAGTTTGACATAGAAAGGGTGTCCAAATGTTGCCCATTTTTCATAGACCTGTTGCATCAGCCAGGATTTCAGAGAGAGGGCAGTTTCTGCTGTCTCACAAATAATCCTGAGCTGCCACCATTTTTGCCTGCCAGTCTCTCATTCCTATTTCATACTGGAAAAGCAACATGAACTATTTCAATAAAAACTGGTTGGGAAACATGCTTCTGTTCCTGACTTTTCCTTTCACTTTTTTTGATCTTCATGTCCTCATGTTCCCATTTCCCTACTTGATATGTTATTTGGTAAAGGGCTTTGAATTCAACACATAAACAGGGCTAGATAGTAGCAGTCCTCACCACAGGTCTTAATTTCATAAGATTCTGAAAATAATCAATCACACCTGTGACAAAAGAAATATGATGTTAGTGCCAATTCTGATTGATCTTCAGCACCTGGCTGGATAAAAAGCTGGGGCAGGACAAGGGATATCATCATGGCTGCCCCCCAGTATATAACTATGCCATTAGCAAACAAACCTCCCAGGTTTTAGTTTCTTCCCTGGCAGGTTACTCTCACCTGCTCCCAAAGCCTCTTTTATCCAAGCCCGGTTTCACATGCTCACTTCCCTGCATGTCAAAGAGTTGTGCACTTGCCATCCCCTCAAGTCACTCATCACTAGTGCAAACCACTAGTTTTCCCTCTGCCTTTCTAAATTATCCCCTACAGTCCATCCTTCCTTCCTCCCAGTCTTACTCCACCTGATGCACTCAGGTGAGACATTTTTTCCTTGCTGCCTGCACACCAGTGGAAAGGTCACACAGACCCCAGGCTGAAGATGTGCTTACCACTCAGTAGCTGGTGCTTACCACTCTGAGTAGCTGGTCCCTAAGAATTTGCCTTGGATCTTTAGTACTTCATCCTGGCTGATAGTATTTCTGCTTGCATGCTGTCCTACCTCTCCCTAATAAGTGTTGTACCCTAAATCTAATAAGTATTCAGTTCAAACCCATTAGGTGTCTTGCTGGTCTTGAATATCTTTCTGTTCTCATTTCTTCTCAAAAAGGGATGAAAGACCACTAGTTTCCTATATACAGTGAGAGAAGCAGCTCTGCCTTTCATAGAGCTGTTTCCTTTAGTTTATTTATTTGCTTTTCTTTCCCAACAGCTCTGGTTTACACACAAGTGACAGTGTTACAAAAACAGGACCTGGGGGCCTTCCAGACATGAGACAAGTGCCAACTGTTGTGATCGAATGCGATGACAATAAAGAAAATGTGCCTCATGAAACTGACTATGAAGATTCTTCCTGCCTTTATCCAAGGCAGGAAGAGGAAGAAGAGGAAGATGAAGAGGAGGATAACTCACTATTTACAAGTAAGACTCATTCCATTTTTCCTTTCTTGCTTATTTAATTTTTACCCCAAACTCACAATACACAAAGGAAACACAAGGCCTGTGTATTTTCTTTCTTGGCTGTGGCTTTTGCATCTCTCAGCTTGACTACATGAGGGTGTTAGTTCAAAATAACAAACAGTATGACTTTATAGTGATTTTGCTAATATTCACGAATCCCTGTCTCAGTAGTGCTCAGACTAAACTCAAATGACAGGTTTGGGCTTATATTGGTTCAGTTACAAATTGGCTTTTGGATTCGCTTTCCCAAATGCCCAAATTCCCTGCCTTTGGCTTAAGTCAAGATCACCTCAATAGTTACTTCAGGAGAATAAGTGCCACACATAGAGATTCAGAGCTTTTATATATAGTCAAAATTAAATCATTTTGGAATCATAAATGGGCACATGTTTTGAAAGGGGTCACAGTCAGAGGATTGCACTCAGATAAGAAGAGGTTAATTGATAACCATATGTCCTGGTTTAGGGCAATTTTGGGAGAAAAACCTCAAAAGGAGTTTGCTTTAGAAAAACAAATTCAGGTGGCCCCTCCCCCAACAAACTCCATGCTTCTTCTCTCCCCCCTTCACTCTCAGAACAAGTCTTAAAAGTGCAAAACTTATTATCCAGCATAAACAGAACAGAAGACTGGGGATACAATCACAATTACAGACTGGGAAAGGACCTGTGACCTTCCTGACCTCTGTAAGGAAACCCAATTCCTGCCTCAGTGTGGCATCATAGGACTGTCCCATGAAAAAAAGATACAGTACTTTTATGTATGACAGCTGCTTGTCATCCTAGACATTGAAGTTCCCCTTGCCTTTCTTTTCTTCTGAAAACTGGAAGCAGTACAATCAAACAACATCCTTTTTAAAACACACAGAAAGGAGATTCTAAAACAGACATATTTCATCTCCTCAGCACCCCACCTTACCCTGAAAGTGACATTAAGCAGTGTTTGCTCTTATACTAAAAACAGAACAGAACTGCACTATCTCACACCCTCCTGACAAAGGCCAAAACCTCTCATGTGTTTTTTGTCTCCCTGTGCCTGTCTTCCTTGCTCAAACTGCTTTGGACACAAGCTTAAGAAAGCAAATTTGAGCCATAAATGGCCACTGGTTTTTAGTGTCTCTGCCACTGCCATCTGCCCAGGAAGCAGTCAGTTAATGTACATAGAGAATTGTACTGCTTCTGATTGATTTTTGATTCCCTTTAGTACTGCCTTGGATGTCTTGATATTACATTGCAAGAGACATTCAGATACCCCTTTCTTTTCACATGCTATAGCTCTGCTACCTGCTCAGATTCCAAGGCTGAATTTTTCATTCCACTATGTGGAAATACTGTGGTAGAGAAAGCTACAGATGCTACTAGCAATTCTGAAACAAGCCCTTCTTTTCCATTCCCCTCTACAGAGCAATATATTAATTTCTATTTCCTGTATACCTACCAATTTCAGCTTTTCCTTATTATAATAGGAATTGAGGTTAATTGAGCACATGAAGTTAATGACACCCCTTTTCCTATAGTCTGTACCAGTGTAAAGGAGAGCCTGATATCCTCTCTTGGCTAGTACTTCTTTGCCAGGTGCATGCTGTAATGAAATGATGACACCTCCTTTGGCAGAGCCTCTTCTCTCTCCCACAGGCCCCCTGGCAAGGAAACTCTGCAGGAAGGACTCTTTAGCAATCAAACTAAGCAACAGGCCTTCCAAGCGAGAGCTGGAGGAAAAGAACATCCTCCCCATGCAGACTGATGAAGAGAGGCTTGAACTTAGGCAGCAGATTGGGACAAAGCTAACAAGGTAAGAGACAAACATTTTTTTAACTCTTGCTTTTGGAAATATATGGTGGGATTTAGTTTTTTCCTTAGTCTTTAAAGTTTGAGGTCTTCTTAGTTACAATGTTACAAGAGGAAAAGCCATGGTGTGGAAAAAAAATGGTTCTATATGTTATTTCTGGTCCAATAAAGTTTTCCATATAACTCCCCATTTCATTTTCCTGGCATATGCTTTGGGAACTTTGGTTAAGTATCAGCATGAGCTACGTGAATTTGTTTCTTTTTGGTGCATCATTGGAAAACGTTCAGCTTTGATAACATTTCAGACTGTAGCTGTAGGTGCCATTTTATAAGCTGTTAGTTTGGCCAAAGGTCACAGGTATAACTTTCTCTTCTGACTGCATCACCTGTGAGTAGTTAAGACCTTTCCTGGTGCAAAATAGGTTAAGCCCTTCAGTACTTGTCTTCATTGGGTCAGGCTGGACAGATGTACTCTGTCTAGACACTTTCTTCTTCATAACAGTGTTACTCACCAGCTGTTCTGGTTTTCTGTATTGAATGGGGTATAAAGGGGTGGCCATTAAATGTGGAGGATTTCTGACAAGAATTACTAAACTGAGGTCAGACAGAACTGCCTAAGAACCTTCTATGTGCATGCCATGATTTCTGTCATCAATTGAATCCTCTTACGTTGCCAACTTGGTGGTGCACAGAGCTGGTGAATGCTCTTAGTTGCTCTCCAGTGAGAAAACCACAAGGAGATGACCAGCCAGTTGTTGGGAATTTTCTTGCATGTTTTCAATTTTTTATGGAAATGAAAATTTCAAAAAAATTCTCAGGGGAAAATTTTAGGGAAAAATTTTAAAGGAAACACTACTACCATGTTGTGGAAACAGGAAGAATAGGAGCTCCTGGTAAATACCACTTTCAGTATTTTATTTACTTTTCTTTCATGGCCTTGTTTACCACCTTCTTAGAATAAACTAACCAACTAACCACACCTTTCCAACCTGTCTTTGAAAGTTTTTGTGCCGGATCATACTCAGCCTATTCCAAAACCTGTCTGATTTTTTAGTATTCTTGTTGAGGGGCTTCAGCAAACATGCCCAAAATATGTAAGATGGTGCTCCACTGTTGCTGGTACTGTGATTTTTCAGTTAAGTCCTTATTCAGCTTTATTCCAACATTGTTAGACTGTAGCTGCACTGGAGCTCTGGGTCCCAAAGAATGGCACAAGACAAGCAAGGTCCCAGCACTTATATGATTACATTTGAGCCCTTTTGAAGCATATGAAGAATTTTCGTCTCTCACTGCTTGACCTTGTAATGACATTGAACAGCATTTCCACTGTGTTGCCCATTTGCCTAAATTACTTAGGTCCTTCTGAAGTTTTCCAGCTAGGGCTGATGAAGGAAAGTAGTGTCATTTACAAACAATGATTCTGCACAGCTCACTGTGCACCAGATCTTTTTCATTATAAGTATTTTATTTTTCACCTATCCAAAACCTGCTTTTTTCCTCGCTAAACAGTATTTTTTCAGCAAATGCCTTTTTAACGAGGGAATCTATTTTTGGCCGTATGCAAAGCCCTCCCTGTGTAAGCCCCATATTCTCCTAATGTTGTTTTTTGTTTCCCCAATTGTATCTCTGCTAATCTGAGTTTAAGAGTTTGAGCTATAATGCCTGATCTTGTTTTCTAATATAGCTAGGGCTTAGGGGCAATCACAAATAGCTCAAATAACTAAAACTGTGTATATATGAGTTCAAAAAATAGCTGAGCTGGATGAATCTGCTGTTTCATTCCCACTTTATATCAGTGTAACATCACTGAAAATGGTAGAATTTCAAACGCCTTAACTGCAGTGATATAGTTGCCAGTCTGACCTTTTAATTACTGCTATTTACAACTTAGTATCTCATCCTTTTGAGTAGTTGAAAACAATAAATATGAGGAGAAAACAGTTTTGCTCATATCTAATGTGTAAGAAGCCACAGGCATTTCAGCAGCAAAAAGGAAAGGTGCCTGTCTTACCAGTGTTCTATATCTAAATGAGATATATCCATGTGCACAAACTGATGAATATTAGATTAAAATAGAGGGAATATTTCAATTTGGACTGTATTTCCTTACTGTCCAGACTTTATTACTGAATCCATCCTTTGCTGTTGTTTGGTAATTGTCACACAGTGATGCAAATGCCAAGCAAAATTAAAGTAGTGAAGCATTTATAGTCCTTAGAGAAGATGCTAGATGCAGACTATAATTGCAGCTGGCAATTTTGGATTTCAGAGGGATTTGTACTGCTCCACCAATGGTCCGCTAGGGTTTAAAATATCCAGCCAATCAAATCACATATGCTACTTACAGAAGTAAAAAATGCAGAATAAAAACTTCAGCATGTAGTTATTGTCTGTAATGGATCAATTAATTTTCACCAAGAGGCTGATTTGAATACTTTAGTATTTATGCATAATCCTCACAGTATTTCGTTTGGAAGAGCTCATTGGCTGCCACACTTGGCAGATCAGAATTTAGTACTATAAAGAGAATGTCTTTTTCAAAGATGCCTCAATCCAGGCATATTGAGATTGGCCATTGACATATTGTGTGGGACCAAAATCATCCCAGGTGCAGTTCCTCCAGCCTTATTAGAGTTGCACCGGGAATCAGTTTGGCTCAGAAAGGTCTGTTCAGATCCTGTTTAAATGTAGCTTGGAACCTCTGAACCTCCTGTTATTCCCAGAAAATTGTTATGACTTCAGTGATACATCAGCCAACTGGAAGAGACTCCAGAGCAGAATTGACTGTTTCCCCAATAGTGCCTTGACATACAGGAGGCCAGTTGTACGGGTGAGGCTGCAGGGACTGTACCTTATAGCAGGACCTGGTCTGTGTCCTGTATCATGGCTCAGCACATGCAGACCCCAGTAAAAATGGAGCTTCTTGCCCAAGGTGGCAAAATATGTCCTAGCAAAGGCAGGAGATTCCACATCATGCGAATTCCAGCCACATGAACTGGGCACTGCACCATAAACCATTTCTGAGGAGTCCTTACATAGCAATTATGACAATTGATTACAGTGATTAATTAGAAGACCTCTTCCTCTAACAAAACCAGAATAGATTGCTCCAAAATGTGACATCTCCTATGAAGCAAGGAGCAAAAATGGTGAATTAAGATGCAGAACTCTCAGCTCAAAACCACATGTGGCATGGGGATGGGAAATGGATGCTGGAGACCATGTTCTTGGCTGCTAAAAACCCTTACAACTCCATTATCTTCTACTCTGAAATGCAAACCTTCTGTGCTAAGTAAATCTTTAAGTGGGTATGGCATTCCTTTTTTTTTTTTCCTGTCCAGCTTCTCCCAAACTTCTCCTCCATTTTATCCCTCTGGTGCCTGCACAGCTTCACAGCTGCTCAAGTAGTGTGCATGTGTGACTGTAAGACAGAAAGGAGAACACAGGAGAAAAAAACAGCACTCTGAAAGTTAACAGGGAGAAGGAAAGAAAAGACAGATGTCTCTCTTCTGCCTGTCTCACTGGCTGTGTTGGACCTGCTGGGAAGCACAGGTTCCCTGTTATTCCAGTTAGAGAAGCAGCCAGGAAGACTTGGATTTAACTTTCAGTGGCTGCCAGGGTGAGAGGAATGGGACATATCCAGGCTGTGATGGTGAGCTTGAAGGTTTTCCAGGGACAATGATAAAGGCCTCTCAGGAAGCCCTGGTGAAAAGGAGGGCCAGCACTGATGGGTGATGGACAGCAGAGCTGCACATCTCCCAGAGACTGCAGGAATGTCCCCTGGTATTGAGACAGGTGCTTCAGGGCCAGCCCTTGCACTTTCTTTCACCACAGAATCATAATGGGGGTCATAAGAGACCACACAGGCTTTCTCAATCAACATATTTAGTAAACACAAGAGCCCTGTACAGGGGCTGCTGTTACAGCGTCTCTGTAATCACTGTTACAAACACCAGACTTTGCAGTCTCTTGGAATGGGAAGACCTGGTTTCTTTGTATGTCTTTCACAAAGTCTCCCTCATACTCTGAGACGTGTGTCTTTAGACTGACTGATCTGCCACACATCCTACAAGGAAGGCTTTGTGCAGCATTCAAGTATTTTTGAGTCTCATAACCCACCAACTCTAGTGAAGGTGCTCATTAGTAATTAGATGCAGGAGTATTAAAGCTGAGATTTTAGTCCACTGCTTTTCAAGAACACGGTGTATTTATTTGTTTTCCCTGGTTGTTTCCATCCTGGCTTCTCTCTCTGCTGGAATTGGATGATCTAATAGCACAAAACGTCTAGTAATCCAGTGTGCTATCATCATGTTGTTATTAATCAGTGTCAAGGGAACTTGTTGATATTCACAGTGTTATTACTGGTCAGCATAAAGGCTGTCTCATCAGCACACTCCTACCCACTGTCTGCAGATCTGGAGGCAGAGGAGACTCATAAAGCCTGTCCACTGGCAGTAGTGCTTGTCAAGGGACTGCTGCCCTTCACTGGAAGGTGCCACAGGCAACCCAGCAAGATTTTGCTATCCAATAAGAGTTTGTGCTGTGCTGTTAGTTGTAGGAGTCATATTTATCATGCCCAGAGTGAAAGCAAAGAGAGATGAGGTGGGGGAGCAGCCTTCTGAACATTAGCTAACTAGTAAAATGAGAAACAAATGAAGAAAGTAACAAACTACCTATTGCCTCTGACTTTGAGAGATGCTCTTCTGATTGCTCAACTGAATCCTGTGTGTGTCACTATATATGTTCTGCTGGCTTTAAAGCTTTAAAGTTCCTCTGCCAGATATACAGTAGTGCTCTGCATTGTTTTTTGTATAGCCCTGGATTTATTCACTACAATACCTTTCAGGGTATTGTCCTTACACCAGCAAGGGGAAAATCGTGATCTGAAGCAATATAAATAGTATATTGCAAGGATCATGAGGCAGTAGATCACAGAGATGCTGTCTGTGTGCATATGGCTGTAAATAAGTACACTTGAGATTTGGACATGCACACCTGCTAGATGTGTTTTTATAGTCCCATTGATGTTTTGGAAATAGTACTGAGATGTCTGTGGCTGAGAAACGCAGCATGAAAAGTCATAAAATTTTATGGAATGGCAGGTTTGACAGATGGTGCTCACCTACTGCCTTGTTGAGAAAGGTAATCTACACATTCCCTGGTCAATACCATGTATTCCTCAGCTGTTTGCTGCTTAGAAACAGAAATCCCATCATTGAATGAAGCTGGTGAATTCCCACAAGTATAAAAAATTGTCATTGATTTTTAAAATATCATGAGGCTACTGCGAGGTTTTTGGACTCATTCATATCAGATACTAGAAAGAAGAAGAAAGAAGAGAGAAAAATTGGACCTTTTGGAAAGAGGATTGGGCTGTCAGCATCACCATGAAGGTGACAAATACTACCAGTACTTAGGAAGGGTCAGTCTGCAAGGCTTGCACAGTCATTGAAATGCACAGCAGTTCCTTCAGAGGTCTGAGGGGACTGAGTAGTTTGAAGCAATCATTTTTAATTACTAAAATTTAGGCTGTGAAGAGATTCAGCTTTTTGAAATGGTTAATTCTTTAAGTAGTGTTGCAGTCCCACTTGGGAAGGGTTTATTCAGCCAGAGGATGGCAGCATGATGGATCCCGTTGAGCATGGCTGAATCTCCTCGTGGCTGCTCCCCATCCAGTGCTGTGGAGGGCATTTTGCACCCTCCCTATCTCCGAGTCATTTAGGGATAAAAAGAATGGGCAGACAGCAGGATTAGGCTTTATTCAAAGACCTCATTTTGTTGGGTAACGTGAAATAATTTTGTCCTAATTACGTTTGACGTCTGCA
The DNA here is from genome assembly GCA_013397555.1 of Urocynchramus pylzowi. NCBI lineage: Eukaryota > Metazoa > Chordata > Aves > Passeriformes > Fringillidae > Urocynchramus > Urocynchramus pylzowi. Next base: position 134,013 of record VZRH01006285.1, read on the forward strand.
ATTCTCACGCTTATTGTTAGCTTCCACTAATGAGAGAAAAGCAAGTGCCTGGAGCAAGAGCTCATCCCTGGCAGCAGCACGCAGGCGCACACGGGTGTGCGTGGAGCTTCACATGCAGGGTGCTGGGGATAAATCACACAGAAAATGGGATTGTGGTAAACGAGCTCATCTAAATCCTGGATTAGGGACGATGCAACAGCACTAGATACATGAATGGGGGTGACAGAGAAAAACTGCAAAGGGCAGTTTTAGCTGCAATGGCACCTAGGGAGAACAGCATTTTTTCTTTTTTAGTTTAGCTATTCATTTGCAGAAACCCCAAGGGAGCTATTGAATTTGCCCTTAGCATCAGGAGGAAGGCAGGAAAAGCAGGTGATTATTTATGGGTGAAGAGCTGAAACTGAGCTACCATTACACATCTGGGCTCAACTGCTGGGAATAAATACACTGAGCAGAACTGCTCTGGGTTCTGTGAGTGGGTGCAGATGGAAGATGGGCATTCATGGCCCTTGTCAGCCCTCTTGTCTGTGATCAATGTCCTGGTGAGCTCTGCTCTGTTGAAAGGAAAGGTGGCTTTGCAGTTAAAATACTCTGAGAAGGCTGCATCTTCCACCAGCTTTCCAACCTCAGGCAAGCCACTGAAAGAGATGCACACACACATTCATTTATTTGTTTGTTTGCTTGTTTGTCTATTTATTTTAAGTGTGTTGGGGTCTCAAAAAGTACACCCATGCCTATGAACTTTGGAACATTGCATTAGTTGACAAACTCTCATTGACAGCAACATTTGTGTGCTTTCAAAAAGTCACGCCAATACCAAGATCTCTTTAGACATCTAACTCTGTCTTTCAGTAGGACAGGGATCCTCATTTCTGAGCACAGTTTGCACTTACCTCTTTGTATGAGGAATTTCCATGGCTAACATCATCATTCATCACAGAAAAAGGCATGTCTAGCATCATGATGCTATTACTGTTGTTTTGATATTGATGGTTGTTTTGCATTTCATAGCTAGCAGCATGAGTTTGCTTTGTCTGAGTAATTTGCTATGGCAAAAGGTCAGTGGAGCAATCAAGGGATGACAGTGTCGCCACAAAACACATCAGCTCTACACACTCCTTGGTTTGGGGAATGAACAGTGTCCTTAACCTTTGCAGCTCCACCTTGGGATGGGATGAAACCCTACCCCCATCAATTTTGCTCAGCTAGGGCCAGCAGATGTTTTGTTATTTATGGAAGCAAAGTCTTGCAGAGTAGATGTAGTCTGTCCTTGGGCAGATGTGTCTCTCCATGTTAGACGATGGAGCTCCATATGTACAGAGACATTTTATTTATGCTACTATAAAGGAGGAGAAACATTGTTCTGAGGAGAGGGATGATTTTAATGGTAGGCAGCAGGGAGTGGCATTTGAGGCAAGGTCTCCCCAGAGGCACCTGTGTGATCACTGATGAAATGAAAAGTGTTTTCATCATGTCCAAAGTTCATTTCAATCAGAATTGTCACCAGCCCAGAAAGGAATTTGTTATTGCTGGGGTCTGTTACTGTTCCTGTTTCTGCTCTCGTGGAAGCAGGGCAAATCACATTGCCCTGGCATTGCAACATCTGTTTCTCCCATCCTTTCTCTCCATAAGTTGAGGCAAAATGTGTTAAAGGGGTTACAATTTCCCCTTCATGCTTCCCATACTCTTCAGCCCCCTGACAAGGTCTGTATTTAAGGTCTAATTCAGGCTATCAACGCAGCTGAGACAAATATATTAAATCTACCTTAATTTCCTTTGCAGTTTCAGTGAGGTGTGGTATCATTCATTTTCTGCCCCAAATTGATTGCACTTTTGCTTTTAGTTGTCAAACTACTGCCAGCTTTTATATAAGAGGAAGCCACATTTCTCTGCTGGGCAAAATAATTCATGGTGATATAAATAAAGCTTGTGGCAGTAACAGAATAACATATTTTGGTAATAGAAATAGTCTTATTTCTCCAGTTAACAGGAGACCACATGCAGTCTGCGCAGTACTCTCTTTTGAGTAAAAGAATGGCATTAATAAAAACAGGTGAAACAAACACAAGCAAGGAGGTAGCTACTTCAAAATGTTATATTCTGGCTTTAAAAACAAAGGTGGTTTATTTGCTGGGTTAATACTGACAAATTTAGGGCAGCTCCACTAAGAACTAGCTCATAGATTTCCACCTCTAAAAAATCTAACCATAAATCTTCATATTTTGTACCTCCTGATTGTAGGTAGTTAATCACAAGCACAACAGTTGCTTAGCTTGGATGACCTTCTAATTTCTGTAAAGGTGGGAGTACAAGATAAAAGAAGCAGACTGGCAGGAATAAATTTCTCTTTATAGTCAGCTGATTATAAAATGGAGAAATTGCTCTTTGAGCAAAATATTTAACCTCTCTCAGAAGTTACAGTTTGCATTTCCCCTCCACTTCAGTGTATTATGGCCTATTTAGCAACACATGTGCAGGAGATTTAACAGAGGTAATCCTTGTGAAACAGTCAAACGTGTATTTAAAAGCTGATCCGAGTCAGGATTTAAAAATTGTGTTTATGTATGTGCTCATATATGTTCCCTGTGGCTATTACTGTGAGTACAAGGAGAACTGCTAGAGGAGTGCGTCTGACTTGTGTGCACGGTCATCTATCTATACCCAGAAACTCCAGAGTTTGATGTGGAGGCTATTGTATGTGAGTAAACAGAGGTGATTTTCTGAAAAGGAGTCAATAAGATTTAATGTTTGTGTTTGTTTTGTGTAGGACTAAGTGTCTTTTGGACAAATGTATCAAGAAAGCAATATCCTTACCATTACACCTGGTACAATTACATAATGTTAATGTTTTCTCAAAGACATAGTGTTAACAAAAGGATTGCTTAGAGATGAATGGGGTCCTTTTTTTGCATATGTGCAGAAAAATCACTAGTCTTTTAGAGGCAGGTTTGGATAAGAATTATGCTCCTGGTTCAATGCATTGGGATTCACAAGCACTGCACAGACCATATGTGGGAATTAAACTAAGTCCTTAGCCTCAGACCTGACCATGTGAAATTACCATTTGTGTTAATAACTTTAGTGAAGAGGAAGTGTTCTCATGTGTGGTAGATCACATCAATGTGTCTCTAAGTGTGCAGCCAGCAATATTCATTACTTGCCTTTCTGATAATAAATAACAAACCGGCAAACTACAGGGAAAGCGCATTAGCGCCAAGATTAATTCAGTAACCTGGTTCTTCACTGACATCCCTGAATTCAGGAGGCAGCAACACTACTGGTTAATGAATAATTAATAAAATAAGCATTCAATATATTGTATTTGCTCAATGAGCAAGCATCTATAATGTCAGGCTAGACAATTTATCCTGCAGAATACTGGAGTTTTTCAGCATGCTGGAAAAGTCTTCAAGATCTCCTTTACTGCAGTAATCAAGAAAGAAATGGTCTTCCTGCCTCCCTGCAATCAGCTGGCTTTGATTTAAAAGCCTTGCAAGCAGGGGCCCTGAACTCAAATATCAGGGGCTGCAGAGGCACCAACCTGCTTCTTCACTGGGGACCAGGCATGGCTCCTGGACCAGGGCCCTGTCTCTTCTACATGCTCAGGGACATCATTTACCTGGTGGGGTGGCAGATGGCAGCTTGGGTGTACCCAGACCCAGCAGGGGAGCATGCAGGGAGGGAGGTCACAGATTCATGGCATCACAGAATGGTTTGGGTTGGAAGGGACCGTAAAGACCACCTGATTTTAACTTCCTGGCCACAGGCAAAGACACCTCCCACTAGACCAGGGTGCTCAAAGCCCGATCCAACCTGACCTTGAACACTTCCAGGGATGGGGCATTCACCACTTTTCTGGCGAATTTGTTTCAGTGCCTCACCATCCCCACAGCAAATAATTTTTTCCCAATACCTCATCTAAACCCTCCCTCTGTCAGTTTAAAGCCATTCCCCATTGTGCTGTGACAATGCCCTTGTGAAATGTCCCTCTCCATCTCTCTTGCGGGCCCCCTTAAGGTACTGGAAGGCTGCTATGTGTAAAGTGTAAGTAAGCTCCCTCCTTGGGAGCTCTTCACAGAAGGTACAGAGGAAGGTCTCTGTCATCTTCCATGAAGGTATTTTCATAGCCCTATCAGCTGGCCCACCTCCAGTTGAACATGCAAGCAGCATGGAAACAAGCTCCTTCAGCCTCTGGCTGCACTGGGAAGTTGGATTACCCAGACTGTGCTCTAATTCTGGCTTTCCCAGAGCACCCTGTGCCCCTATACAAGGAGTTCCCTGCCCTGGGGAAGCTTTAATATCCAAGGTTCAGCTATAAAAGAAAGAGGGCAGGCAGCACCTCTGACAGGAAGTAGTTTGTTTGGATCTGCACATCAGTCTCGTAGTGGGGAGAAACTTCTCTGACAAGAGTTTGCTGCCTTTACATCTCCTTATCATGGGATTCCCCAATTGATCCCAAAACTCCCTCTGCTACTTTCAGGGAAAGGAGTGGCTGATGTTCCAAAGCCAGAACATCCCCTGAGACTCTACCTTTTCCTGCTTAACAACTGGGTGCAAATGCCTGGTGTCCTTCACCCTCAGCTTGTGCCAGAACCATTCACCCTTCCCTTGTTTGAGCAGACATAAAAGAAAGATAGAGAGACCTGGGCAATTGCAAGCATTATAGAGCCATGTGATATTCCACCATCCATTTCATCTTCCCCTTCAGACTAGACTAGCAAAGGAAATCTAATACTCTACTGCAGTTAAAAGAGCTGCCAGTATTTTGCACTGCACTTTTTAATGCCAGAAAAGGGTTCCATCATGTTTTCTAATCTGACATGACATTAAAAAAGGCTCAGTGGTGGAAAAATGATTTCTGCCTCTGAAAACCATCATATAGGACACTTTTTTGGAGGCACTTTTATTTTCCTTTGTCTTATTTTCCCTTTTATTTCCCTTTGCCTTGTCCCTAATTCTTCTCATTGGAATCTTTATTCTGTCTTATTTCTCACTGTATTTCAGTAATGCTAGTAGCCCCCACCACCCCACCTTGATTCAAGGTACTGTGCAGCACTTGGCCTCAGTCTGAAGGATTTTGGAGCAGATATCAAAACAGGGATGGGGAAATGCAAAGCATCAGTAGAGGAATACCAGGCATGACAACTCACTTGTCTCAGCATCCTTCCTGATGGTTGCACACTTGACTGCCTCAGATTTGATTCTCCCACCTGCCCATCACTGTATCTTGCCTTTCTCTCAGTTCTGTGCACTTGTCACTAGTCATGTCATGTTTTAACAATTAGGGCATGTGTTAAAGTCTTCCAGAGACCAGTGGTGCCTCACTATTCAGCATAAAAGTATAAATGAAAGGATAAACTTGACTCAGCATCACTGAAGATTCAGTGCCATCCTTATTTTCTTTAATATTTCTTTGACTAATCATGTCAGCTGGGAGAAGTGCTCAAAGACAAGAAGGAAAGCAAATGTCACTCCTATATTCAAAGAGGATTCAGGGAATTATAGGCCAGTTGACCTCACATTCATCACTAGGAAGGTGATGGAGAAGTTAATCCTGGAAACCATACTCAGGCATGTAAAGGACAAAAAAAGTCAGCAGTAGTCAATGTGGATTCACAAGGGCAAGTCATGCTTGATTAATGTGATGAACTTGTGAAATTACTGACCTGGTGGACAACCAGGGAGCAATAGATAATGTCTGTATAGATTTCTTGTAGTAAGGCTTTCAACACTGTCTCCTGTAAAATTCCTCAGGTGTCCAAGAATGGGCCCAGCCATTCAGACTTTTCAATCCATTGACCCATCCAGTCCAGAGGATGGTTTTCAGTGGCACTGAGTCTAGCTGGACTCCAGTACCTAGCAGTACACCCCAAGGGATCAGTACTGGGTCCAGTCCTCTTTAACAACCTTCATTAATGATCTGGATGATGGGCAGAGCATATCCTCAGTGAACTTGCTGGTGACACCAAACTGGGAGGTGTGGGTGATGCACTGCAGGATAGTGCTGCCATCCAGAGGGACCTTGACAAGCTGGAGAAATGGGCTGGCAAAAATCTCATGAAGTTCATTAAAGGCAAGTGCTAATTGCTGCACCTAGGAAGGAACAGCCCCATGCACCAGTATGTGTTGGGAGCTATCCAGCTGGAGAGCAGCTCGGCAGAAAAGGATCTGGGGCTCCTGATGGGCGTGAAGTTGGACATCAGCCAGCAACTTGGTGTGGGGAAAAAATGGCTAATGGTATTCTGGGCTGCTTTAGAAAAAGTATTGCCAGCAGGCCAAGGGATGTGATCTTTCCCCTCTACTGAGCACTGGTGAGGCCACATCTGGAGTCCACTTCTGTGTCCACTTCTGGCTCAGAATCACAGAACATTGAGTTGGAAGGGATCTGCAAGGGTCATCAAGGCTCCTCTGTAGAAAAGAGATATGGGCATATGAGAGAGAGTCCAACCAAGGGCCACAAAGACGATGGAAATGATGAACTGGAGCATCCTCCCTGTGGAGAGCACCTGAGAGAGCTGGGACTGTTGAGCCTCGATAAGAAAAGGCTCAGGAGATCTTGTCAATGTGTATAAATACCTGAAGGAAGGGTAGAGAGCCAGGCCCTCCTCAGTGGGGCCCGGTGACAGGACCAGAGGCAACAGGCACAAAAAAACCAAGTAGATTCTTTCTGAACATCAGTAACATTATTTTTGAAGGTGACCAAACACTGCCACAGGTTGGCCAGGGGGATTGCGAAATTTCTCTCTATGGAGATATTCAAAAGCCATTTGGATGCAGTCCCAGCTCTAGGCAGCCCTGCTTTAGCAGAGGGGTTGGATCAGATGGGCTTTGGAGATCTCTGCCAGACTCACCATTCTGTGATACCACAAGGTATCAAAAGAACCAACAATGTCAATGTGCATTAGCAATGTCTTTCGGTTTTGAAGTGTATGACATTGTTGGCTGATTTTTTTGTGTGCCTTTGGCCAAATTCTGTCTCGGATTTCCCCAAATCCTGCTTCCCTTCACTCTCTGCAGCCTAAGGTTTCTATGAATATGTATCATAAAGCTAGTCTGCTGCAATGCTTGACTAATTTCTTCTGATTTGGGTTATTGCACAATGGCTGTGCCAGCACAGACAATTTAGCCAGGTCACAAGCTTTGACAAATGCCTGTCTATGACATGTAGACTGTAAGAGTCTCTAGTTTACTTCAGTCCCAAGAGAGTGTGGGATTAGCTCTTGCAACCAAACTCCTTGTGTTCTGCTCTATGGAAGAAGTTACCAGGATTCAGTTTTTAAACAAGAACATCTGACAGACATGCTGCATTCACAAGGAAATCAACTCCAGACACCCAACTTCCTTCAACAAGCATTTCTCTCATCCCTGCACTTCCCCATCCCCTCAGTCCACCTCTGCCAAGACAAAAAAAAGGAAAAAAATAAAGCAAAAACAAAAAACAAACAAAAACCAAAAAAAAGGGGAAAGAGAAAAAACCCACCAGAGTCCCAGTTTCCCTTCCAAGAGTTTTCAGTGTCCCTGCACCCTTGTATAGCTCTTTTCTGCTTTTCTAACTATCTGAATCAAAACCTTAAGATCTGCCTTCAGCACTCTCTATCTGTGGGTGAATCCAGATAGAAGAACAAATTATTGTTCTTGCTCACTTTGGGGAATTGGGAGCTTGGTCCTCTCACAAACATCCCAGACAGCCTGCAGTGGTGCTGTCTGGTACCTATACAGCAGCAGGGATCTCCAGTAATGCATTATACAGCAGTGTTCTGATGTCTCTATAGAAGAAAACAGAGTGGAAGTGTGTATTTAATGTAAATTTTGCTTTGTTTTTTGTAAAAACGCTGCTCAGAGGAGTTTGAAAAGCTGACAGAGGGTAGTAGTTGTGAGATATTCCCCCCCCACTCGTGCTCCTTAGCAGCTGGTGTTCATTAGCTGGTCTTAGCAGAGCAGTTGTTATTAGCATTAGATAATCTCCAGTCGTAAGAGTAGGCTTACCACCCAGTAAACTATAGGGTACAGATGTAAATTCAATCTGCCTGTAAAGCAAAACACAAGTCCACATGGTTGTGGCCATTGGGGCTAGAAGGAGGGCCTGAGAGTGTATCCTTTTACTTCTGCTCAATGTGGATGAATGAGAAATTGCATGTTTTAAACTAATAAAGAAGTTGAGCAGAACTGGGAAGCAGGCACTGTGACTGTTTGCCAGGCCGTCCTAGCCAGCATGCTTTAGTCTAATCTGCAGCCTCTCATAGCAGAAGGTGCAGTTTCCAGCTTTATGAACACTTCGTGCATCATCAGTAAATATTCAGAAGGGATTTTTGTCAGGGTGACCGTGATGATTTCCTTTGCTGCCTTTTTCCAAGCCTCCCATCCTTGCCTTCACTCTAGCTAGATATGCAGAAAACAAGTGTATGCCATGAAACCAGGGCACTGGATGCCCAGGACAGAGGTATTTCAGTCTTGGCATTTGAGTGTGCCCTGCAGGGAAATCCAGGCTTCTCCTACGGCATGTCAGCAGCCATGAACAAACATACTGTGCTCGGCTTGAGTACAAAGTATTTTAAATATTAATTCTCTTCAGCCTTTCTGCCTGAATGCCAGCTGCAAAGCTATTCAGTAAGGAGCTCAAAAAACAGCCACCAACGTAAGGCAGTCTTTCTTTGGAGGGCAAACAATTGCAAAAAATGTGATTTTGATAGCACCCTCATTTGAAATATCACAGGGAAGATATCTACAACACTTTCCCAATGAGATTTAAGGAGTGAAGTGTCTGAAGTGTAAAGGCAAAATTGTTCTTTAGGTCAACAGAGCCAGGAATACTTTTCTCTCCCATTTTATATAAGGAAGATGTCATTGGGCATTCCCTCCCCCTCCATAGTTCAACATCACCATTAGTTAGTGAAAAAATTAATGTAAAGAATACTGGTATCACCCCAGCAGCTGGATTGTGGTAATGAAGCAGGTTTTCACGTTGATGAAGTGTCAGGTGGAACAGAGTAATGTGCAGGCACCTGACAGTAGTCAGAAAACTGAGTGTGGAGAAACTTCAGTAGGGACTTAACTGAGCTCTCAAAACTTGAGGGAGAAAATGTAAAAAGCTGATGTCACACTATGCAGGGGACAAAGAGAAAGGCTGCAGCCTGCTCAACATAGCACAGAGGGTTTGAATGTCCCTCTGGAAGTATTTTGTTTCACAAAGGGGGGGTTGTTTATTTTGAAGTTAAGTGTATTTGCCTGGAAATAGGATCTTTGTTACTTTGGAGATTATTGATTCCCGCTGCTAATTCCCTATTTGATGTGATAAGCCTCTTTATAGCATTCCATTTGTTTTGCTGTGGAAATATGTACAAAGCAACAACAGAAAAAAAAACTTATCACTTTGTAGTCCAAATTTAGCCTCCAGGTAATTATGTGTATCTCAGTAACTTCAAGAGAAGAAAAGGCAGATGGGACAAGAATTCTCCTGAGTAAAAAATATTTTATCATGCTTTTAGGCTACTAGATTTGAACCTAAAGGTGATGATATAGCTGTGAAATAATCATGTCTAATATCTTTGCAAAATAACAAATATTCCGTTTCCTAAGGCATGTTTTTTTTTTGTTTGGTTGGTTTTTTTTTTAAGCAGGTAAAATAATTTCATCTGTGTTTCTTTTTAAAGCTAGACATTTTTGCTATTTTCTGTCTCTGGTGCTGCATGTTTTCATTGATGTTCCATGAGATGCTAGGATTTTTAAAAAATTATTTCTGACCTTTGCTAATGCGTAGAGGCAGAAGTTGGCTCTGGCAGTGAAGGTGATAAATACACACCAGCTGGGAATCTGTACAATGGGCAAATCTCTAGATAGGGTGGTGAAACATTACATTCTCTAGAAAGATAAGAAATTATTGTGCAGTTGGTGATGCAGATACAAAAGAATCAATGTTGTAAGACATGTACAAAGGCCCTGTCTGACCTGCAGGTATCCCCTTAAATGGTGAGGAATGACCAAGGCACCTGCACTGAAGTTTGCCACACAAGTGCTGGGGAGAGTTCCCCTTGTAATCCACCTCCATAGATTTGTGCTTGGAATCACTGTAGCAGTTATTGGAAGGAGAGTTGTGTCTACTGGACTTGGCTAAATTACGGATTTTTTTGCATTTGGTACTCAAATGGAACAAAATAATTAACAAGTGGAATAGGGAAAACTGATTAAAAATAGCAAGTACAGGCATCATTAATTTTTCTATTACACACTGAAAACTAGCATTTCAGGTCAGAATTAAATATTGTCTAGTGCATTTTTAATGCTTTTGAAATTTTATTGTTTTTGAGGAAAGTATGTCTAGTGAGTTGGTTTTTTCAGCTGAAACTACTAAGTTTGACCTCACCTTGCAGATAGTTTCTGACCTTCTAGAACTCAATTTTCCAGCAATTTTAGTTTGCCACAAACATTTCAGCCAGTCCTAATTCTTCATCTTCAAGAAAATTTTAGGCACAGCCCTTTGCAAAAAGTTACTACTATTTATCACCTGCCTTTCATGAAGTCTGGGGATCAGAAATCCAACAATTTGGGAAACTGAAATCCCTCTGTCACAAAATAGTTAATTGCTCTTAAAGCTCTCAAATTTGTTTACTTCCAGGAATTTTCCACTTCAATAACAAGACAAAGTATGGGCACCATGCTATTTCCTATGCATCTTTTCTATTAGAAACTGAATTATTGTGGTTTTGAATTGCTAACACTGCCAACTTCTGTTATAAAAGCTTTTATTTAGAGTTCCTACATTGTGGCTGTTCCAAGTCACTGATTATTTTAGCTTCTGATTCATTTAGCAGAAAAGGTGTGACTTGGTGGGGTTTTTTTGACATTACCAGTGCAAAGTGCCTTCTTGGAGATGAATTTTATTCTTGCACTATTGTTCATTTGCCTTTCTTCATGCTGGCACTGGTAGAATGGTCTACAACAAACTAATATGGTCAGGGGGTATATGTGATACAGGCTGAGAGAGCTGGGGTTGTTCAGCCTGGAGAAGAGAAGGCTCCAGGGGGACCTCAGAGCAGCCTTACATTGCCTAAATGGGCTTCTCAAGAGAGATGGAGAGGGACTTTTTACAAGGGCATGTAAAAGGAGGACAAGGAGGAATGGCTTTACCACTGAAAGACAGTGGGTTTGGATTGAATATTAGTAAGAAATTCTTTTCTGTGAGGCTAGTGAGACACTGGAACAGGTTGCCCAAAGAAGCTGGGGTACTCTTGTCCCTGGAATTGTTCAAGGCCAGGTTAGATGGGGTTTTGAGGAGCCTGGCTTAGTGGAAGGTGTTCCTGCCCATGGCAGGGGGGTTGGAACTAGATAATCATTAAGGTCCTTTCCATCCCAAACCATTCTATGGAAATTCCTCTCTCTGTACTTTGAGTGGTCAGTAGCTGCTGTAGTAACAGAGCAGACTTTATTAAGTTGGCTGTGTATATATTGAGATTGACATCAGCTTGCTGGTGAAGCTCCCCACCCAGATTTCCTTCCTTAAAATGAACAGCTTTTTACATTTTGGATTGAGATTTTCCATGATGGTCACAGATTACTTGGACTGCCAAGCAAAGTTGGTTTACTTGTTTACATGTTTAAAATGTCCCTGACTTGATATTTTAGGGTTACAGTTGTGTTAGTGCAAATGTGAATGAGAAGATAAGGTGCTGATGCTTTTTTCATTAAACAAATTCCATATTGGCAGTGGTAGAAGTGTAACACAGCTGCTAATGCACAGGTGATGTCACCACACTCTGTGTAGTCACAGAGGCCCATCACGGGGTCTGATCTTCAAGGTCTTAACTGAACATAGGGAAGATGGTTCCTCCATGATGTGTTTCAGCCCTCAACCCTTCCTCAGAGCCAGCAGCTGCTTCTCAGGGTAGGTTGCATTTAAGTTTGTGGCAGCAGATTTCTCAGAAGAGGCTCCTTAGAAGAGAGTGTTGCTGGGAAAGATCAGTGGGGCTTTAAAAGGTGAAGAGCTTTGGGGAGTGGGGCTGTACTTTCATTGTCACCCCTCAGCCTCCCTCCATGTTTTCTTCCCTGGTCCCACAGAACTTCTTCCCACCTAAAGCATATCTTTTTGTCTCCATCCCAAGGCCATGCCACATACACAGAGGAATAACTGCTTTATTCCTATATCAAATATGTTCCAACATCCAAGCTTCCCTGAGCATCAGAAGCCAGGGTGGGGAAAATTCCAACAGAGAAGGGGATTCTGCTCTTCTGGCTCATACTTGGAGATGGCTTTGCTTTTAAGAGTGTAACTAACTTTTATTCACTGCTGTAGGTGTGTTTGTTCACAGAGACAAAGCAATATTACTGTAGAGAGATTTTAAAACAAACTATTCAGTAATGCCTATAGACAGCAAGCATATCTGTTCAGCTCAGATTGATTATTTTTGGTGCATTTTACTCAAGTCATTCACAAACTGACCTTGAACTGTGAATTATGATATCTGTAGCTTTGTAAAATCAGCTTTTAATTCAATATTATCACATTTGGTGAAGCAAGTGTCTTCTCACAATGCTGTATAGACAACAGAAGGACAATCGCTAACATTTTAGAACATTTTTTTTCTCTATTACAATGGGTCCTAACATCCATCTGTTTTTTCTGGCATGCTTTAGATTTTCAACCAGCATTTAGTACATTTTTCACTCTGGATTTCTAGTACTCGAAAATATCCCATTTTTTATTGTTCCAAAAATACATTCTTGAATTAGATACATAATAAATTCCCTCTTCTAAAAAAGATTGTTCTTTGTTTCCTACTGCAATTGTTGGATATTTTGTTCTTGGGACTAGGGATAAGAGATTTGAGAAGTAATGCTGCAAAGCTTGTGTGGTATAACTATCTTCATTCAGCCGTGCCCTTTTTTTTAAATCATTTAAACTTACATGATCATATTTTATATGAACAAACAGTATTTGGCTGAGAGCTTTTACATTAATGGAACAGCAAAGTAATGAAATGGAGGAGGCTCCATTTTAGAGCTTGAGATGTGAGGCATGGTCTTGCAATGTTCCACAAACCAGTAGGCATCTCCCAGTTAGTATTATTGAACACGGGGACAAAATCTGGATTTGTGTGTCTATCACTGCTTGGCATTATCTTTAGAAAAGAAATGAAGTCATTCCTTGGGAAAATGCAGGTGTTTGCATTATTATAGTGGTCCAATGGAAGACTGATGACCTGGGTATGTCATTATCCACAGTGATTCTAGTCAGAGTTATAGGGCTATCTTGTCATTGCTCTGTAATGAAATACAGAGTTCATGGCCCAAAATATTTCTGCTTTATTTGGGTATTTTAAAGAAATTTGTTCCATATATGATGAACAAGATTTTAACCTTATGCAAACATAATGAATAGTCAAAATCTACATTTTGAATGTGAGGTTCTTTTCCCAGGAGACCTACTCTGGGCAGGCAGTTCTTTCTCAGGAAGCTTGTAACTTTCCAAAGAATAAATCAAAATCATAATAATTCAATCCCTCAGTGAGCTGAACCAGAAAAAATGGCATCATTTGAGCCATGACTCAAGAATAGATTCACATGATCTAAAGAATGGGAAAACAAATTGGTCAGTTGTAAGAGTTTTAAACAAAGAGCCAGCTTGGTTATATTTCTCACTATACACAGATGCTTGAGCAAGCAGAAAATTTGCTGATTAGTTTTCCCAAAAATCCTCACTGCAATCTAGACTAATCGGAGCTTTAAAGTCTATATTGAAGCTGTTTCTCAACACAAAATCAAGTCTGGGATAAGGATAATTTTGGGGGGTAGTAAATGACTGCTTAGAGCCTAAATTAAAGTCTGAATAATTTCAGTTGTAAATCTGATTTTCCTGTACAGCCCAGCTGGAAACACAACTGCAGATGTGTTACGGGAAATATAATTTGGTTGGCTCGCATTCCAGACTGTTCTGTATTTCTTGCAGTGCACTAATGCTGAGCAAAAGCATTGCCTCTCTCCTCAGGGTTATGGGACTGTTGTAGCTATCCTGGATCAAATGTCAAGGGAACATAGTCAAAAGTCCAGGGAACACACTGGGATACTAAAGCAGAAGTAATACCTTGCCAATAAGGCACCGTCAGAAAGTATATTTATCTTCAATTCATACTTAGCAGTTTTTTAGACTTTCACCAAAAGCAAACACTTCCTACCAAAATTGTCTAACTAGTTCTCTGCTAAACCATCCCAGTGGTGCTTCACCCATTTTCCTAGGGATGAACAGGCATCTCTGCCCACGTTGATCTGCTTTAGTCATTGCCACAGGCTTCTTTATAGCTGCAGAAGCATTACAATCTCTCAGAGGCTGAATATTTTAAATCAACAGGGAAGTGGAGAGCAGTCATTACACGATAACTGAATCGTGGCAAACACTCCTTATGGTTTTATTGCCCTAATTTCTCAGGAAAAGGAGTTATAAAGCATATTATCATGACTGATACCAGGAGACTTGTCATGCTTACCTGCGAGTGAGCTTAAAGAAAGTAATAATCCTACAGATTAGCAAACATCTTAATGGAGTCTAGTACAAGAATTTTATTGGTATAAAACTGTTTCACTTGCTTCTTTGGGTAGGGATTTTCTATTTAATATGCCTTCCGTTTATTCACTCATTGATAAAACTGCATTTAATCCCATTTTATAAATCCTGTTTAGAAGAATGATAGTCCTCTGTAGACTCTAAGTCTGGCTGGCAAAAACTGGGCTGATACTTCAGAGAAAGTGAACCTCCAGGCTTACAATGATTTTTTGCTCATTTTGCAGTGAGGTAAGGAAAGGAGGTAGTTCATTTCTGCCCTCTGTAAACAGTTAACTGGTAGAAACAAAAATAAGATTTTCTTCTCTTCTGTTTTTCTCTGAATTTTCTGTACATGGCATGGGAGTGCAAAGAGCCCCTGATAGCCTTTACTTTGTCAATTCTGCTTTGCTATCAGCATTATTATTGTTGGGAAAGGTGAGGTAAATTAAGACTCTTTACTCCCATTGAATTTTCCTCATGTGGAATTATTTTGCGGGTGTGAATCAGCACAGTTCTACTGGCTTCAGTCATGCACATTTATGTCAACTGAAGAGCAACATGACAAGTAGTTCTTTGTAGCAGCTGGCTTCTCATGTGCCCAGCTCAGATTTACTGCTCTGTTAGAGCAATGTCTAGGGTAGTATGAGCCCAGTTGCAGCTGATTAAGGATATTTGCACATACTGAATAAATTCAGGAGTTGCTCCAGAGGTTATGCCCTACTGTGCTCAGAAGTTATTTTACATCAGGGTGACTTAAGTCATGAGGAACAACTGTGCGAGCATGACTTGGCTCATAGATGCCTTGGGGATATTCTGGACATCTCACCATCGTGCTGTGTGCCCTGTCATGTCCACCAGTCCTGTTCATGGGTCCCACACACCAGATGTCACCATTCAGGCACTGGAGAGCTGCTAAGTTCTGCCTTTCGTGTCTGCAAACACTCACAGTTAATAAGCCTGGCAAGTGTGTGGGGAATCATTTTCCAGCAAGCCCTGTATTATATCCAGCCATTATACTTGTATGTGACCCCACACTAGGCTCTTAAATTCTCTTGTCCTCTGGACAGAGGCAAAGATGAATTCCTGGTACACAGAAAACACATATCCCACATCATCCTGTTCACACAACAACAAGCTGGATGGCATGAACCAGCTTCTTCTTGGAGCTCATCCACAGCAAAACAAGAGATCAAGGAGAGAATACCCATGACTCCTGGTAGGGGACAGCCTAGGCAGCCAGGAGCATCTCACTTCAAAGGTGCTGCCAGACAAAAGGGCTGCAAAAATCTGAGCTGAAGCCCCACAAGGGGTTGGCTGCTGTCCTGAGAGCCCTCAGGGAGTGGCCACACTGCAGAGCAGGGTAAGCATCACTGTGTACTTCATTTAAGTGTTTTGTCATGCCCAAGGAGATGTTTTTCGTTTTATTGCTCCTGCAGAACACTGACACATGGAGCAAAAACTTTTCAGAGTTCTCGGTTTGCTGGGGAGGCTCCAAACAGTAGCATCCATCAGTGGAAATGCTGCCTTTCTTTCCTGTTGGTCCCTGAGGAGATTACACCCGCACCAGCCAATAGTTTAGATCTACAGCAATTGATTTTGCATGATTGTCCCTTCTGGCCCCAAACTCCTACTTATCTGCCATAATGTGACCAGCCCAGCTCAGAACAAATTCAAAGCAAGCAAACAAACAAAAAAATAAAAACACCCAACAAAATAAGCCTCACTATACACTGTCCTTATGAAGAACTGCTCAGCTCTTATTGTCTAGCACAAGGAGTGTGATGCATTTGATCATGCAGAAAATTAATTCAGAAAATTGGTTTGCTGTCAAGCTTATCTTTGTAAATGTGAGCAGTTTTTACTGACAAACTCATTTGGATATTATTTTTTCAGTGAAATCCCAGGAAGGCTTTCCTTATGTCACCATAAATCTTAGGAAGCTTTCCTTTGTAGTAAAACCTTTGTCACAGTATATTTGCAAAACTGTTGTAATCAATATTGCAGAACTGTATGAAGGATAAACCAAGCAATACATTGTAAAGTACAAATTACAAAACACTTTCCTCTCCTCTTGAATGCCTTAAGCATATTGCAAAACTGTATGGATGGCACAGTGAAGGTCAGGCATGTTCACACATGAACATTTAAAATAAAGAAAGTGCTGTTAGAAGAGGTTACTTATTGAGGTCTGTCTCCCCTGTTCCTTGGTCAGACACCTGCACTCACTTAGTTTGATGAAACAGCCGGAGTTACCTTTCTGATCAACAGCAGCACCACACATCTCCCTCCATCCTTACAGTTTGCACAAGCAGATCCATTCTTTGCTATGGCACCAGGTTCCTTCCTCACCTCCATTTTCTCCCATTTATTCTGATTGTGCTGCTAATGAGACACCTTTTTCCTGACCTATGGCCTCCTGACTGCCTCATGCAGCCCCTGTGATGTTACATGAAATAAGGCACAGCAGCAAGCCAGCAATCAAACTACTGAAATCAACCTCTGCAAGCTAGGTGGGCTTCATTAACAACTTTTTATTCTGGGCAGGACAGGAAGGAAGGCAGAAGAGGGGAGCTATCATCACTGATGTTTGCCAAGGTCAGAGCTCTATGCTAGAGATGGTTTACTGAAAGTAAGCGTGGAAGAAAAAAATGTGTCTTTGCAACCATAGTAATAAAGCAAGAGCTGCTTGTGTTTCTTGATTTACATTATCTGTAACTAGTATCAAGATTTTCAAAGATTACCAGAGATGTTAGCAGCTGTTCAACATCTGGCAAGCCTAGAAATTAGGCAGCAAGAAACAAGAGCTGAGATGGTGCTGTTCCCAGGAGCTGGTGGAGGTGTTTGAAAAGCCCCAGTAGTTTGGGGGCAGAAGTCACTGTAACAGCCTGAGACGAAATTGAATTAAATGAGCAAGAGACCATGAAAAGAGATAATTGAGAGAGCTTGAAAGAGAAGGGCTGTGGAAGGGGCTGGGTTTGTTTGAAGAGCTGATCAAGGAGGGACTTACAATGAAGGAGCAGGAGCAGGCTCAGTCAGTCCCAAAGGATGATGGAAATGGGAATGTAACAGCAGTTCATGGAGATGAAAGCAGACACTGATACTGGAGGCCAGGAACCTCCATGGCTTCTATTCATGACCTTCTTCATCCTCCAGTGCTGCTTTACTACTTGCACTGTAAGGACTAATTAAGATTTTGTTCCTCTACAAGAATACCTTAGCTTTTCCTACTGCCTAAATCACATTATTAGAAACTTGGGATTATAAAACTCCAGAAGTGATGATAATCTATTAATTAATCTATCCAAAGTGGCATGTTTTTTTCTTGCTGTGCATCATTTAATGGCAGTCGCCATTTAGGCAGGAGCACTCTGCAGACTGAAAAGGGTGGATAATAGGATCCACAAAGTAATTTGGCTCTTGATGGGGGATATGGGTATCCTTGGCTGGCTTTCACTAGGGGCCCTACCAGACAGTGTGGGGAACAATCCCATGGTCTGTAGGTCCTGAGCAGCACAGGAGTAGCGCGTGCAGTTAACAACAAGAGCATACTTGGAGGAAATCTCTGTCCTCTTGTGAGCAAGCAATGACATGGTAACATGCAGTGAAAGCTTAGTTTAAATGCATCTGCTTCATGGCAGGTACCTCACTAAACCATGGAAGATGTGATCCTTGTTGCAAATCACTTCTGCAGGTAGATAAAACTTCTGCCTTCTGATAGAAATGTCCTAGTGTGAGCTGCTTGTGACAGAACAGTTATCTGAGTCCTTCAATCCCTGTTTTCTTGAAAACAGGAGGACTTTGGAGGAGGGTTTTCTTCTTTCTCCTTTTGATATGATGTTTATTACTGTAGAAGCCATCCACGTGCTGGATGGCTGGAGTTCATCCTGAATATCCCTCTGATGCATCCTCTTGAAAAGCATTATGGCATGGGGGATTAAAAACATTCGTAATACAGTTCCTGCAGACACATGTGGTGGGGATAAAAGTGGCAACAACTTCTTTTTTGGTTCTCATGTGATGCTAGAAATTAAGTAGTTTTAATTGCTTCATAATCCTAAGGCAAAGTCTCCCATTAGCAACAGCTACTGTACCTTAAAGATGGCAATGGCAAGCACTTGAATAGCACTTTCTGTCTTCAAAGTACTTTGCAGGCATTCTTTACTTCTGAATTAAGGATTTGTTTCTGTCCCTTTTAACACTTTTCTAATGAGATAAATGTTCCATCTGCTATGAGAAAGGGACAAAGCTCCTGACTCCAAATTCTACACTGAAACAGGGCTGTATTCTGCTCGTTTGTTTTCATGGTGAAAAGTGCCCCCAAAGGACATACAGCTGGTATCACCTCTGCTGGTAGAAATCTTCAGACTGTAAAATCAAGTGCCTGTCAAGCTTCTGCCTTCAAACAGCTGGTGTAGGAGGTGGGCTCCTAGCCAGTGCTTGTGCTTCATTCAGCCCTGTGCTGTGCACAGTGGGAGGGGCAGGGGTCTTGAACTGGCACCCACATGAGCTCCTGGCCCTGGAGAAGGCTGGGGATGCATGTGCACCAGCAGCTTAATCTCTGTGTAGTGAGGAGCCATTGTCAGACATCTCTCGTCCAGCCTTGCAGAGCCAGCTCCATTTCAGGTAGCTGCTGTGCCCAGGGTCAGGGGAACATTCATTGCAGAAGATGAAGCCATGCAGCATTATTATCATTTCCTATCAGTGCCCAGTAACCAGTAACTCACAGGGAACAAAATCCAGTGGAGCCCTCAAGTTGGAAACGTCTCTGAGTGACCAAGTCTGAAGGAAGAGAAGGCTCTGTCGTGTCATGGTATCATTGACAAAACGCCCATTGACTTGGATAAAAGTATGAGGATGCCCAACAGTCCTGACTTCTGATGTCATCTCTCTGGTTTACTTTGTTTTGCAAAGACCCTTTTGTGCTTGCTCTGTATTCTGAATATTCAGGTCATGCCTATGTACAAAGCCCCCATTTGTAATTAGATTGTGGGGTTTGTTGACCCTATTACATACAGGTTAACTAGCAAGTCCCACTGATCCTTTAATATAGGATTTAATAAAAGCCACAAGAGGAGGAGGAGGGAAGCCTGTATGATGAGGAGGACGAGGGTGGCTATTGTTCTGCCCTCAGTGCTGCCAAACAGTCCCTTGTTTTGCTGTGTCTGTGTGTTCAAACACTGTGTGAACCAATGGGGCGCAGTCAGGAGGCTGGCGAGAGGGCAGCGAGAGAGTTAGCTGGATCCTAGCTAGAAATACTTGTGCAAGTCAGGAAGAAGGCATGGAGGGAAGGAAATTAAGTGGAGACATCTGTGTGGCTTAGCTTTCAGCAGCTCTGCCTGGGGTAGGGGTGGGAGAGTCATGCCTAAGATGACATAACATATTTTGTCTTTCGTGGGCTGGAAACAGAGGAAACTGCGAAAGCAAAGCATGGTGTGTGTCACGCATGGTCTGGCATACCAAGTACATAATGGAGCAGTGTCAGTGCTTTCTGTTCTGCCTTTCACACCCCAAAGTGACTCTTCAAGGCAGAGAACTGAGGAGAATATGATATGGTCCAAAAACTGATCTTGGACTTTTTTCGCAGACGACTGAGCCAGAGGCCAACTGCTGAAGAATTGGAGCAGAGGAACATACTGAAACGTAAGTCCTGATTCTGCTGACATTTAACCTGAAGCCAGATAATTTGGATTAGATTTCATGTACATTTGGTGTTTTTTATAAACATCAACTATTCTCTGTAAGCATCACTGATAATAATTAAAAATAATAAAGGGCATCGTAAGTGCAAATAAGCATGAAAGTCTGTAACAACATCTAGATCTGCAGAAACAGTTCTTTAAAATCAGAGTCAGTAAATTTACAAGAATAAACAACCTATGGAGAAAAAATCCCAGGTCTTGAATGGCATTCCAGACAGGGGGTCAGTCATCCTGAAAGCCTCCTTTGTGCAGCACTTATATAGATGAGCATCCCATTGTAAGTTAGTAAAGACATTAGGGCATAGCTTGATTAGCTTTCCTAAAAATCTTCACAGCAATCTATGCTAGCTGGAGCCTTTATTCAATTTAAAAAAGAATCCAGTGTGACTCAGGGTTATTCCCCTGAAACTCTCCCTTTAAATCAGCAAAAAATTTGCTGGTAGATCTTCAGCATGTGTTATTTTAAAGGGACAAAGTACCATTCAGAAATCCTGAACCAAGTTAAATTAGTAGATACATTGCCACTAACTTCAAGGGAAGCTGGACTGAGTCCAACTTTCATAACCTCATGAATGAACAGGAAGAAAATGACGGTTTCTTTACTTGCATGGAAATGTTTTGAATATTAAAAGCAAATTTAAAAAAGCTGTTTATCTAATTGTTGTTACTTTGGAAACAGAAAAAAAAAACAAAAAACAGGTTCTTCCCCTTTTAAGTTAGTAAATGCATATTTCCAGGAAAATTTTCAAAAATTACTACAGAAAAAAGTATTCTAAAATGGTACCTTATACGTAATGTTTCCTTATGGACCTTAAGGTCCATAATTCACCTTCTCTTGTTCAAATAGCTGCATTGTACAGAATCATAAAAACATGGCAGCAGAAGATTAATTCTCTGAAAATCAGCAGAATTCATTTTTCAAATACTTCAAAATCAAATTCTTAGCAGATTAATGATAGTGTTAATGCCCAGCAGGGTCTTTTCATCTGTTGATGTTACTGCACGTGGCAGTCAGAGAGAGAGAGACACCACTGTGAATGCAAAGAGGAGAAAAGACCAGACAGCAGAGCGGTGTGGGCAAGCCTGAGGCTGCTGGAAAAGCCATTTGTTTGGGACCTCCCCTCTCTTAATAACGGTGCTCCTACTGTCTGCTCCTAACTCCGGTGACTGGCTGCTGGAGGAAGTCAGGGGCAGAACCTGGGGAAATATTTGGCACATCCAGCTATGATTGTCTCACAGGGACGTCGCAGAACAGCTGGAGAAGGGGGGACCTGCGACGTGACTGATGTCAGGCTCAGGCTCAGAGCAACAGAGGCCAGTTTTCTGGCAGCTCATGTTGTCATCCTGGGACCTCTGAACTAACACATCAGGCACCACCTGGCACTGGTGCATGACCAGCAAACAATGCCCTGGCACTGGGGGAGGTGGCGTCTTGGGCACCTGCTCTGAACCAGCATCAGCAGAGAGCAGCATCTCCAATGCTGGGTGCCTTGCAGATGTTCCTAAAGGTCACTTTGCCAAGCACAGCAGTCACAGAGCGCCCTAAAGGTGTCTTATTAACGCCCTAATTCCTGTCTTTCACAGGAATTACCCCTTGAATAACATCTGTTTCTTTTTTAATTGAATAAAGGCTCTTAAATGGCATGGATGTTTGAAAATTTTACCCTGATTCCAGAACCATATTGTATTTCCTAAATGGAATTTTTGTAGCTTGCTTTCACACAGATCTGCCCCTAAACATGTATGTCTTGGTATACAAACAGCTTCCTAATTACAGGGAAGAGTAATGTGGTGTTTCCAAGGCATTCCAACTTTTGGTGAACCACAGCAGGAAAGAAAAAAAATAAATTTGTTACATAATTTTAAAAAAGAAAGCATAAGCATGCTCTACCCCTAAACAAGTAAATATAAACATTTTCTGATTTTTATGTCATATTGTGTCATTTCTCTAGACTTCTGAGAAGGAGGATTATAATAAATATAATGGAGTGTAGGGAAAGAGAGACTCAGGAAGTGCTAATAAAAAGAGTGTAAATTCTCTGCATAAGCAGGTCAAGCAATTTGCGAAAGCCCAGCCCAGAGCACTCACAAACACAAAAGAAAACCTACCAAGCTCTCAAGTAGACTAAACAGGACTTTCTCTGCAGTTCAAGCTGAAATCTCCCTGATGAAAATGTTGTGTCTGGTACCACGATGTTCCTATTACACGTGTAACTGCATTACTGCCCATGCTGATGGGAAAAAAACGAGGCAAAATGTGGTTGGACAGCCGGTCTTTATACATGAATTGAATACTTCCTAGGTCTGTGCTACTGCAGTAATTATTGGTTACCTTTACAAGGACAAAGCATCCATTGCCAAGTTCTGCTTCTAGCACAGTGAAATCACAGCAGCTACAGCAAGGAAACAGAGCAGAGACAACTGGTTCTTGTAGGGTCTCCTTCATTGAAGTATACCCCATTCACTGACTTATATTTAGGTCAAGGGCATGTAGTGGGAGGAGTCCAGGCCTGCAGGGTTAGTTTGAAGACTAAAGAACACTTTGCAGCTATACTATACCTATACTGTCCAAGTGTATAGGGAAAGATAACCTCGATCCCCCATCGTGCACCACCCCTGTGCCACTTCACAGGTGGATAAAGGTAATCCACTTGTCAGCCTGGCACATTCAGGGTTGCATAAATTCCTCTAAAATTATGGTTAGGTGGATTCTGAATGCCTCAAACTGTATTGGGGGACATTTGACACATCGGCACAGAAATCAGGCATGAAAATTGCACCTACGTCACTCTGACAAAGAATTTTAGAGAAACTGAGAATCTCCTGAACACATAAAATAAAGTATCAGTTCTGTAACTTCACAAGATTGGCATGACTTAACTTCAAAGAAATATGCTAAAACAAAGTCATTTTCTAGTTTTGAAGGAGAATGTATTCCTATTTTCTACTTTTTACCTGCCTGAAGTTTTTTAGCCTGCCTAGCTGTCTCTGAAAGTAGGTGGCTGGGCTGAGAGTGAGGAGAAGAGAAAAACATCAGATGCCAAGGACAAAAATGAATAGCCATTACTAAGTTTTATACGTTGCTTGCAGTTCCACCCTGACTCTGTGTGGATTTTCTTTAGTTTGTGCTGTGTCTGAAAGCAAGTATTTGCAGGACCAGCTCCTCCAAATTTGAGACACAAAGGAAAGAAAAAAATTGCTAGAGGATCAATTGCTAGAAGAGTATCCAGCCCAGTAGGGACAGAAACCATTGAAAGAGGAAAATTACATTTATCAGTGTAGGTACTCCAGTGATTGCTTAAAAAGACAGTTGTGACTCCCTGCTGTCTTGTGTTCTTTTTAGTCCCCTACTGGTTTCCTTCCTTCTGAAAATATAAGCAGTATTTTTGGTAAAATGGCACTTAAAGATCAGAAGTGTAGTGTGAAACATCATAACATCGACAGGTTCTTTGTCCACTTCAGTGGAGATTTCCCAGTCGTGCTGAAGTCAGTGAGCAGTTGTGATTGCACTGTCAGCTCTACTGTCCTGAGCAGAGAGAAACCTGGTTTCCAGCCTAGCCCTCCTCACCTGCTCAGAGGCTTCTGTGGGCTTTAAACCTTAGGTCTCATTTCTGTGTGGGGAAAGCCCCAGTTTTCTAGTGAGAAAAACTAGAATTTTTTCTGGCTTGTACTCTCACAGCTGAAAAAGCTATGGCTGGTGGATTGTTACTGCTGCTCTGCAGGAGGTGCCTGCTCCATCTGCAGGATCAGCAGAGAGGAAAACGGGATGCCCCCTTGAGTTTAGTGCAGTCCAAAGTTTAACGATTTAAATTGAGGCACCTATCCTCATTATGGACCTTTGAGGTCCATAATGTCCCCTGCAGAGAGTTATTCCTGCCTGAGCTAGTCCTAGCAGAGCAAAAACTGGATTCCTGCAGGGGTACAGAGTACTTACTGGAAAAGCTGATGAGTTGTGTTTGCTCTCATCTGTTATGTGCTGGCATGATTGGAGTAAAGAGCATTTCAGCCATCAATGAAGCAGTGGAGACAGATCCTAACGGATCGAGAAGCTGAGTAGCTGGAAGCCTGGGGTATTAGTGACTTTTGGTAAAGGTCAATGCAAAGACAATGCATGACAGCCTGCTCCTAAATTGTAGAAGAGTTGGTGTACTCAAATGTGATTGAGCTCTTGAGGGAGAAGAGTTGATGCATGCCCTGGTAAGAACTTGTAACACGTGATCTTTTGGCTTAATGTTGAAAGTTAATTGACCTAGGATGAGCTTTTGTGCTCCAGTGTGATCCTTTGGAGGCTCATGATGGAAGGACACACCCTCCTTAACTCTGCTCATGCCATGGGAAGTTGCACAATTTGCCTGGCACCTCTTTTCCAAAGGGTTTTTTCTATTATCTCCAAAAAGTAGCTGCAAGAAATTATTCTGCAGATGGAAAAAAAAAAAATGCAAGTGTTTCTTTTCCAACCATTGCCCTTGCAGAATCCAACCCTATCGTAGCTGAGCCCCCTGAGGCCGCCAGGCCTGTGGGCAGGGAGATAACATTTTTTGAAGAGCTGGCTTGCTGCCCAGCCNTGCAAGTGTTTCTTTTCCAACCATTGACCTTGCAGAATCCAACCCTATCGTAGCTGAGCCCCCTGAGGCCGCCAGGCCTGTGGGCAGGGAGATAACATTTTTTGAAGAGCTGGCTTGCTGCCCAGCCCTTCTAGAAAGTGACACACATGAAGAGGTGCCAACACAGGGAAAGGAAGGAAGCTGTAGATGTTTTATGAAGCGTGTGAAGAAGCACAGTAGCTACGGATCGAGGATGTTCACCAGCCCCAGAGGGACATACGGTGCATCAGAGAGGTCCTGAAACATTAATACACTTACTGATGGAAAGGCTTATTTTGTTGCAAACTGTGCATGCCTAATGAGTCCACAGTCTGAGATTCTTGTAAATCTTTTACAGCACGGAATGAGCAAGAGGAGCAGGAGGAAAAACGAGAGATTAAGAGAAGATTAACACGTAAGGTGAGAAGCAACTTTGATCCTATTATGACATTACTGTAACTTTCTCCCTACTGCACAGTTGTTTGCCTTTTTCCTTCAGCACCATTTTCAAATGTAGAGTGTGAAACAAGTCTTACAAAAAAAATCTTTAAAAGAAATCAGCAATGTTGCAGGGTGTAAATCCACATAGAGCAAAGGGAACCACTTTGCAGGCTACTGCTGGTAACATTTCAAACCAGGAAAAAAGAAGATCTAGTCTTCATAACTGAAAGAGTTTTGAACAGTGAAGGATAGAGATCAGCATTTATAAGGACCAGTGCTTCTTGTAAATGTAATGGCTTCTAGCCATTACAGAGAGCAAAGTTAAAGCAATACTGATTTGAAAATTCCACCCAAAAAAACCCTCATAAAACTGGAAGCTAAACATTTTCTGGAAAGGGAGGTTGTAAATTGAGGCATTTAAACTAAATAGAGACAAGCATTTATGAAAAAGCATATAGTGCAGAAAACAATCTTGTATTGGCAGGGAAGGACAAACAAAAAAGCATCGCTTGATTCAAAAGTCATTTACTCTTAAAACTGAAGAACAGTCATTTCAGATGTACACATTCAGTTTTGCAGCTGGCATAAATGTCTATGGATGCCCAAACATACACAGTGAACAATCCATCCTGCTATTGCAGATTAACTTTCTTTCAGGGCTAACATATTTTGCATCTCCAAGGGTAAAGAAAGCCCTCTAAAAACTCTCATACTTGTGAAGCAGCACCATTCCCTTTCTGTACAATTTTAGATGGCTTCGTTTTTTGACCTATGTGATCGCAGCTTTCATGGTATAAATAATAACAAGGAAAGGTCTCTAAATATATGTGGAAAGGTTACATTCTGAGAACTGAATTGCTTTCTACCACTGGTAGAAATCTCATGCCTTATTCTCAGTTCATGTAAATAGGTAGAATTCTTGGTCACCAGTGGGGGGATACTGCTGTTGTCTGCAGGAGCTAGAGAGCCATAATATTGTTTGTAAAACACTTATATTCCTCACCACGATGACAGGGATGATTTTGCATTCCCTCTTCGCACTGCCTGAAAGAAAAGATCCTAACTGCATTGCAGATGTTTCATGGGATTGAGGCTCTGCGCAAAGGCTGCAAATACCATTTTACCAGGCTTTCAATTTCCCTGTACATTAAAGGGTAAACATGTGCAGGAATCCAGTGCAGAGCTTGGTGCCATTTGAGGAGCAGCTGTAATAGATACAGAGCAAAGCTCCCCACACCCAATGTGCCGCCTAAGAAGTGAGGGCTTGCTGACTGAGCCGGCGCCACAGTTCCCATGCTTCACTGCCCTGTAGGAAAGGTGCACAGCACAGGAACCATCTGTCACAGGCAGAGGCCACGGTTCAGCTAAAGCACCCAGGCTGCCACTGCTTCACATCAGTGTCTGCTCCCTAAAACCTCTGCAGTTTTCTGGGAGATTTCTTGCTTTGTCTTGTTTGCACTTTTATGTAGGAACTACAGGGAAAGCAGAATCAGTCCAAGGCCCTGGCATTTGGTTCTTTAATGTTCATACCCCTGTTCCTGGTCACATAACTTTTAGTCTTTTTTTTGGCTTCCTCTCTAGTAAAGATTTTTCTGCTCCACATTTCTGAGGTTGATAGCAACCTCACATTGCTTAAGCACAACTTAACATTGTTTGATTTGAATCAACTTTTTAAACTGTTGTAAATTGTTCTAGTGACACATGTAATTTTAATGAAAGAACTGCAGGGCTGATCTAACAACAGATTTTGTTCTCACCTACCAAACATACCATCATAAAAGCTCAGAAATCACTAGAGAAAAGAAGTGAATAAAGTGTGCAAATGTTTTAGATAACAACTAGAAATGCCAACCACTGAGTGAATCCTGCAAAAATAGTTGTTATTCCCCAGCTGTATCTTTCATGAGCCTGTCCCAGATGTGTGGTTGTTTACAGCAGAGTGGCAAGCTCCTTCTGTTGGTTTGTACTGAAGTCTTAGTACCAAAGGATTTTAAATCCCAGATCAAGCAGAAGTTTAATTGAGCACAGCAAGTGTGTTGCCCAGCAGTCTTTGTGTTTGTACTGAGTTTTCAAGCACACATGTGCCCACAGGTAAATCCAACATGAGGAAACTCTGCCATGTTGCCTCTTTTGGAAACGTCTGTAGTTGGGATATAAGAAGTGGGAAGTAGGTTCTGTAGAAGCCACTGATGAGACTTTTGACCTTGCACTACAGAAACTGCTACTGTCCCCAGTTTTTTTTGGTGGCAACATTCCAATTCCAAGGGAATTCCACTCCATCATTCCAATTCCACTCCATCCATAAAAAAGCTATTCTTAAAATTCTGTCTGCACTGACATTTTGTTACAGTGTTATGATGATAAGTTGTAACATGACAAGCTGTAATAAGTAAGATTACCTTGCTAGGTCTAGATGCCTTATTAAAGTCAGCAATAAATATCCAGTTGAATTCATCATCTGGACAGGCAATTTCTAAAAAAAAAAAAAATTATAAAGAAATCAGGTGACCTAAAGCAAGCTGCCCCTTTTACCATTTTCCATCCTCTCCGACTCATGTAGTTCCACATTAAATGGGGTGAGGAATAGCTACCATTCAAATAACAAAATGAAGGACATGCTGTTGGCTAAGTTTCTCAGCAGTTTGTGTCCCTCCTGCCCAAGGAAGGAGAGTGGAAGCATGTTTGCCTGTCACCTGAGATGCCCAAGCCCCCCTGTCCTCTCTCTCCCTGCCCCTCAAGCCCACCGAGCACCTTTGGGCACGCGGACTTGCGTCATTTGAGTGGAAGGACGTGTGGATTAGAAAGGTTTTTTCTCTGAGCACTGGTCTTGACCTCCAGCCCATTCAAAGAATATTAATGTGCAGAAGTCCTCTGGAAGTGTTGCAGATGGGTCACATCCACAGGGAGATCTGGGCCCCCACGTATTACTACCAAGAACGTATCTTCTCTGAACCATGACAAACTTGGCCAAGGACCAAGGCAATTAACACAAGCCTGAATGTCCCCTGAGGACTTCCATTACAGAGAGAGAATCCTAGCCTGGATTAACAGAACATGTTACAAATCACTTGCAAAGTGGAAGAGAACTTTTCTTTTCCTACCTTCTCTTCTCTTAAATGGCACCATGCTTTCCAATCCCCAGAGCTGTTTACTCTTTCCTGTCCCCCCCACTGCCAGTAGCTTATTTTCCTCAGAGGTCTAGCTCCAAAAGGAAATCTCTCAGAGCTGTAATGCTGACTATCAAATTGAAGAGGTGTGGCTGTTTCTTAAAATCGGTGCAATAATCTGAAATCTTTGCTCCTGTTAAATTCTTGCCCCAGTCCAATTTAAATGCTCTGTTCACTGGTGCCTCTCTGGGAAATGTCTCCCCTGCTTGAAGATGTTCAAGCTTTTCTTTAACTGACCTTCACTGGCTTGCATCAGCAAAGGCTGTTGAAAATAATGAACTCTTGAGAGAGGTGGGACTCATCAGAGAGAGGTGAGAGAGAGGCAGCAGGGAAGAGAAAGGTCAGAGAAGAAGAAAAGGTTAGTGGCTAATTTGGATAAACTGCATTTATAGTCAGAGGGAAAGGTCTTCAGGGCATTTTCATCACATCCTGCTCCTAAGTCTTTACTGCAGAAAGTGGGGAGCAAAGGAGAGGGAGGGTTGCTGCTGGTTAGGATTTGTAATTTTTCAGCTTGTTTTCTTCTTTAAATAACAATTGTAACATTTTAATGAGGAAACAGAGCAGACAGTGATGACATGCTAAGATAAGCTTCCTTGTGACTGAAGTGGGGCAAACTCAGCATTTTGCATTTGCCTAAATCCCAAGACCAGACTGGCAAGAGCCAGTCCACTTTACCTGGTGGGAGTGCTTGGGTTTGCTTCATTTCACATGCCACAGACAAAGCACAGACAAATTTCCCTTTCAAATTGCCTTAGTATCAAAGCCTGGGAAATGCCCATTTGTATCTACAGCACTCCAGAATATACAGAAGAAAATTTGACCTCCTGTGACAAGGCATGAGAGGTCCTGTCCTCATTTACTGCTCTTGCATTAATACAAATCCATTTATTTTGAAAGGGAATTTTACCCTGGTTCACACTCATATAATTAGTCACTCACCATAGAATTACGTAGCCCCTCAGCTCCCAGATCTTCACAAATAGGTAAATAGAAATGTAAATACTCAGGTAGTGTGTACAGAAAAGTCCAGACACACTCATGCACATACATTCCTTTGACATTAACTGAAGCAAATTAAAAAGAGTCAGTAAGATCCCCTTCTCCCTGCTTGGAGCACCACACCTTGTGCAGACAATTGCTTGGTGCCTTTGGCCATGTCCTTGTCCTGTAATTTTTGAATGTGCCCTGTTCTTTCTGCCTATTAGAAGAGCTTGTTCTCAGGTGTTGCTCGATGAGGACTCTGTAGCATTAAGCAGTTTAGACCCAAGAGACCACAGCTCACAGGTCATGAAAATAAACTGCAAGGTGAGATCTCAGATGAGCTGTGCCCTCAGCGTGGGCACACATTGAACTGACACCTGCAGTGGGGCTGCTTACAGTCTGTCCTGCAAAGCTGGTTCCGCAGCTATTTAAGAGTTAAGGGAGCTCTGGGCAGCCCAAACATACTGCAAGACTCTCACACCTAGAAGGTCACAAGAAATCTCTGCAATGGCATGAGAAGAAGGCAGAGAAAGTTGTTAACCATTCAAATAATGTAGCCCTTAATTAATGGCTTTTAGAAAATGACTTAGCGTGGTTGTCTCTCTTGTTACACTTAGCATGATCAGATTGGCACTTTGGTTTAATGTACTGAATATATTTTGTGTGCATGTATTTATATATGGAAATATATGTAGATTTATGGCTACACATGAACTATGTGATCCCAGCCATGCATTTCAGGACTCTTTCACAGCTGGAGCACTGGCACAAAAGTCAGCGCATCTCTTTTCCACCCTCATTCCCGTTCTCCTGAGCATCTCACAGGCAGGACTTTAGTGCAGCTCTGCAGACTCTCCACATGAGGTGTTTGAACCCAGTTTGTATGTACATGCTCAGGGATGCTGGTGTAAGCAGTGCAGCCCCACTGCTGCTTCCCATCACAATCATCTTTTCTAAACAGAGAAGAGAAAGTCAAGCAACCATGCCAACAACAAGCACACAGGTTTACAGCCAGATGCAGAATAGGGTAGTGGAGCTCCACCCAAGTGCTGAAGAAAGGAGGGATTTTTCACCCTTCACTGAGTAACCTGGCTGTTTTAAATCTTAATTCTCCCTGGAAGATGAAGTGCAGGGAACTGAGATACTTAATTTGGAAGAAAAGTGCATAAATAATGTTGCAGAATAGAATTTCAAGCATTTTATTAAATATTTGGACCCTTCACCCTTCACAAGGGTAAAGTATTTCAAGCGCATCTATTTCTAGTGAGTGGGAAGAGCATGATACACTGTAGGAAATTGTTATCAGGATATTATTTTTCCTGATGTATCCTGGTTACAAATGTTCTACTCTAACAGTGAAACTTTTCAGCTAATCTACAGCCACATGCACACATTTATGTAGCACCTTCAGAAACGATTGTGTAATTGCTTTCGACATTCACCAGCATGCTGTGCATCCAAGGAGAATTGATCCCTGAAAGCCAACTGCTGTCCCTGCCCATGTAACTGGCTGTGCGACATGTGTGCTATCAGGACACACTAATTTAAGAGGAGTTTTTCACTGTGGCTGCCTATTCTGCTGTGGAATTTGAAAGAAATTATTGAAACAATGAAGATGATTTCCTGACATGATACAATCCACCATTGCCATTTCTTTTGGCTTGTGGTATGCAACATAAAATTTTAATAATTGTCGGGGTCTTCTCTGCTCTCTGAGATGACCCCAGGTGTTGGTGGAAGCCGCTTTTCCCAACCCAGCTGTCCAAGAAGGAGTCAGGAGTCTTCTGCTCCTGTTCTCAGTGATGTTTATTGTTTCTTATCTAAAATATTTTCTGTCTGACCCGCCAAGCTCTGGCTAGCAGGTCAGTCCAAGGCGCACTGCCCTCCCACAGGGTTGGTGCTATCTTTTATACTATGAACTACGTATTAGATATTTACAATTGTGTGCCAATCCCTAACACCTATGTTAGACAGTGACTTTCTACTCTAAACCAATCTAAAAATGCCAGCATCACCCAAAAGATGGATGTCAGGAAGAAAAAGGAAGAAGGACAGGGCACGCCCCAATCCCTCCATCTTAGGGTTTTAAACCCCCCTGTACCAAATCCCAAATTTTTTTCCTTTCACCCTCTAACTACTGCTACCGTGTTGTCTAAACTTTTGTGACTTGTGACTCCTCATATAAGCTTGGTAATTTGTCCCATGGGCTGAAATCAAAGCCCCAAGTGTTTTTGGCTTCCTGCCAGGGCCGCCCAGACCCCTGTCCGGGGTTTGGGGCACGAAGAGGAATGTCTTGGATTCCAACAAATAATCAAATATGCTGTGATACAAACCACAGCTGTCAATAGATATAGTTAAAAGTTCAATGAGCACTAATCATCCTGCCTGCCTTTTCTGGCGGTAAGGACAGGTCTGCAGAATATCAGAATGGTAAACAAGGTTGGTTTTCACCTTTTGCATGTAATTCAGGGCAGAAGCCACTCCATACCTTGTCCTGACTCTTCCCAGGTAGTGCAAAAGTACAGACAACAGCAGCAGAAGGCTGGAAATTTCACAGCCTCTGCAGGTCATCTTAGAGTAGTGTTGTGGTCTTTGTCTCTTCCTGGGACATCAGTGCACTAGGAGACTTTCTTGCCTTACATATCATTTCTGCCAAGGATGATCAATCTGAGCTGGAATTGGGGTCTCCAGCCACAGCAGCTTCCCAAAGAACAGTGGGCTGCTCTGGCAGCAAGGTGAGATGATATTCAAGGCCTTATAGCAAGAGGGCATTTCCCAGGTAGCAATTCCATGAAAGGCAGATAAAAACAAAGCACTGGGAATGTCTGAACTTTCTTGTTACTGTAGCAGCGGTTGCAGTAAAATATATCCCCAAGCAGCACTCTGCAGGGGAAAAGCAAAGACCTGATGTCTTTTTCCACTCCTTCCTCAAACTTGCAGCTGAGTCAAAGGCCCACAGTAGAAGAGCTACGTGAGAGGAAGATCCTCATCCGCTTCAGTGACTATGTGGAAGTGGCAGACGCGCAGGACTATGACAGGAGGGCGGACAAACCCTGGACACGACTCACAGCCGCTGACAAAGTAAGTGGAGCAACTCTGGGAGAGCCATGGCCTAAACAGCCAGAGCATGCCATGGCAAACAGCATCCCTTGGCTCCCACAGGTCCCATGGCTGTCAAGGAATAAACATCTACCTCACATCCCTTTCCAACACACCTGTGGTTTTTTCCCATTCACAAGGTTTGTTTGTTTGTTTGAAGCATAAATCTTTGGCAAGAAGGTTTCTATATGCATGGAAACCAGGAGGGAAGGAATCCCAAGCCCCTTGAGGAAAGGTCTTGATGACAGCCCTGTTATTTGTTTGTTGGTTTTGGTCTTACCACATTATGCTGCCAGCTGAGAGCTCTGCCAAGACTTAGTGAGCAGGAGTGTGTGCCAGAATGACTGTGCCAGGACAGGACAGCCTTGGGTGTGAAAATGCCAGCAGGTCAATTTGGCAAAGGTACCTCCATCCCTCCAAAGCCAGAGTCACTTCTCTCTAGTGTTACAACAGGATATTTGCTCAGGATTTCTGCCACAGAGTATTTTAAGCACTGAACTGAAATCACACAAGACCTGCAGATGAAAAAAAAAGGCACACTTTGGTATTGCTGGCACTGCCCTCTGAGCACTGGTGGAACTTCCACTAAATAGTGTCTCTGATTTTGACATTGATGGCAGAGGAGTTAAGTTGCTGGCAAATTATATCAGTCACGTTCTGAGGGTCTTAATGGGACCTCAGGAAAAATATTTAAAAGATTTTATGGACATTGTAAGAAGCAAGGACTATGAGGCTCAGTGATTCACTCATTATTCTTATAGTCACTTTATGATGACCTTTTAATTTTAGAGACTTTCAGATACTTGAATTCAAGCCTTGACTACTTCTTTGCCAAGGAACTCACTCATTCAGCAATGGAGAGCATGATGTCCAATGTTTAGAGCTTTAGCAGAATTTCCAGCCACTGCACTCATCTATGGTTCTCTTGGTTTTATTCACAAAGGACAGCCTGTTATACTTGTATAATTCAACCAAAGGACTTTTATAGTTTTGGGACATTGTTCTCCTTGATAGAGGGATTTTTTTTCAGTTTAGATTTGGTTATGTTAATGTAGCATAAACTGATCTGAAAAAAAATAAAAACTTCCTCAGGACTGTCCAAAGACCATAATATACTGGGTTAAATTAGCTTTTCTCGTTTTACCTCACCATTTTTGACAAGATATTAGTCAATTGACTTAGCTTTAGTCTCTTAATTATTAGATGAGGGAGGGAATAAATCTCCCAACTGGTTCTACAGCCTTTGAGAGATCCCTGTCCAGGATGAAAGACATGAATAAACTTCAGCTGGGGATGGAGATTTGATCTCTCATCCTATGTCTCTGAAAAGAAAAAGCATTAAATACCACTATTAAATGTAACCTAGTAAGGAGTTTAGTATTAAGGCAGAGTTCTTATCACTTTTTTTTCTTTTTTTATAATGCATGTGCAAGTTCAGTAGTCAGAGAAAAGGGTTAAGTCCTTCAAATTAACCTTTTCTCAGCAAAGCACCATCAGAAGAAGTGATGTTTGTCATTTCAGTATTAATGCCTTTTATGGCATAAGGAAGCAGATAGACTGGGGTTTTTTGGGTCCTGGGGGCAGTATTCTGATTTCTGTCATTCAGGTGACCTGCTTTTCCTCAACACTATGTCCACTGTTGGAAAAAATAGCCAGACAAATTGAAACAAAGCTGCATCATCCTAGAAAGGGTTATTTTCTTCCAGAGCTGTGATTCAGTAGCTGTCTTCACTGATCAGCACAGATTAGACTTACTGCAAAAACAGATTTTAGCAAGGGGCTTTTCTGTTTGCCAGTAAATCTTGCTCTGTGTGCTGGGTGGAGGGAACTGCCTTCAGAGTTTGTCTTTAGCAGGTCTGACTCTTAGGGGAAGGAAGAGGGCATTTTGGCATCTCTCCAACAGATGAGGGATGGAGGGGGGAATAGATCTCAGTCCCTGTGGGAGTCAACTGCCCCTGTGGCCTCCTTCACAGTCACTTCAGCAGCAGATTGCTCTGCTGAAGGCAGCCCTGGATCTGCTGCATAGCCATCACTCCATCCTGATGGATGAGGCGGTGCCTGACAGGCACTTCTAAGGGAAATAAGAAATCAAAGCTGTGGAGAAGGAGCAGAAAGGGCCTTTTCTGTACAGCAATACTTGCAAAATCTATCACTTAGGGTTTGTCAAAGCAAAGGTAGTTGCTGACTGGAGCAGTGGCTGTGGCAAAAGTCCAGTTTTGGGCTTGTGCTACTCATACTGGTTTAGATTTCCTTCACTGAGAAAAATTCCTGACAGACATGAGTACCACTTACTGGAGCACCCCCTTTCCACCTCCAATGTTTTCAGCATCACACAGAAAGGCAGTGCACACACCTCAGACCCATGGGAGCATTTGGCCACAGCAGACACCTTGCACGTCCCCTCCAAATGCTCACAGTGAAGCCACTCGTGAGCAACAAATATCACAGAGCTGCCAGAGGTCTTGACGCTGAGCTTGGGACTTGAGCCATTTCTGCTGAGCACCTTCTCTACCATGCAGCTGAGTCCCTCCAAGTCACCACCTCTGGTTTTTTTATTCTTCAGTATTTCTCTTCCTGCCAGTGCCCCCTGGTTTTCTTTTCCCTCACAGACAAGCCACGGAGGCTGAATGCCACCACGCCATGGCAGGTTTTCTGCTGGGTTAATTTGTCAAATCACTTCAATAAACAGCACAGCTGGGTCAGAAGGGAGGAGCAGGGCAGAGGGGCACAGCCCGAGGCAGAGTAGAGGGACTTACTTCCCAAGTAAGATCAGTCACTTTTAGATCACCTGAGGAAATTCAGGACCAATAAAGGCAGAAGACATCTCAAACACAAGTCTGTCAGGATCTGGGCCCAGTCTAGTCACAGACCAGCTCTGGAACAGATCACAGTGTTTCACAAACTGCAGTGCACATTTTTTTTCTCATGCTTGTGCTAATTTGGATTTTGTACATGTAAATGTTTACATAATAAACCAGAATTGGGTTCTGTACCTGCATTGTCTGTGATATGTTTTCAAATTGAGCCATTCCACCAAAGCATTTCTCTCTTCCCTTTATGTGATTTTAGAACATGCTTATCTCTGTTCCTTTTCACATTTTAGTCTTTATGTTTGTCTTTGTCTCTCTGATAATGTTATCTCTCTGCTTTCCTTTTAATATACTGTTTTGAGAACAAAGTGAACTTATTTTGATCTCTTTCATTTATACATTTATGAGTTTCTTTGTCCTTTGCAGGCAGCCATTCGAAAAGAGCTTAATGAATTTAAAAGCTCTGAAATGGAAGTTCATGAATTAAGTAGGCATCTAACAAGGTAAGCTGAGAGATTAATTTTTTAAGACTATAAATGAATACTGTTGTTTTCAAAAGAAAATCAAAGCCGGCAGCTGTTTCTCCAACATGCACTGAACACACCATGAGGTCTAGACAACATTTAGAATTACAGGCTGCAAAAGCAGCTCACACAGACGAACACGTGCTGCCCCATTATGTGGAGTTATGCAGACACATGCCACTTAATGAAGTATAACCTGGTTTTCTTTTTAAATCATCATGCTGCATATCTGTTCTTCTGAGATCAAAAATTTAAAAAAAGAGTTGGTGTCAGAAGGAGGACAAGGAACCCTTGCAGAGCACGTAGCAAAGTCTGAATGAGCGCACACTGAGCCCTGCTGCGTGTGCAGCTGTTCCACACCACGCAGGTCCCACCCACAGATCTCTCAGTCCTGTCCTCCACACCTGACCACACATGATGCAGTGGGGCATGGCAAGATCCACACTGTAAGAGAGGCACTATTATTTACACCTTGAGCTTCTTTTTAGTTTTAAAAGTAGAGACTGAATGAATTATGTAGGAGCCCAAACCAGCTTTCCTCTCTGATGGGCTAGAGCTGAAGTCAGGTCTTTGCAAATCAACCCTTTAGACTTTAAAGACAAGCGTTGGGTACTGAAGACAAGTGACAGTGAGATCTGGTGCAAAACTGGAGCTGCCCTTGTATTAATGTGTTCATCAGTTCAGTGCTCATGAAAAATGCAGGCGGTACTTTTAGGAAAAATACAGAAAAGCTTAAGGCAAAATTAATTTTGTATTAGGAGATTTTTATGTGTATAAATTAATAATTATATTAAAATTCACCACATGTATTATGCATATATTACCTTGCAGAAACAATCTCCCTTTTCCATCCTAGCATGTGCTAGGCTGGTTGCACTGGGGTTTGTAGTGACGGAGTGCTGCTAGAGACAAGCGAGCTGCTCCTGAGCCACAAGGTCAGGGAGAAGCCTTAGGATGTACAGTTGACCTAGATCTGTTGACCCCAGTAACTGAGCCTTTGAGGGACATTTGACTCCTCCAGGGCAAGGTGACAAATGTAGAAAGGATAAGGCTGTTTTAAAGGGGGCGTTGCTACAAGTAGTCCATTGAGAGCTCCTTTGAATTCCATGAAGCCTTTAGCATCCCACAACACACAGACTGGTTTAGTTTTCCAGAAGTCTCGCCGGCTTCTTGGCTTTCACAGGTTTCTGCACAGTATTTTCCTTCTCTTCCAGTACTGGAGTAAGCTGGAGTAAGCAGTGACCCTTTAAAGTTTGTATCTGAAAGCTACTGAGCAGCTTGGACTCAGTAATTTTGGGCCAGGCAGAGCACCACAGCTCATATAACAGGCACTGGAATAAGGCTTTGCCTGAAGAGCAGCAGGACTTACTGGTTCGACAAGTGGCTTTGGGAAAACACACTTGAAGGAAGCATGCTTAAACAAAAGAGAGTAATTCCCTTAAATAAACTTAGATAAATCACCATTATAAAGTCATTAGCAAGGTAATGAGCTCTTCATGTCATTAAGCAGTGGCAAGAGCAAAGAATGTGAGTGTCACTTTACTAGTGGGACACATTAATTAATTCATAACAGAGTGAAAAATCAAAGCTTAAAAAATATGTATTTGCAGATCTGACAAACCCAGGCCTTCTGACACAAGGAGCCTTGCAGGCAGTGTGGCCATTTTAGCTCCATTTGTCTCTTTAGCCTCCAACATTAAGGAATAATCATGGTTAAACTGTAGGTAAATCTTTCTGGTAGAATAGCATAAGGTTTGTCTAAAGCAGACAATTTTTGTGGAATCAGGCCTTGTATAGCCTTGAAGAGGGCAAGCTGATCTGCTGTCACCCACTCAGGGATCCCATAGGATGGACCCGAAGTGTATGAAAGTCTCTGGTAGATTTTGGTGCAAACAGCTTATGCCTATGACTGTGAGTCTGGCAAGGGCTAAAGAAGTGTGAGTGTCTGTCTGGTTTGGGTCCTCTTGCTAGCATGGCTGATGTCAATGCTGCAGGAATTGAACTGCCTAATGGTGTCACTGTAGCAATTAGTTCTCCTACTTTTTTTATGTGCAATATACATGTGAGGATATTATCTTACTGTTTCTCCTCTTTTC
>VZRH01006291.1:218-22794 GCA_013397555.1 Urocynchramus pylzowi
TGAGGGTGTGGGGTCACCAGCGGCACGGTGTCGGTGCCAGCCTCCTGTCTCATCTGCTGTCCCCTCCCTGCTGTCCTGGGGGTGAGGGACTGCCTTTCCTGGGGCTCCCACCCTGCCAGTCCCACTGTCTCCAGGCTGGAGGGAGATTTTGGGTGTCCCTGGTGCTGTGAGGGCCCGGATGGCAGCAGGACAGGCCACTGAGGAGATAGATCAGTGTCACACTCTGGTCTCTGAGCCAAACCAGCCACTGTCCTGGCACTCCCCAGAGCTGTTCCATTTGTTTCATCCCAGAGCCACAACCGGGACATGGCACGGTCCTGCTGTGACACCAGCACGGTATCCACTGCTTCTGTGCCTCAGTTTCCCTGCCCCAGGGCTGGATCTTCCTGCATGGCGCGGGTCCAGCAGCAGGAGCGACAAAGAAGGAGCACATTCCCCATCCCAACTGGTTAAAGACACACAAACTGACATGGATAAACACGGATTGGTGCATGATTTCACTTGCTGGCCACTATTTTCGGCTGGCGGCTGAATTCCAGGCAGTGGTGAGATGGGTGGCAGCAGGGCAGGGGCTGGCAGGAGCACCGGTGACTCTTTAACCTTGGAACGCTTGCACTGGCAGGGAATTCGGGGCCAGCGGCGGTGGTAATTTGATCGGCGGGGGCCGGGCGAGCGCTGGCCCCGCAATCACCGGGAAACGCCGACGCGGTGGAAATCGGCCGCCGCTGCCCAGCGGGACCTCACGGCGGGGCCGGGCGGGCGCGGGGACACGGCTCAGAAGGACGGACACAGCGGGCACGGGGCAGGCACCTGCCTGTCACCCCGCAGCCCCTGCCTCTGTTCAGTGCCACCCCGGCACTCCCAGGGGACACCGGGCGGGCTCCAGACCCGCGGCGACCCCCGGCCAAAGGACGCCCCTGTCCCCCGTCCCGGCCGTGCGGGGCTGAGGAGCCGTAATTCATCACGTCCAGCCCTGACAGCTCCCTTTGACGGGGTCTCCGGGGGGCCCGAGCGATGCTTTTTGTCTGCCCAACAATTAATTATTTCCTGGCTAATGATGAACTCCGACTTGCCAAGCAGGGAGTGGCTGCGTGTGGGAAGGAGCCGGCCCTCCCTCACCCCGCCGTGCCCCCTCGCCACAACCTCTGCCACGGCAGGTGGAATGTTGGGGTACCCAGGGATAAGTGAGACCCCCCTGCATCTTGCCATCCTTCTCACAGGCACGCTGCCCCCCAAAAAGGGCCCACAAAAGCAGGGGGATGGTGCTGGGCGGGCAGGATGGGTCCCCCTGTGGCAGTGCCAGCAGGTGGGTGCTGTGCTGGGCTGCAGCAGCAGGCGCTGGCAGCACTCTAAGTGCCACTGGCGGCAGCCCCGGAGCAGATAACCGGCTGATGGGGCTGAGCTAATGGAGAAAATCCATTTAGGATCACTCGATACTCTCCCCTGGGCTTTCATTACACCTCGGGGCTCCGCAGGGCACCGGGCCCTGAGCCGGCCTCTGCCAGCCCAGATCCCATTGCTGCTGGCTGGATGTCTCAGCAGAGGCACTGGGGGGATGTGGGGAGGGATGGGGGGAAGAACAGTGGGGAGGGATGTGCATGGGGAGGGATGCAGGAAGGGATGTGCATGGCAAGGGATGCAGGAAGGGATGCAGGAAGAGATGAAGGAAGGGATGTGCATGGGAAGGGATGCAGGAAGGGATGTGCATGGCAAGGGATGCAGGAAGGGATGTGCATGGGGAGGGATGAAGGAAGGGATGTGCATGGGAACTGATGCAGCAAGGGACACAGGGAGGTTTGTGCACAAAGCCTGCAGCCCTGAGCTTGTAGCTGCAGGTGACAAGAGCAACGCCTGCGATCCCTGCGAGGGACAGGGACAAACTGGGGTGCGATGGGGCCTTGCCCTGGAGCAGCTCCCAGGGAGCCCGGCCTGGCTCGGCGCCACAGGCAGGAACAGCGACCCCCGGGGCTGCAGGCACTCGGGCCGGGCTCCCCGCAGTGGGAAAGGCGACAGAGCCATGAAAAGAAGTAAAATAATTATCGGGCGCTGGCGGCTCGGGCTCCCGCCCGGCGCGTTCTGTTTAAGGCTAGTTAATAGCCAGTGTTCTCTGGTTAGGCCTGAATGACATTTCCAGAGTTATAATAACTGAGCTATTACTCGCCGTATTGATGCATTCCCCCCGCCGGCAGCGGCTCATCCCGCGCCGTGCCGCCCGGCCGCCGAAAGCTCCTTTAGTCAATAGCACTTCTATTTTTCATTACTCCCTGGAAATGTGGCTCTTGGAAGCTCATCCGTCATTCAATTACGCCCTGGTTCAGTCCTATCATACACGTGTCATAAAGTTCCTCAGATCTGAACTGCTGTTAATTTTCTGCGCCATCCCAAGGGGATGCCCAGGACGTGCCTGGAAAGCAACCAGGCAGCCGAGGGCATGCCGGGTACGGGCGCTCCCGGAGCGGGGGCTGCGGCAGTGCGGGGGCTCCAGCGCCCCGGGGGTCGCCCCGGAGCTCGGACACTGCCCCTTCCTCCCTTCCCCACGGCAGCGGTAGCGGGCCTGGCGCCGCACGACCTTGGCAGCACTGGGAATTTATTCCTCAGGCTGGTTTATTCTTTTATCAGGTGTTGGTTTAACAGGGTGAGCTCCCCCCCTTCCCCTTTAATCCTATCGGCATCTGTGTTCGGCACGTCCCTACCCAGAATAATCACCTGCCTGGCAGATTTGTCACTTCACCAGATGTAATCGGGGAACTTTTCCTTTTTTTTTTTTTTTTTCTTTTTGAAACTCTTCTTATTTTCTGTTTCTTAGAAGCTGCAGCTCGCGGGCAGAGGCGGCTGCTGCAGGCAGTACCTGTTCCAGGTCACCCTCCCCAAGCCCAAGGGTTTGCTCTGCTCAGCGCCGCTCTCCAGCTGGGATTTGGCTGAGGGGAGGATGACAGGGCAGTGGCACAGGGGGTGGATGCCAAACGCTGAGCCATGATGGCTGTTCTTGCCATCCTCTGCTGCCAGGAGAGCACCTGGATGTGCACAAACCCTGAGCCAGAGGGGAAAATGGGCTGGAGGATGTTGGGGATGGGGGATGCTGAGTCAGGGGGATGCCAGGTTGGGAGGATGCCAGGTCAGGGGGACGCAGAGGTTGCTCACAACATGTCCCTGCAGAGATGCCAAGGACCAGCAGGTCCTTCACAGACTTCAAAATTCACACCCAGGAGGTGATGTTGGTCCTGCTCCCCTTCACACCCCTCCGGGCACCGCTCCTGCTTTCCCACCGTGGAGTGCCTGTGGCTCTCTCCCAGCCAGGGGATCCCTGTCCGTGCTCTCCCATCTGGGGTGTCCTGTCCAGTCCCCTCATCAGTGCCTGGGTGGTCTCAGCCACTCCACGTGGCCTCCCAGCAGGACAGTGACCTGGTCACCCCACTCGGGCCCCACGGCGCCTCCCACGCGCCTTTCCCTAAGCCGGGACGGACACACGCCCGGGTGGGACGGACACACGGCCTGCTGCTGGAGAACACCCTGTCACTCGTCAGCCCCCGGGACAGCCATGCTGCTGCCAGGCCCCTTCCTGCTCCTTGGCCATGCCGGCGGCTCTGAAGGGACTGATAAACAAACATTCCCATCGGGAGGACGAGCCAGGAACAGCCCAGCCACGAGGCTGCCACGAGGCTCTCACAGCCCCGGGACAACCACCGGACTGTCAGTCATGCTGGAACGGCTTTTACCTCAGTTCTGATCTGGGAAACTGAGGCAGGGAAAGGTCTGTGGATGTGCAGGGCGGGATGTGTGAGCTGGGCAGCTCCCGAGCATCCCGCGGGCACCCTCTGCCAGCCTGGCATTTCCCTTCTCCCCTCCCAGCCCAGGCTCCCGCTGCGCTCTGGGCACGGCTAATGACCGGCCTAATTGATCTCTGACGAGGCACCAGAGATCGATGCTGGATCCCGCTCCAGGCTCTGTGAAAAGCCATTTCTCCTGCCCGGCCGGGCAGCACCGCCCCTCGCCCGCAGGGAAGCGCCCATCGATCGGGCAAGGATCGATGGGGTGGAGAGGGGATGGAGGGGACGGCGGCCACCCCCGCCGAGGGGACCGCGGGGAGCACCCCCGGCAGCCCCTTTGCTTCAGCCCCAGGGCTCCGCAGGCTTCAGGAGCTCCCCCGGCCCCCCGCGGGTCCGGGTGGGGCCGCCAGGAGGCTCCTTGTCACCATTCCAGGTGACACCGGGCAGCAGCGAGGGGGCTCCTCCTGGCACCTCCGGCACAGGGCAGGAAGGGAAGGGACGGGCAAGCAGAGGCACAGAGCCCCGCGGGCCCGGAGAGGTCACAGTGACAGCAGATCCACACTGATCCCTCGCCTGACTCTTCCCCCTTATTCCTTCCCCTTGTGTCCCACCGGCCAAATTTGACCTAATTTGATGCAACCAGCCGGGGTCTTCACTTCTCAGTGGCCCCATCCTCCCCTCTCCTTTCACCGGGGTTTAAGCCTTTTCACTTCAGCCATTCACTCCAAGACTAATCAGATTAAAGCCCTGCCCGGGGCGCTGCCCCCCCTTGCACAGATTCACCCCCTTGTCCCCCCTCCCCTCTCTTCACCTCCTCTTTCCCCTGTCAGTTTGGCAGCCAACTCCAAGGCCTGGGCATGGCCGTGCCATGGTCAGTGGTGGCACCAGCTGCCCTCGTGTCCCAGGGAAGGGCACAGAGTGGGGGTTCTGGGGGTACACAAGGGGGAATATTCTTCTGGCATGATGAGGGTGCAAGACAGGGATGAAGAGGGTGGCAGGATGGGGATGAAGGCAGCACCAGCCACAGGTCTGCAAAGCCATCCTGCTCTTTGAAGAATCCCTCCTCCTCCTCAGCCTGGCTTCACACAACCCAGGTCGAGTTAAAGGAGCATTTCATTTAGGAGAAATTTAGGAAAAAAGGGTACTTTTTTTTTTTTACTTCTCCCCCTCCTTCCAGCCAGAATCATGACTGGGTGAGGGGTGAAGCCAGGACCACGGTGCCCACCCTGGAGCCCCCCAGATGCACACAAGGCCCAGACCCAACACCCAGAGCCTGGGGTCACCCACGAGCCCCCACACCCCGGGATCCTCCACTCCGCAGAAGCTTTGGGAAAGGAACAATTCCCCACGAGAAACTTCCTGACCTCATCCCACGTGCTCCAGCCCCAAAAATCACCCAACGCCCCCACCTAAACCTTAACCATCGATTTCCATTCCCCTTGGCCCAGCCCTGCACACAAACGCATTCGCCACGGCCCTCTCCCCGGCAGGGATTGTATGCA
The DNA here is from genome assembly GCA_013397555.1 of Urocynchramus pylzowi. Classification (NCBI taxonomy): domain Eukaryota; kingdom Metazoa; phylum Chordata; class Aves; order Passeriformes; family Fringillidae; genus Urocynchramus; species Urocynchramus pylzowi. Next base: position 5,488 of record VZRH01006291.1, read on the forward strand.
AAGGCGGAGAGGGGGAATGAATAATTCATCTCCACTGTCTTTCAGAATTACACTGTGGAAAAATAAATCCGAGACTACTATATTAAAAAAAAAATAAATAAAAAAAAATAAAATGAAGGAGGAAGGGGCCGGGGAGGCAGCGCTGGGTTCGCGCCCCGCGGCCGGAGCGGGATGCGCGGATGAAAGCGCCGGCGCCTCGCGGCTCCGCTTCCATTGAGCGGCTCCGCATTCAGGTCCGCGCGGAAACACCGGAATCCCTTCCTGTGCTTTGTTCTGCGGCCCTTTCAGCGGGGGCTTACGGGGCTGGGCAGGGGGCGGCAGCGAGGGGGGCACTGAGCTGAGCAGGGGGCTGTTCTGGTGATGGGGGGCTGCCCTGGTCATGGGGCTGTGCTGAAGTGAGTCAGGGCTACCCCGGGTGAGTGAGGGGCTGCCCTGGGACGAGCAGGGGGGCTGCCCTGGCCTGGGGTCCAGTGTGCCCCCCCCGACTCAGGCAGAACCCCCTCAACACCGCCCTGCCAGCGCCTCCGCAGTCCCAGCAGGAGGGAGGGATGCTCTGCCCCATCCCAGAGGGGTCCCGGCTGGGTCTAGGGCCGTGCCCTGGCCCCTCCTGGTGCCCAGAACACCCTGAGTGGGACCAGCCCTGCCCGCATCCCCCTCGCAGCTGCCGGGGGCCACGTGCTGCCGCGCAAACCGGGAGGGGAGGAAGCGGGAGGCACTTTAATTTGGCTATTTAAAAATAAAGAAATAACGCAGGCTTTGAAAGCCCGGAGGGGTCCCAGCGGAGGGACCTCATCCCCCCTTCAAAGGCCGCCTCTGCTTTCTTCCCCCCGCTCACAGCACACAAAGGTGCACGAGCACTTTCGTCTCTGTGGAAAGACCTTTTTAATTGGTTCCAGGCAGAAGGTTAAAATCTCTCCCCTTCCCTGTGTGCTTGGCTAAGAGGGGAAAGAGGGGGAAAAGGGGGAGGCAGGGAGGAAGGGTTGTATGGAAGCAAAACAACTCTGCCCCGCGTGAAGGGGCTGAGCCGGGGGGCACCCAGGGCCAGTGTCCCCAGCATGGGGTCCAGGGTCACTGAGGGTGACAGGGATCCAGGTGGGAGCAGGGGAGACCCGGGGGGCTGTGGAGGGGGCACTAAGGGGGCTGTGCCAGGCTCTGGGGCAGGAGGTGCTCTTGGGAAAAGGGAGATGCTCGGTGTGAGGTTGCTGGGTGCTTCCATGGGAATGCAGGGTTTGAGGGGTTCTGCAGATTCCTAAAAAAAGCAGGTGGAAATGTGCCTGGGGTCTTCTCATGGGGAGGAAGCTGGGCAGAGCAGGAGGGCACCCAAGGGGCTGCTCCCACCTCCACGTGTCTCCCCATGAGCACAGAGTACCCTCAGCACATCCCCATCCACAGCGGGGTGACCCCAGGGTGGCATCCCGGAGCATCCACGTGGAACCCAGCCCCTCACCATTCCCATCCCCATCCCATGTCACTGCCACTGCCATCCTCCTGGTCCTGCCATCCTCCCAGGCCTGGCATCCTTCCAGGACTTCCATCCTGCTGTTCCTGCCATCCTCCCAGCACTGCCATCCTCCCAGCACTGCTATCCCCCTACTCCTGTCATCCTCCTGTCCCAGTCCTCCAGCCTCCATCCCAACACTGCCATCCTCTTGGCCCTGCCATCGTCCCAGCCCTGCCATCCACCCAGCCCTGCCATTGTCCCAGCCCTGCCATCCACCCAGCCCTGCCATCCACCCAGCACTTGGGTTTCCTTTCACGGAAGGGGGAGCTGAGAAAAACGCATCAATTATTGAGCCGGGGCGGCGAGCCCGCCGCGTCCCCCTTGCTGATGCCGCTCAGGTAGAGCCGCGCGAGCCGCAGTCAGACACCTCTAACACGATTAAGCTGCAGGGCTCTGCCAGCGCGCTTCAAGGTCAACTTCTCCGAGGCTGACAAAAGGCACGGCGGGCAGCAGCTCCCCCCGCCCCCGCCCGGGGTGGCAGCACGCTGGGGACGGGCACCGGCAGCCCCCAGAGGTGGCACCGGGACAAGGGGAGATCCAGGGCAGGATGGCAGGGGTCCCACGGGGGTGGGGATGCAGTGGTGGGGCTCCTGCTGGGATCAGGGTGCAGGGATGGGGTTCCTGTTGGGATGGGGATGCAGTGGTGGAGCTTCTGCTGGGGTCTGNTGGGGATGCAGTGGTGGGGCTCCTGCTGGGATCAGGGTGCAGGGATGGGGTTCCTGTTGGGATGGGGATGCAGTGGTGGGGCTCCTGCTGGGATCAGGGTGCAGGGATGGGGTTCCTGTTGGGATGGGGATGCAGTGGTGGGGCTCCTGCTGGGATCAGGGTGCAGGGATGGGGTTCCTGTTGGGATGGGGATGCAGTGGTGGGGCTCCTGCTGGGATCAGGGTGCAGGGATGGGGTTCCTGTTGGGATGGGGATGCAGTGGTGGAGCTCCTGCTGGGGCTCCCACTGGGAAGGGGACTTGGTACGGGGCTCCAAGCCCAGGACAGGGACCCGCCGTGCCCCTCCCAGCAAAGCCACTCCTGTCAGCCGTGAGGCAGAGCGGGTCCAGCCCGGCTGGCTGCACGTGGAGAGGGAATTGGATCCAGATGTTTCCCCCAGCAGCCGGAAACCGCTTCCCCCCGGCTCGGCTGCCCCTTCCTCCGCCCCGCGAGGCCTTGGTGGGGACCAGCTCTGGAGTGGTGCCCACGGGGCCGGGACCCACCCCGGCACGGCACAGGCAGCACGGGGACGGGTGGCAGTGCCAGCTCTGCCGCGGTGCTCCCGCCCTTGGCGTTTGGGTACTCGCAGTGACAGGACCCCCGGGCTGGCACGGCCACACTCCACCCCCTGCTCATTCCCTTCAAAAGCCACCCTGCTCTCAGGCACATGAAGGAGGGACAGCCACCCTCCCACGCTCCACGAGAATTCCCTGGAGGAGAACGGGGATGGGTGCCCACCAGGGTGGATGTTCTCTGGACTGGGCACTCACCACGCCAGTCAGAAGGCAACAAAGCCATAAAAACCCCAAACCTCAGCAAGGGAGGAGCCAGCTCCAATATCTGGGTGCACATGGGTTGGGCAAGGGCTGACAGGCGGCTCCAACAATGGGGTGCATGACACAGGCACCCCTAACACCATTCCCGAGAGGTCTCCCAAAGGACACCCCTCCCACAGGTCCCTGTCACCACCTCAAGACACCTCCTGCTTTGGGGAGGGTTCCCAGGGCAGTGGGATGGGGACACAGCTTTATGGCCCTGCCACAAGAGTGAGGAAAACCACCTAAAAACCTCAAAAACCCATTTGACAAGCCAGAACCAAAATTTCTCCCCTCTCCCATTATTTAAAGCCCATCCAGCTCCCAAGTCCTCAAGGATGCAAGAATCTCAATTACCATTAAAAGAATGCATTCCTGCTCCTCCATTACAGGAGAAAAGCGTGAAAACCAACCCCTGGGAATTCTACAACTCTAGAAAGAAGAAAAATAAAATATTCATGTAATTTAGATTATTTAAAACATGGCAGTTGGTAAACCACTCTCTGCACTGGAGGGAACTGGGTGTGTTCACACCTTGCCAGGAATGGGTCAGGGCTGGAAAACCCAGCTGTGGCCACGCAGATCCCGGTGCCACCCCGGGCACCCCAGCCCAGGATCTGGTGTTAAATGGGTTTTTAAACACCTCTGAGCTTGTGGGATGCGGCGCTGCAGAAGGACAGCGGGTTATTTTTATCGTTGCATTAGTTCCAGGTTAATTGCTGGGATGTCATTAATGGCATGGAGCAGGGTCCAGGCGTGGGGATGCTGACCTCGGTGTGTCCTGTCCCAAACCCCGTGGATTGAGACCCTGCACGTGCCTCTCCTCCCACCAGCAGAGCTTGGTGACAGCCAGGGACAGGAACCATTGACCAGGGACAGGGCCAGGAGCCACCAGCCAGGGCTGGACCCTCCTGGCTCATCCTCTCCCAGCCCAGACGCTCCTTCTCCTCCAGCTCCACCCAGCAGGGAAGAGGATTGTGGCTCCCTCCTCCTCTTCCTCTCTCCATGGCAGGTCCCAGTTCCCTCCAGTGCTCTGCAATTGGGAATTCTCCTGTTGTCCCTGGTTCTCCAGACCCAGGGCTCTATCGTGTCCCACCAGCCCATCCCGCCTGGGACCATCCCCCCTCCTGCTCCCTCCACAGCCCCTCTCGAAATTCCCACATCTGCAGCAGGGCCAAACACCCCTGGATCGTGCCAGAGGCCGGGATCTCTCGGGTCACCCAGAGCTGGGACGCACACTCAGCTCTTCCCTTGGCTGCTCCCAGCAGGAAACCTCCCTCTGGTGCTGACCCAAGACCTTCCCAGCGCCGGAGCTGAGCTAATCCCGGGCTCCAGGCCCCCCGGGGCTGGGGATGGCACTGCCATCGCGGGGACCCCCGCTGTCCCTGTCCCCTCTGTGCTCACACGGAGCAGAGCCACCGCTGAGAAACCACCCTGGAGGAACCAAAGCTGCCCAAAATGGCACACCAAAGCTGGGAAATGGGGACACACCAAAATGGGAATGGGGACACCGGAGCTGCCCTCCCACACCTGCCAGCCGTGTCCCAGCCAGGTGTGATCCCGACGGCTTCGTTCCACCAGGAAAGCCAGGACTGTGCTGCCAGTGGCTGCCCAGAGCTTTGGATCGTGCCCAGCACAGTGTCCCCACCCCACCAGGGACCGGCCACCCCCAGCCAGGCCTGCAGCCCCCAAAATGCCGGATGGGATCAGACACAGGGCGTGGGATTTGCTGGGGTGGTTTCCCACGGAAGCCTCCGAGCAGGTCGAGGTTGCCAGAGGAGCCCGAGCAGGCGGGGCAGGAATGGGCAGAGTCACAGGAGGTGACAGTGGCTTAATCCCAAAATGGGAATGGCTCCTGGCAGGGAAAGCCTGGCCACGGAGCATCAGGCCCAGATGGACACGCTGGGGAGCCGGGATGCTGCACCCCATGCTCTGGGACAGCCCCATACCAGTGCCCCTGCACCAGTGCCTCCCAGTTCAGCACTGGGGAGGTGACACCTGGCAGGGACAGGGCCACGTGGCTCCTGCAGAGACCAGTGACGTTCTCGGGTGGATTTGCTTTATAGGGTCAGGGAGGAAGGAACCAGCATGGAGATATTTAAGTGGCGTTTCACCATCGGAAAAAATTAGAGTCACAATATTAATTAATCCTCAAAGCACTTTACGAACATTAACTAATTAAGCCTCCCAACCCCTCTGCGAGGTGGGAAAGGTATCATTGTCCTCGTTTCACAGCTGCAGAAAACCAAGTGTGCAGAGGTGCCGTGACTCGCCCAAGGTCGCCGCGAGCCAGGCAAAGGTGGGAACAGGTTCCCAAAATCTGCACCTCGCTCCTCAGCAGGGCAGGACCCAGCAGTGCTGGGCACCCTGGAGCCCAGGAATGCTGGATTCCAGCATCCTGATCCCCACCCAGGGCAGGGTGGAGAGGGACAAACCCGTACCCCCAAAGGGACATCCTGGGGGAATGACCAGAGCACCAGACCAGGGGCAGGGAGTTAGAACAGGAACCACCGAGGGGTTTCGTGGAAAGCCCCACCGACCCTGCGCGGTTTGAAAGCGATTAGAGCCCTGCCTGGGTTATCAACCAGCGTCTCAATCCCCCGGCATCGATCCGGATAATAGCCGGCAATTGTTCAGATACAATATCATAAAGTCACTTTAACTACAGCCATAAAGCTTCCCCCGCCTGCAGCACCGCTGGGCTCCCCGCGCCGCGCCGGGGACAGCGCCGGGGCCCCGGCACCGCCGGCACCTGCTCAGGGCTGGGCATGATGGGGGCACCACTCCGGGACCCCCTGGACAGGGACAGGATCCTCAGGGATCGCCCCCCGCTTCCACTGCTGGGGGTGGAGGGAAAGTGGAGCCCCCCGGGCTCCCCTTGGTGCTGCTCCTGGGAATCTGCAGGGCTGGGGCTGGGGAGCTCCCAGGCAGCCGCTGAGATCTGAAGTTTCAAGTTTTAATCCTTGGGATTGATGGGAATTGGGAGAAATGGGGGGTTTTCCCAAATGCCCCTGTACAGCAGCCAGGATCCCCCTGCTCCCCTGGTTTGTAGCTGTCCCCGATACATGGAGCTCCCGGCTGGGCAGTGTCGGGATCTGGCTCCTTCACCTCCTTCCCTCTGCCAGCCCCCCATCCCAGGGTGCTCCCTGCCCTGGGTCACTGGGAATGCCGCTGGAGAACACGGCTCCGGAGGACACCGCTGGAGAACCCGCCAGAGACCCCAGATTCCTCACCCGCCGCTTCCTCACCCGCCGCTTCCCACTGCTTAATGAGCACAAAATATTTCCATGTTGCCAATTACTTGGTTCGTTTGTGCTGCTGCGGGCAGCGCCGGCGCAGGGAAAATCCCCCCGGAGCTGGCCTGGCCCCCAGGGAGCAGGGAGAGCCCCGGCTGGGTCTCCCCAGGGCTGAGCATCCCCACCCTCACCACGCACCCGAGACCCCCTGGCCCCCTCACCCCGGATCACCATCATCAGCAGCCTCCTATCGACATTCCCGTGTCCCCAGTGACATTCCCATGGCCCCAGCGTGACACTGATGCCTGCAGTGGGAAAGCAAGGCCTTGCTAGGATTTAAACAAACCTTTAAGGGATTTAGAAAAGGCTTTGGAACCCCATTTTCAGTTGTCCCCCAGCAGACAAAGGTTTAGGGTCCAACCTGTTGGTGCCACTTTTCAGCACAGAAAAAACCCCAAGTGGCACCAGAGATGTGCCAACCTCAGGCCATCCCAGATGTGCCTATCCCTGCTCCCATCCCATCCCCAGGCAGGATTCCCAGCTGGAGCCCTGTCCCCTGGCCAGAACTGCTGCTGTGACCATCACCACAAACCCATTCCAGCAGGTCAGTCTCGAGAGCGGCGTTCCTCCCACCTGCACCCATAAATCCTCCCTCCAACTGGAGCAAGGAGCTGATTTATAAGGTGGAATAAATATTACAACGTTTGAAGAAAAATATAAAAAAGTCACAAAAATCCATCCAGCTGGATTTCCCTCCCAAGGGAACGGGGTCTCGGTGACACCGGGATTTTGGGGCAGCAAGGGACACGCTGGGAAGAGGCCAGAATGAACTGGGCTCTGGCGCTGCCAAACCACCTGGATGTGGGATGCACACCGGAATCAGCCACGGATGTGAGGCACCGTGTCCCCACACAGATCCCAAACCAGCGGGGAAAGAACTGGGGGGCTCCAGTCCCTCCTCATGGAGCTCTGGGCTCTGTGGACATGGACAAGGGACTTCACTGCAGACATCCCGATCTCTGCTCCCATCTGAAATTCCACATCCAGCCCCGGAGCGGGCGGACGCCCTGTGCAGCAGGACATGGCGCTGTGAGAGCCATGTCCTTCTCCATCTCTCAATCACTCCACCAACATTAATTCCCTAATTTAGCCCCTGGCAGCGATCCTCACCTTACCCACAGAGAAACTGAGGCTGGGGGAGGGAGAAGCCATTTGTCTCCGGCTAATGAGCTGGAAGCCGGATCCAGGATCACCCCCAGCTTGCAGGAGGAGAGTCCCTGCTCCCAATCCAAAGCTTTCTATCATAAAAGACAACATTATGATTTATGATTATCACTACTCAGCTTTGAAATGGAGTCCAGATCCCGACTGTGACACTGGGCCCCAGACATCCCCCCACTGCCGGCGCTCCGCATCCCGATGTCGGGAAGAGCCAAGGAACAATGGAAAACTGCAGATGGCAGCAGGATGAGCCGGGAGAGGCAGCGGTTGGGTGGCTGGAACTGAGTCCACTAACCCCAGGAATCATCAGGGAGATGATCAGCGATCTTGGGAATGCCAGGAAGAGCAGGCAGGGAAAGCCGGGAGCTGGTCCGAGCTGGAGGTCGCTCGCGGCAATGAGCGTTAGGAAGGCCGGCACTGGTTGGGCTGGATGCTGCCTCCAGAGCACACACCCTGCAGAAGCAATCCCTGTTCCCAAACCTGCTTCCACCTCTGCCAATTTAGCCTTAAATCCCACCTCAAAGGGTCAGGAGCAATGCCAGGGCCGTGGCGGGGCACACGATCCTGGCGTTCCGCAGGACTCGGCACCCGCGCGGCTCTGGCCAAACCAATCCCCGCGACCCTGCGGTGATCCAACGGAGACGTGCACGCAGCTTGGAGCCAGAAGCCATTTCTATTCCAGACAGGCTTGGATTCTCTGTTGGAAGCTACACAGGAGCACCATTTTGACCAGCATTTAGAGCCAGGACAGGTGCCAGAATTCCCGTGTGCCAGTGCCGTACCCGACGGCGGTTCTCCGACAATGGGACAGTCACAGGCGCAGCCCGGCAGGGCCACGGCTCCATCCCGAGCCCCTCGGCCAGAGCCAGAGAGCAGCAGATTCTCCCAACCACCCAGCACGAAAGATCTTGAAAAAGCCAAGGAGAGAGCCTGGAGCATTCCCAAGATCGACACCAAGCCGTGGAGCATGAGGCTGCTCCTGAGGGAAGAACCTTGCAAGGTTCAGGATAACAGCAATTTCCCAAATAAAGGATTTTGCAGCTCTCACCCAAATCCCCCAGCAGCAGCATGGGATGGGGACGGGGGAGAATCCCCACCACCCTAAAATGGGGATCCCAGGAGCTCACCCAGAGGCGAGAGAGCAGTCGGACACACAAAGAGAGAGAATTCCAGTTACAGAATTTGTACATGTTTTTTAAAATGCAGAAAAATGGTGGAAAGGCAGGAAAAAGCGGAGCAGAGCAATGGGAAAATTGAAACATCCAAACACCAGGAGGGAGAGAAACACTCCAGGAGAGAATCTTTTCCCAATAGCATCTCTCCCACCTCCCACCCCACACCCCTGGACGCCCTGCTCGGTCGGTGCTGAGAATTGGGTGAAATTTGGAAAAAGCTCCTTTGGAAGGGTCGGCACACCAGCCCTGGCTCAGGCAGATCTAGTGCAGTGATGGGTAAAAATAAAACACAATTTGTGGGCAAAATGTAAGAAGAGGTCGGTGAGCAAACCAGGAAGGTTTGTGGAATTCCAGCAGAAAGATCTGGATTTGGAAAAAGCTGATATTCCTGAGGTGAAGGGGGAGAACAGCTGACAAAAGGCCCTTTAGATTTCAGGGAAAAGGGAAAATAACGGCAGTTGTATTGTATAAAAGCACCAACCATTCCAAAATAACCTTGGAATAAAAATGCCCATCCCAGAACAGGGCGGCTTCACCAGCGCAGGGTGGGGACAGAGGGATGGAAACGGACACACGGACACACGGACACACGGACACACGGACACGGGCCCGGCACCGCGCTGCGGCCCGGTGGATCCAAAATGCCGAATGGATCCGCCGGGCCATGCCTGCCTCTCCCGACCCCGCGGAAGCCGGGCGCCCCCGGCCCTCCCCGCCGTCCCGGGGGGCTCTGCCCCGCGTTTTTCCACTCAATTTCCTTCCCGCGTCGGCAGGAGATAAATCCCTCTGCTGAGGCAGGCGGCCGGAACGGCAAAGCCAGCGGTGCCAAGTTTAATAAGCAACCCTGATCGAGAATCCAGATAATAATTGGGATTATCGAGCTGGCTGGGAAAGAGCTTCCTCAGCTCCTGACGGCACCCGTGCCCCGCGCCAGGGTGACAATGACACCCACGGGGTCCCCAGTGGGGCTGGGACATCGACAGGAGCCTGGGAGGCTCCCGAGGAGCAGCGGAAGCCCATCCACCGCTGAATAGTAAAATAAAATCAAAATAATACACCCCTTTTAAAGTGCTCCGTGCGCAGTCAGAACCCGCGGCACAAAGGAGTCTGTACCCCCAAAATCCCATGGGAAGACCCTGGGGGCCCCAGCTGCATCCCCACCTTTGCAGGAGCTTCCCTGCATCCCGATTTTTGGGGGGGACACACGGAGCCGGCGCCGTCCCAGCGCCTGCGGAGAAGCTCAGCCGCTGAAATAATCCCGTCGCGGTTGAATTTTGTGCAGGGCACGAGGTTCAGGGGCTTTCTTTCCTCAGTGGAAACAGGATTGGAAAAGGAAAGAATTGGGATTTTTCGAGTTCTCTACAGGGTCAGGCTGATTTTATTTTACTGCAAATATAAATAGGGTTTTTGATAAATAATAAAAAAAAAAAAAAGACAGTCTAAATAAAACCCCCCTGGAAGACATGGCACGGAATCCGGAATCCTGGCAGGAATAGCTGTAGCTGGGCTGAGTGCTCTGGAATATTTGTATTTGCTGTCTAAACACTTTATCTCTTTCCCAGCACATGGGTGAGTTTTGCTCCCGTGTAATGTTCAAGGAAAAATAAACCGAGACGGATAATTCCTCCTCTTCTGCAGATAGAAAAAGAAAAATCCGACAAAACTTGGTTGCACTGGGGGAAACAGCAAAATATTTCCAGGGAAATTCGGCTGAACGCCAAGGAAATAGATGGAGGAGGCGATTGGGATGTGGTGGGAGGGGGAAGCTGGGGATGGAATGGGGTTTCCCCATTCCCAGCCATTAAAAGCCCCCACAGCCATTTATTCCCCTTTTTTCCCCAAGTCAGCGGCGCTGGGAACTGAAGCCGAGAGAGGTTTGGGTTTGGCACAAAAGATCCGAAATCCAGAGTTGGATTCCTGGAGGATTTCGGGGCTGGTGGGGAAGGAGCTGAAACAAAAAGTCCATTCCTGGAATCGAACAAAAAAAGGTATTGAGTGATGGTGTAAAACTCCACGGATCCTGGGAGCGCTTCGGCAAGGCGGTGGGAATACCAGGGTGGGAATACAGGTGGTGGGAATACCAGGGTGGGAATACCAGGGTGGGAATACAGGTGGTGGGAACACCAGGGTGGGAATACCGGTACTGGCATCCACAGGGAGCAGTGGCTCTGGGTCCAGCACCGGGTGGTGTTTAGTGGGATCCACCTGGCACGGGCAGCTCCGGCGTTTGCACAGACACACGTGTGTGCTTGGACATTCACAGCTGCAGGGAAAATGGGAAAATCCCACAAAACAAGGATGGAGAAGCTGGAAACATCAAGGAAAGAGGAAAACTGGGAGGTCTGGAAGAGGTGATGTGCTGAGGGAGCGTAGGGATGTATCCCACAGGATCCCACCATGTCATAAGTTTATCCCATGGGATCCCACCCCAGCACAGGTGTATCCCAAAGGATCCCACCATGGCACAGGTGTATCCCATGGGATCCCACCATAGCATGTCCCCACCAGCACATGGTTCAGCCCTGTGGCCGTTCCTCTCCCAGCAGCAGCATCACTCGCTGCTCCACTGGGCCTTGGAAGCAAAAACGGGAAGAGGGGAAAATTTAAAAGGGGGGGAATTTAAAAAGAAAATAGTCTAAATTCCTGTTTCTGACTCCCTCTCCCTTCATTAACGACACAAGGGAAATGTCGAAGGGATCCAAGCGGAGCTCGGAGCGCGGGTCTCGCTGCCCCGGCTGCACCAGAGCCGAGCGCCATCGGCCCCGGGCTTTGTGCTGCAGCCTGAGATGGATCCACGGGCAAGCTGCGCCAGATGGGGTGATCCCAACGCTGCCAGCACCTCCATCCCCTTGGAAGGGCTCACTCTGGACCCCCTCACTGCCCCTCATCAAGGGCACAGGAGGGGGAACTCATTCCCCTACCTTCATTATTGTTCCAGGGAGTAAATTTTCCTCCCTTGGAATATTTCCCCCCACTGTTGTTGCTTTGAGTGCCTCATCCCCCCCTGAAGTTCTGGATCCCCCACCCCTTCAGGGGCACAAAGCCCGGCTTCAATCGGAGCGGGGCGGAGGTGGGGGCTTTCCAAAGCCCTTGGAGATCCTTGGAGAAGGATCCTCTTTTCCCCCACCACGTCTGCAGCACACAGAGGAGCCACGGGAGCCGCTGCAACGCCAAGGGACGTGGAGGATATTCCAGGGGCAGAGCAGGATCCAGGATGTGGAGCCCAAAGTCCTGCTCCACATCCCAGCGGGGACAAGGACACTCCTGGACAGTGCCTGGCTCCCTCCAGCCAAAGTAGCAAATCCCATCAGGATCAGGGTTCATCCCAGCCCCTTGCCGAGGGATGGGATAAGGTCAGGATGGGATAGGGTCAAGAGGGAAGTGGAGGAGGGGAGCAGGATTTGTCCAGCACATGGATGGGATAAGCTTTGAGGACCCCTGGTTTGAACAACCCTTCCAAAATAAAGGATGTACCCTAAAGGTGACACCTGTCCCAGACGGGGCTGGCAGGGAGGTGTCACACCAAGGGAAATACCGGGAATGCTCCCAGGCTCCAAGCACCACCACCACCCCACCCTGCCAAAATCCACAGGGCTTTGATTTCTTTTGATTTCTCCACGAGTTTGGGGCTCAACAAGAAAATTTTGGCAAAAGCACTTCCCAGCTGCCCTTTAGGATGAAGCTCCAGGCTGGCAGCTCCATGGCCGTGGATCTGCCCTCCACCAACCCCAGTTCACACCGCCGGGCAGCACAGCTGAAGCCATCGGTGACCCCGGCGGTGACCCCAGCCCTGCCCTCACCCCCTCCCAGCACAGCCCACTCACATCCCCCCACAGCCCCCGCTCGGCTCTTTTGAGCCGGGAGCCTCATTAGGAGGTAATTAGCTCCGGAACAATGGGAAGCTCTTTAGCAGCCCAGGCACAGCGGCAGCAACAAGCCAAGGGGGAGCGAGGGAGGAGAAATAAATAAATAACAACACTGTGACCACCCGGGAACAAGGCAGGACGGAGCAGGGACACGGCCCGGTGCTCAAGGACGGGCTCCATCCAACTGCCCTGCTCTCAGCTTCGTCCCTTCCCGCTTTTCCTGCCGGGATCAAACCAGCCCTGGTGCATCCCATGGGCGCCATTTCCCCAACGCAGCTCCCGGCCAGCCAGTGGGAACAGCCACGGGGCTCCCAAATCCAGAAGGGCTGGGCTGGTGGCAAAGAGTTTGGAACCACAGATACCCCTAAACACAGCCCTGGCTTTGGGGACGGCTTCAAAAATGCCTCTGGAATTCATCCGGCAAAGGCCAAAGCGGCCACCGGCTAACCCCAACACTTCTGCAGCTCTGGAGAATCATGGAATCACTTGGATTAGGAAAGAGCTCCAAGATCTTGATTCCCAGCCATAATCCAGCCTGGACCCTTGTGGCACGGTGCTTCCCCCTGCCCTTGCAGAGGCCAAACAGGGCCTGGTCCTGGTTTTGGGATGGATCTCCAAGCAGAGGGAAGCGGCCGGACATCGGGATAAGCACTGGGTCATGGCAAAGGGGGGAAAAGGAATTTAAACACCTCTTAGGGGCTGCAGGTAACAGGGCTCCGAGCTGCTCACCTTCCATAAATCCCATTAAATCCAAGGAAGCGGGGCAGGATCTCTGCCCCAAGTGGGGAAAACCAGCTTGGATCAAAACGGAGCCTCAGAAATCACGATTAATACCTAACACAAAAGAACCGAAATTGTCACCATCAGGAACGAGGAGCTATTTAAGGAACAATTGCTGCAATTTTCTAGCCAACCCAGCAGCTGAACCTTGTCAGGCACAGGCAGGTATGGCTCCAGCCAGCTCCTGATGTGGCACTGCGATGGACACAGCCAGACAGCCCTGTGCCTGGAGGCAGGTAAACCCACAGCCAGGTACATCCTGCAGCCCCCAGGTAGGAATTCCAGGGGAATGTCAGACAGGGGTGGCACAGCATTGCCAGACAGGGGGGTTTTTGGCATTGGATTATTTGTGGGTGTAAAGTGTATTTATGGGGGGGGTGTGAATAAACACCCACATATGTAAATAAATAGATAATTTTTGTAATAGATATAAATATATTTGTATATAAATACATATAAATCTATATGCATATAAACACATGCATCTTTCTTTATACAGCAGCACTTCCAAAGCTCTCCACGGTACCCGAGGGCATCTCTGAGCCCTGGACTGTTGCCGTGCCCACCCTCTGCGGGTGCCCCCCGAGAGGACACCCCGGGAGCCAGGGGGTGCTGGGCACCGTCCGAGCCTCCGGCAGCGCCGCACGCCCCCAGCCCATCCCCGCATTAGGATGCGGCGCATGGCCGGCATTTGGATACCAAATGTGCAACCAGCAGGGAATGTAATTGCGGTCCCTGGAAAGGGACAGGCGGAGACGGAGACGGGCACGGAGAGAGAATCCTGTCAGCGACGCCGGCCCGGTGGTGTCTGCTCTCCATTAACCACTCGCCGCAGCCCTGGGCTGGTGAGGAATTGCTAACACGGCTTAACGGGCTGGAAAAGAGGGGTGGGAAGGGCTGGGAGTGATCTCGGCACAAAGGGAGAACAGAAGGAGGAAAACTCAAAGAGCAGGAATTGCACAGGACGAGTGCTGGCACACCCAAATACCCAGCACTGCTCTGGCACCCCGAGAGGGAACTCGGCCTGATGGGACACAGGAGCAACCCGAGTGCCAGGGTTAAAATCCACATTAAAATCACTCCAAGGGGGGAACAGGGCATGTTTCTTTCCGGGGCTGATGTGGGCCCCAGTATGATGTCCATGGGAGTAGGGAGGGGGGACACAGAGAAATGGGGACACATAGCAATGAGAGTGATCCCAAAAGTCCCAGCCAAAGCTAGGACACAGAGGTTATGGGATCCAGCCCCAGTCCAACATGGAGACATGGGCGGGATGGCCCAAGCTGAGCCCTCTCGCTCGACCACTCCTTTGCAGCACCAAATTCCCCCGGAAAAAACAGATGTGGCATCGTCTTCACTCCCTTGATGGAGAAGTGGGACGTGCAGCCAGCAGTGGCTTGGCCACAGCCCCTCGTGACGCACAGGTGGGCAAGCTGGCCCTGGCTTGGGTGGTCAGTGGGTCACGGCCACGGCTTTCCTGGCCACGGCCACCGCGCTCCAGGCTCTTGGACAAAGCACCAGCGACCAGCAGGCGCCAGGGCTGCAGCTCCAGGAGATGGGAATGCAGGAAAAAGGGGCACAAAATCCAATGGGATTGGGAACATGATCTAAATCCCCTCCAAGATGTTCCCCACTCACCTCAACCCCACCACCCCTGTGGCAAAGGCACCTTTCCCCCCAAAAGTCCTGCTCAGCCATCACCGCCAGCCCTGAGCATCACCTGGCTCTGTAAATCCCCCTGCCAGAAACCATTTCTCCGGTTCTCGATCCCAGGATTGGGGAGTGCAGAGGAGCAGAACAGAAATCCCAGCTGTGCTCACAAACCACACCGAAAAATAATACAGAAATCAGCAAAAGAACCGTTCCGAGGCAGCGCCGTGACCTCGGCGTTAAACCAGGCCACGAGCAGGATCCCGCCCGGGCGCAGGGATCTGAGCCGTGCACGGAGCGAGGAGAACCCCTGCCACTTTGCACATTCCTGCCGTGGATCCAGGCACGCGGCAGTGGCCGCGGGATTGCGGCAGGAACACCGGCCAGCATTCAGGAATGACGATTCCCTGCCCATCACTCGGCTGTCGGCAGAGCGGGGCACGGCAACAAATCCCAAACCCTTCGTCCTTCCTTGGCCTCCCAGGGGTTTCCAGCACGGCCACGAGACCATGGGTCAGGATCACAGGCCTGGGGACCTTCTGAGGACAGGTCACTCCTTCCCACAGACCCTTTCCCCCACAGCACTGAGGTTTTCCCAGATCCCTGATTTTTTGTCGCACGGTGCCACGTGCCGAGACATCCTCCCTAAACCCACTGTGGTTGGGGGCAATGGGGGCCACAACTGGACACCCCAACCCGCTGGTGATGCTGGACATTCCAGCACACCCAAATTGACCTGGTTGGCTCCCGAGGAAAATCCACCCTGGAATCCTGCGGGTGAGCGGCTCCCGCAGCACCAGCCGGAAAACACGGAGCGGCGGCGGGAAGAGCCCTGGGTGTTGTGCCAGACCCCTGCCCGCAGTGCCGGACCAGGGAGGAGCCCCAGGGTCCCATCCGTGGGCACATCACCCTGGACACGACCAACGGATCCACCCATGACCGGGCCGGCCGTGGCCAACAGATCCACAGCCGGAGAGTGACCATCGGCAGCGCCTGTACGTGCCACGGAGCAAAAATCCACACTTCCACAGGGTAACAAAACTGCCCATTATTATATAATTCTACCTTCATCATCCTTCATTTTTTTCCTGGATAACCCAGGAGTTCCATCCAGCCAAACGTTTTCCTAGCGCATCCTCACAAAGCCATTTAAAAATAAAAATAAACCTTGTAAATCCACAGCGAGTGGTTAAATCTCTCCTCAGAACAGGGAAATTGCAGCATCCCGAGGTACCACTTATTTTTAATTTAGCCCCAATTATGAAATATAGAATTATTCTAATCTGGGCAAATCATATCGACCATGAGATTTATTCCTGTCTTTTATAAAATATAGATTGCTGTATAAACCTGAGGAAAAATATTTAGCGGCAGAGAAGGTCTGTGGGTTCAAACAGGACATTTTAACCTTGGGTCTTTTCCCCCTTTTTTTTTTTTTAACCCCTTTTTATTTCCCCCTTACTAAATGAGGTGTTGGTGGGGGGAGAAAAGAATGAAAACCAGGGACCAGAAAATACATAAATACATTTTTTCTTCATTTTTAAGAATGAGGCGGTCTTGTAGTAACTCCAGAGAAAAAATAAACCCACCGCTGGGTTCAAAAAGGGAATAAGCAGGAAACTCAATGGCAATTTCAATCTTTGCAACCCCTAATAAATTGCCTGGAATTCCGAGAGCCGAAGGCGCAGGCGGGGAGCGCTGGCGACACGGGGCGCTCCCACATTGGGGAAATTTGGGTCACATCCCGGAGCCAGGCGCTGCGGACGTGCCTGCTGAACCCACCAGCCATTGTCTGCTCTTCCCTCCCAGCCCCTCGCGCTTCCCTCCACTCCATTTTATTTTCCCCCCCTCCTCGAAAATATTTTTGCCTGCCAACAGCAGATTTAGAAATGTATAAATATATATGGAATAATGATCCACCGTGGATTTTTCGAGGGAAAATTCTCGGCGGCTTCTACGAGGGGGCGAAGGGGATGGAGCCGACGCCATCACCGGTGCTGGGTCCCGGGACGCCCGTCCCCAGTGGCCAAGGGGCTACTTCTGGCTGTTGGCACCAGCGTCGGAACCCTCGGGTGCCAAATCCCATCCCCAGGAACCCCTGGGCGCCAAATCCCAAATGTCAGAACCTCTGGGCGCCAAATCCCAGCCACCGCCCCAACCACCCTCATCTCCGGGATGCCGGAGTTGGACCGGGCTTGACACCTCACACATGTTTGGCATCTGGGAGAACAAAAGAAAAGAGCCCAAAGTGTGGGAGCTTGGGGGGCAGCACCAGGAGCTGAAATCAAAAACTTCGCAATGGGCAAAAAAAAAAAAAAAATTTAAAAAAAAAAAAAATTCCCTGGGCCTTATAATCCCC